>CM026279.1:2461488-2789185 GCA_014851415.1 Cnaphalocrocis medinalis
GATAGGGAGTCTCAACCGCTGAAAGTATTAAAATTAAATACTCTTACATACGGTACCGCCAGCGCGAGTTATTTAAGTACCAGGTGTATTAAGCAGCTAGGTGAAGAGTGCGATGATAAATTAATAAAGGACATTATTCAGCACGATTTCTATGTTGATGATTTGATTTGCGGTAGTAACAGTAAAGACCAATTACGTTATATTTTAGACTCGATTTCAAAGGTCCTAAGTTCAGGTTGTTTTAACTTAAGAAAATTAAAAAGCAATCTACCAGATATTTTCGAAAATTGTGACATTAATAGCAGTGATAATTTGACTTTTAGTGAGTCGACAAGCACGTTGGGAATGGGTTGGAGACCATTCACAGATAATTTTAATTTTCCTACTAAATTCATACCGCAAAATAACAATATTACTAAGAGATCTATAATGTCTCAGTCATTTAAGATATTTGACCCACTCGGTCTATTATCTCCATTTATAATATTACCAAAAATATTAATACAGAAGTTATGGCTTCAACATTTAGGATGGGACGATCCGGTTTCATTGGCCATCGAAGATGAGTGGAAGTCATTTGCCAAACATATACCTAATTTACAAAATTTAGAAATACCTAGATATGTATTATGTAATGAACCTGTGTCTATCGAGTTACACAGCTTCAGTGATGCATCCCAGCATGCTTATGGTGCATGTATTTATGTAAAGTCAGTAGACGTTGAGAACAAGGTAACGGTTAGGTTATTATGCGCTAAATCCAAGGTTGCACCTCTAAAGGCAACCACCATGCCACGATTAGAACTGTGTGCGGCGCTGCTCGCCACTAGGTTGTGCAAGGCAGTAATTGAGTCCCTACGCGTTCTGCCGACGCGCATGTTTCACTACTACTATCAAATGTAATATGCTTGAAGATTATCTGGTAGAAATACCAGTTTTAGTGCAGTAAAATGTACTATACATATTATATCGCAACTTTAGACTGAAAGTCTAGAGTTGCGAAAGATATTTTTCAGATAGGATAGGAATTAGGATTAATTAGGTCACTGGATTTCACCATAAATCCTTTTTTTTTTTTTTGTTGACGCTGGGGAATGCCGCTGACCCGAAGTGGGCCAACGTGGTCTTGCGACTCCTTATGCATACCCTCCTGCCGGGGGGCAGGCGGGTTATGTCGGGCTCTCCTCCGGGTGGGACCGGAGGCATACCGACTAAACCCCAGCGACGCTCCCGCATCGCCAGAGTGGGGAGGAGACATGAGGACGGGTTGAAGAACCTTACTTCACATCCCTCCCCAGGCGAAAGGCCCGCTTACACTGCGGGCCCTGTACTGCCTCCCCAGTCATACTGGGGGGAGCGATAGGGACAACCGGGAGCGTAGAGCCGTCCCTATCAGATTGAGGTAGAGGCCTGTGCAATGCCGGCACTGGTACCCCCGTACCACGCGCCGGCTGGCCTCTTCTTCGGAGAGAAGAGAGGCGCACATTTTGTCGGCGTCTTCTCCCCCTCCTTGGCCTTCGGCGACCAGTCGCGTGAGGGTCTTCCTCACGCAGTCGCTCAGCTGCCTCTTTCTGGGACATTACATCCTCACAGAAAGAGGCGAATGCCCTAAAAGCCTGTCCGTCGGCGACCATCGCCCGAACTATACTTGGGAGTGAAAGGTCACTCCCCAATGACATGCGTCAGTGCCTGCCGCTGTTCATCCCATGCACTGCACTCGGCCAAAGTATGTTCGGCCGTATCTATTTCAGCCCCACATGCGTGACAGCGTGGGGTTTCCTCTCGTTGGATGCGGTGCAGGAACTTGCCAAAACATCCATGGCCTGTCATTACCTGCACCATCCGATACGAGAGGAAACCGTGCGGTCTCTCTACCCACCGGTCCAAAACCGGTGCCAATGCATCCGTGGTCCATCGGCCAAACTCGGCATTGCCGAGACTGGCGGACCAACGCTGCATCAACTCCTTTTGTGCATCTTTGCGCACCGCCTCGCGCTCTACGGCGCAGTACGGCTCACCCACCTGCTTTCTGCTTACCGTCCACTTATAGACGGCCGCCATAACCTTAGCTTCCTCCTCCCAGGGGGGAGACCCTGCCAGGGCGCAAGCCGCCGAGACCCAACAGTTTTGTACGCCCTGGCGACTCGTTGTGCCATCGCCTTTTGTGGTGGCCTGAGAAGGGAGATATTTCTTCTCCTACATAACGAGTCTGCCCAGATGGGTGAACCGTACAATGCCATCGAGCGTAGAATGCCGGCATAAAGTCGCCGGCATTTCTGGCTCGGTCCACCCAAATTTGGCAGTAGCCAGTTAAGGGCATTTGCTGCCTTCATAAGACGCGGCTGGAGCTCCCGGAAATGGGCGGTGAAGTGCCATTGCGCGTCTAACGTGAGGCCGAGATACTTCATCTCGGCCTTCACTTCTATCCTGCAATCTCCGACGGATATGGACGCGCCGGGAGAAAAACGACACCGGGGCGGTGGGAAATAGATGGCCTCCGTTTTATGGAGAGCCACCTCCAATCCAAGTCGCCGAATACGATCAGCGACTAATTCTCCTCCGCGGGAGGCGCGGTCGGCGGCCTGCTCAAACGTCTTCCCCGGGGCAGTGACGAGCGTGTCATCTGCGTAGCAGATTACACTCACGCCCGGGGGAAGATGGCCGCGCAGGACCCAGTCATATCCGACGTTCCACAAGAGTGGTCCTAAGACCGACCCCTGCGGAACGCCGGAACCATAAATCCTAACTCCAGATGTGGCTCTTTAACACAACAAGCATAGCAATATGTCCTTGTTCCACGACCCTACACTGCACACACACATTGGAAAACTGAGCGTTACAAGAATTTTGTGTTAGGTCCCTTTCATTCTTACTTTACTTTTATTTACAAGATCTTTTTATTGAATTAAATCGAAGCTATGAAACACGAGTCGTTGGGCTTCTTAAACGACGAAGAGTCGACGACGAGTCCAGTATACGACATCGAGATTTACTTTTTGTTTGTATGGACAAAACGACTTGTAGTTTTGAGTCTGTGCTTACATCACTAAAACGGATGTCGCAACGAGTTTAAATGCACACACGCGTGCAATGCACCAGGTGCCAAGGACTTATGCAAATCTGATACTAAGTTTAAATATCTAGTACAGTAAACTTTTTATAAGTTTAATCAACTATTATTATTTTTATATATAGGTTTGCACTTGGCCTCATCTCACCTGATGGAGAGTGAATGTGAAGAATTTCCGTAATTTATTCTGTCGACTATACTACTCTCAGTAAATAACGGACTAATATTCAATTAACTACAATGCGTTTTCTTTGACATAGAAAGATAACTCATGTTTATACAACAGACGCCCTCTTGTTATTCACAGCGCCATTTTGTTCTAATCATCGTCAAACAGGTCGTTTGCCTAATTAGATGCTTCCCTTTGATGTTCCAAAATTAGGAATTTAGAGTCTATTAATAAATTAACAGTAGATAAGTAATTTCGAAGTGTTGATGCTACTAGTGTCTGAGTTAGATGCGTACTAAGTACTTACCCTAAAACGTCCTGTGTTCTAATTTTAAACTCTTTGAAACAAACAGTTTTAAATTGTTAAGAATAACCAACCTTATTATTTCATTCATTTTTACAACATCTCATACATTAAACTAAGTAGTTGTTGCGAGACAAGAGAGTAAATACAAATATAATACCTACTTAAATACTTGTATATTATGTAACACCCAAACACTAAAACACACAGCTACAACAAGGGGGTTAAAAGTTGACTCGCTCTGGTGACTCTACTGGTGTTGCAAGTGTCTATGGGCGGCGGCAATTACTTACCATTAGCTGATCGGTCTGCTCGTCTGCCACCTATCACACAAAAAATAACACAAGTTCATCACACGAATGTTTGTCTAGAGTGAGGATCGAATCTGCGACCTTTGGGGTATCAGACAGGGTCACTACCAAATGCGCCATCCGGCCAGTCAATAGGCAGTTAATGTGTTTTACAGACAATAATTTCTTCAGAATTGTGAATATTTAAGCATTTATGTGGGCACAAATATTAAACCATGTTCTCGATACAGGCGTAACGGCCCTTTTAGGGTCGTCAGAGAGAAACTCCAAGCGAAGATCTTTTTTAATCCAAATCCCTTTCATTACCCGCAAAAATCTGAGTCGGCGAAAAAATTAAGCGATAAATTTGGGTAAAATTTCTTTCCCTCAGAAGCATGACGGAGGTACTGAATTCCTTTTGAAAGATTACCCCAGTGAACTTAAAGGCGAGCAGCTATCTCAATCTCGCTGCTCTTAGAGCCCCAACGGTATTTGCAGCCTGTTTTTGCTTTTCCCTCGAGTGTTATTACTCTTTACCATATATATATATTACTCTTTACCATACGTCACGAGTTTATCAAAATAATAATTTACTTAAAATAATACTTGTAGTCGCAATACCCTGATCAAATCAAAAATTTGTCAACTTGGATCCTGGAATAAATGATCTTCTTACTCTACCCCTCGGTAACTACATACAGGATGTATCAAACATTAAATTTTATATATCGCATTAACTACGTCTTCTACCAACCATTCTGAGCAACAAAACTTCCGAAATTCGTCGAAAATTTTTGCGACTGCACAAAATTACCAAGTCACAAGTTAAGTAACATTTAGTTTGTTGTTCCTAACAAAGTTCCTAATAAAAAAAAGAAGTAACGTGACCAACTTTGTATATAAAGATAAAATGATTTTATGCGAATTTTCAAAAGTCATGGAACATAAATATTGAAAATGGTTGGTAGAACACGTGATTCAAAGGGATGTAAATGTTCTCAGATACACCCTGTTTTGAAGTTGGCTTTGGTGCGTAATGCATGAATCTTCATTAGCATTATCACTTTTCTAAAGGTTGTATGGAATAGTGGTCTTAGTGATTTTATGATTGGAAGTTCAAACGTAACATATTTCCCTTATTTCGAGGGGAAAATGCTAGGGTGGGGACCCAGGGCCCTATCTGCCGGCCGGTCATTTCGACGAGGGTTGACGCGGCGGAGCGTCTAAAGCGCTGTCAAGTGCCGGCTATTGACTGCGCAACAATAACCTGTATAGTGCGCGCGCGGCTAACGATGCAGCGCTTTTTGTTTTAAAACGAGGCATTGCGGTTTCTATCCAGCCAGTATGCGTGCTGCGCAAATCTTGCGCTTAGTAAAACAAAGGCAGGCTGAATATGGCAATGCAGGGGTTATCTGTGAACATTTTTTTTAGTGATACGGTGAAAATGGGATAGATGCTATAGTAGGATAGATGCCTCAGACAACAGACAACATGTACCTGTAACCTGTACGAATACTACACTCAGCCCTCAGTGTAGCCCTTAGCATCGACTGGTGGGAGGGAAGTGATACGCTTGTATTTAAACGAAATACTATGAGTGTAGTGTTCGCACAGGTCGCTACATGTTGTTTGAGGCATCTATCCTATTACGGCATCTATCCCACCGCAACCTACAAGGGGCTGACGAATAGACGGATCATCTGATGGTAAACAATTACCGTCGCCCATGGACACCTGCGACTCCAGAGGAGTCAAAGTGCTTTTAAAGAGATTTACACAAACAAGTATTTACGTCTCTTACCAATCATTCCAAGCAACATTATTTTGTGATTAGACTCAAGTCTGGGTTTGTGGGGAGACGCTTCCAGCTATTTTTGTTACTAGCTTTCGTATTAACTATAGTGAGCTAAATAGGTCATTCTTATAATCATGACTCATTATCTTCTATCTATACTATTTATAAAGGGATAACTTCTAATAGACAACGACAAGGCTTATAGGTAAACCGAAAACACGAAACGCTTGCGCGATGTAATTGGTTCATATCTGAATTACGGTCCCGAAGCGAAGTGAGGGCGGGCCACTAGTTATAATCATAAAATAGATCTAAAAGGTTTGTACCTACAACCAGCAATGTGGCAACGAATTTCACGTCAAGATTGCATATTGGGAAAACTCATTACATTTCACAATAAGCGCCGATCATAATAACGGTTTTTTATCGCCATAATAACTGCCATTGTTTCCCACCAAAGATTGTGATTAATCCCGTAATAATGGTAATCCGGGGAAAATCCACAACCATACCTCATGTACGGGATTATGGTCGAGGATTTATATCCAGGTTAGGAAAACATATTTATATAAATTCACAGTTAGGTAGCTCGTCCATCACGGAAAATAAAAAAAAAACAAGACACATAGATATTGTAGTAAGTAAGCAAAATCTGTGCCTTTAGATACCTATATACCTAAAACAATAGGTACTATTAAGTTCCTACTACTAACAACATACCTATTTTGTTCTATGAATTTTCGAAATACATCAGTTTTCGACTCCCCTTACAAAATGAACATGTCACGTGCCCAACTTGGTATAAGTAAGATTTTTTCAAATATGAATTTCCGATAGTCATAGAACTAATGATGTTCAGAATGGTTGGTAGAACACGTGGTTAAAGGGATGTAACTGTTCACAGATACACATTGTGTAATTATAATATGCATACTCGTAGATATATGTTTCAAGTCGCTTACAAGTTTATTGCTCAGCCGTCTGCATTCCTACACTGCAAGAAGTATACGCATAAAATTTTCATATGAGTCTGCAAATGTTTGTTCGTTGATCCTTCTTACACCCACACGTTTCCCCATTTATTTCCAGAATACAGCCAATGAGAACAACATTCTGCGTCTATTCATTCCCATGCTTTCTAAAACATTTTCCTCTGCAACGCACTCCGGGGAGCATTGCATAGTGATGCAAAAAGGCGACACTATCTTAGTCAGAAAAAAACATGTTTAGTTGAATTTATTTATTCACAATCACATTTTCGATTTTCACTTCACTTAAACACATTCACACTTTGTGTGAATGCGATATTTTATAGGCATCAGACGTGATTCTAATGTTATTAATAAGCTAATTTTAATTTCAAATGATTATTTGAAGATTATGTGTAAGATCCAATAAATAAGTATCTTAGTTAAGTAACAATAACTGTAAAACTGTAAACTGTTTCTAAGTTATGTAACTTATACATCAATTAAAGTGATGAGAGCCTGGTAATCTGCAATAAAGGACTTTCTAGTACGGACGCCAATCTCTCACAATATACATAGTTTATACAATACATGCTATGTTATAAACTATTGAAAAATTATTAATTAAATGGTTAGTGAAGTCTGTAAAACTATGTTGTTGAAAAAGAAACTAATAATACTACCGATAAGAATATACCTGAGATTCCGTGTAAAGACATCTATCTGTGCGCGTGCGTCATTTTGAGCATTTGTACGTAGTGGCCATACTTCTTTAATATATCTACTGTGTCGTAGAAGCAAAGCGAGTCGACGTTTACAGCGAAAAAGTTTTATTCGACTGAAAATTTTTGCCATTGAAGAGTCACAAAAGGGAAGGGGATGATTGAATACCCAAATTTATCCCTCCTCCTTCTCTCAGACAAGGAATTTCTTATTTGCCCCGAGGAAGCCAATGCATGAATTGAGTAAATGTTCCTAATAAAACAACGTCTCGAGATTTTATTGTGAATTTGTATGACTAAACCAACTTACAAGTACGAGTATTAAATGAAATTGCAATACTAATAAGCTACGTACTCTAAATAGCCGGATTGTCTTTAGAAGTGCCCTCTTTGTCCTCGTTTCATTATTCCAGACAAAAACACTAACACATTTATATAACATTATGTATATATATTTTTTATGTGATAGGTAGCAGACGAGCAGGCGGATCACCTGATGGTAAGCCATTGCCGCCGCTCATGGACACTTGCAACACCAGTGGAGTTACAAGTGCGCTGCCAACCGTTTATCCCCTTTTCTTGATGATATCAGTTTATCGGGATCGATATCTAAGTTTTTCTTCTCATCCCATATTTTTTATTGAATAGGAGTCAAATTGTTAAATTGTCTTCATACGTTGAATATTTTTTTCTAGCCAGTTATTGGGCATTTATCAGCTAAAATTTTTAAAAGAGTTTAACCATGATTCGAGTGGTCTAGTTGCGCTATTAAAATATTGCCAGACGCCTGTCGCTTTATTGTAAGAGAATCATATATAGTATAGTATAGTATCAGCCTATAGTATACTGTCCCACTGCAGAGCAAAGGCCTCCACCATAGAAATCAAGTTATCACTACTATGGTGGGATTAGGCTTAATCACCACGCTTGCCTAATGCGGATTGGTGATCACAAACCCGAACTATGTTCAAAAAATTCGAAACATACTTTTGCTCGACCCAGGAATCGAACCCGGGACCCCAAGATCACGGCCCGGTACTTAAACCACTAGACCAATGGGGCGTTCATACGGAAGAGAATCATACGGACATAATATCCTTCGTAAATTAACTCGTACTACTCGCGTCCCTTCACTAGCACCGCATCGCGTCTAGAAGTGGCTCTTTGTTCTCGTTTTATTATTCCAGACACACGTTAATAAAGGGAATGTGTAGAATAATTAGAATAAAAACGCTAGGAATGCCTCTGTGGGATTAAACGTTGAACCGCGGTTTTGTTGGGTTTAATCTGTGTACTTTCGCTTAATTTTTAACCGTCTTGCTAATTTTGTTACTTGGGGAGAAAGCTCTACTACGGTTTTCTCTTTGCAGTTATTTGGGTGAAACTGAAAATGTTTTAAATATTATGCTTATTTTTCTGTAAGAAAAAGTAATTACATAATTATCTGTACTATAAATATCGAAATATTTTAATGTAATTTGGACATAGACACATTAAATCATGTTACTACAAAAAATCTCGATGGATATTTAAACCTGTATTAGGAATCGAGTGTTATACATTAATGTGAAACTGCCTACAGTCAATGCCCCCTCCCCCCATTTTAGGGAAGTGGGGGGTGCGAGCAAAGCCGCGGGAAAAGCTAGTACTTAAATACATAACACTCCGACACTGAACCAGCACAAGTGTTCATCACACGAGTGTTTATCCAAGGTGGGATCGAACCCACGACCTTTGGCGTATGAACCAGGGTCACTACCAAATGCGCCATGCATATCTATCTATACTATATATAAAGAGGTTAATCTCATATTCCACGCCAGGGCTTATAGGTAAACTGAAAACACGAAACACTAGCGCGATACAATCAACGCCCAGCGCCATCTATTGGTAGACTGTGGAACTACTGTCCCGGAACGAAGTGAGGGCGGGCCACTAGTACAATTATAATTTTCCATCTGTACTATTTATGGTCAGCCTTTAAAAGTTTAACCTCTATATTATTCAAACAAAGTACCTACAAACACAAAGTAATTTAGACAGCGTTGAGCTTGGTCGAGCTGCGCACCGGCAGCGGGTGTCGCCGCAAACAAATTCTGCGGTAGTCCGTCCTCTTTGTCTTTTTCCCGAGCGGGTTAAACAGAATTAAATACTAATGTGTACTCCTTACGAGTTAACGTTTGTAGAATACCCAATGCGGTTTGGACGTTCCATTGAAAAAAGTTTTACATCAAAAGGATTTGATAATGTTGATGAAAATGGCGAGGGGTGAGCGTCATCTGTGACACCGAAATGCCGGTTAAGCTGAAAAGACAGGTATACACAGGGTCGCAAGGTGGACCGATGATTTAGTGAAGGTCGCGGGAATTCCTTGGATGCGGGTGGCATAGGACTGATCTACGTGGAGAACATTGGGGGAAGTCTATGTTCAGCAGTGTGGACGTGTTATGGCTGAAATGATGATGATGATGTGCAGGTATGCAAGTCTATTATCAAGCCGGTCGTCTTATACAGCAGTGAGAGAATATGAAAGACACAAGAAGAGGTTGCATGTCACGGAGACGAACATGCTTTAATGGATATAATAGATCCACTAAAATAGGACTCGATATTATGGAGTCACTTCGCAAGATCGTGTGAGAAATTCTTGCATACGTGTCAGTTTTCATGTTTATGACATAGCAGATAAACTACAAGAGTGCAGATTATATTGTTTTCGACTTTAAAACGGATTTTAGCTCATGTCTTTAATCTAAACGTACAGACTATTGGCAGTCGGTATCATATCTAATCATTGAGGCACACATATCATAACTGTCGAGAAAGCGTTGTTGCAAAATCTAAAATATATCCTTTTTTACAATCTTTGTATCTAAATAGCAAACAGGCTGCGGGGCGGCATCCTCATCTCCTCGGCAGGACAAAGAGGCTCTTGAAGCGTTGGCCGCGAGATTTGTTTGCTCCAAGGTGCTAGTCGCCATTGTCTGAACTGTGCTGCGTTTGAACTCCGTTTTATGTGAGCTAGGAATATTTTTTGGTTATTTTTTTAACTAGAAAAATAATCACGAACTCCTGTGATAAAATAATACATAATAATAAGACGAGTGTTCGGTGTTGTATCAACGTATTTATTAATAACTCTACAGCTTAATACTAACTAGTACGTGGTAAGGAGTGAAATGCCTTCGTTATCTATGTAGTAAGGTATCACATATGTGGACGTGATTTACCTTACCACACTTCTATTTTTAAAATAGATACGACAAACGAGCAAGCGGGTCACCTACTATCTTAGCGTGCTATTCCCGGTTGCATCCAAAGCAGTCACTTTAGTGCCCAGGTTAATAAACCATGATTCAGGGTTTCGGGAGCCTGAAAATTACAAGGAAGCGACAACCGTCTGACCTTCACAACCCTTTAATAGAGTGGCGAAGGGAATGAAGACACCAGATCAACTGAATCACCTATGGTTACAAGTTTCAGAAAAATAATAATATTGCAAACATAATAATAACTTTACGACAAATTAAAATTTTGTGATGCAGAAACATTGATCAAATTTACCTACTGTAAAAAGTTACCTACTGTAACTTAATAAAAATTAAAGGGTTTAATACTCACTCCTCTATCCTGATCTATTAATTTAATTTGCAGCTGCCAACTCAAAACTAATACACGTTGTATGAATAATATGTTAAAATATCATTATGAGAATCTACGTCAGTGTAAACCTAACTATCAGTACTTTCAACGACCGCAGTCATAGTGCTAAGGTTCATATTCAATATCTCAAGAAACAAAAATACTTTTTTAAACATTTTATTGCAAAGCGATTTACAACGCCCGCCGATATAAAATAGCTACGAGATATTTCATCCTGAATACCAGGAGAGGTTTAGCGTCGAACTCAAATTTGCTTGCGGCGCGCTGAAGGTGCCAGTCAGTATTATGTGAGCCGTGCCGCGTTTAGTATGCTTACCTACCATAAAATACTTCTTTTCAACGTTCGCCAATATAAAAAACTACGAGTTATTTCCTCCTGGATGCTAGGAGAGGTCTGTCAGCGTCGGACTCAAATTTGCTTGCGGTGCTGAAGGTGTCAGTCAGTATTATGTGAGCCGTGCGGCGTTTAGTACCTATGCTTGCGATATTGTATTTGTAAATTACTATTAGCATTAAGTTCTGTAATGTGTTGTGCAATAAAGAGTATCTATCTATCTATCTATCTATTACGTACTGTAACTTCTCATCCTAGTGGCCGTATGTGTGAGTGAGGGAACGATTACCTTTGAGTTCTTCATTTGAAGATAATGAATATAAGTGTAAACGTTATAATCACCATTTAGAAATTATCTGATGCCAGCAAATGTATTCTAGATGTTATTTACATGTATTTTTCGTCACCTGGTACGCCATAGTACAGGGGTAAAGCTTTTTTTATTCAGTTTAAATTGCTGTCAAAAGCAAGATATCTCATCCCATGGTAAAAGTTTTCGGGTAGATCTTATGAGATGGCAATTGTTTGTCAACTTGTTGTTGAGATTCACAAACAACATGGACTTAATACTGTATGTTAGAATCTGGAAACTTTCGTACTTGGAAATTCTTCGACCAAGTTGAACTTTTTCTCGAGCTCCTAATACTTTTGCACAAACAAGATACTTGTGTATACAGCTTTGTTATGTTTTCATCCAGAAAACATTCTAAAGGCTACTTTATACTTACGTAAATAACAAATATCATCATTAGTGTAATGAACACTTGAGTTTGTCACTTGAGTTTGTTACACTAGGTTTTAATATTTTGTGATTCCTCTTGTGGCGACTAAGTCTAGTCTCTAGCCATCGCATTAATTCAATCATTCCTTCCGTTCCACACGTCATGTGACGTTAGAACGGAAGGAATACATAATCTGTGTAGCATAGATAATACTCTACAATCCTCGATACTCTATGTCGGGTGAAAAACTGCAGACTTGCAAAATCGGGCAATCACCTTGTAACGTGCTTACGTGCTAGACATTAAAAACCTTACTCTCGGACTTTGGATATTTCTTTCCGTGTTACCTCACCAAACCTGGGGCCCAGACCCCAAACTCTATTGTCTGGTAGGTATCTGGTGAAGTTTACAGTCACTTCGGAAAAAGTTTCATGTGTAGCTATTTTAATATATTACTTTTAATAATAGGTAAACTCATTCGACATTCGAAGGCTGGCTGGAGTGAGCTGGATGAGAGTGGCCGAAAATCGGGAGCGGTGGCGTGCATTAGGGGAGACCTATGTCCAGCAGTGGACGAGCGTGGGTTGCTGATGATGATGATGAATAGGTAAACTTAAATATTGTAACTTCCATTTCTACCATTGGAAATAAAAATTACGTGCAGAGTTGCTGCAGTGCTTAAACTCCGCGAACTTTTTGAAAACTTTATAGGAAAAACTAAGTCTAAAGTTTTTCTTTGGAAATGCTCTGGTGCGAACAGACTTTCCTCGCCAACTAGGAATCTAATGGGAAGCGTTTATAAAAGTTTGAATCTTAAAATATATTTAAGTTCAAAGTAGCGGCATGTGGTTAACCTATTTTTTTATTACACAGCCAGGCTATAAATAGGTATACCTAACCACACATCAAAGTAGGTAAGTAAACAAAACTGTCTAATAACTTCAATCGGCTCTTACTGTCAAACACATTGAGTTGAATACCAACTGAGGAAAGTCAGGATGTGGTTGCCTGATGTGTTGCTCTTTGGAAATTCAACAGATTGTAATGATAATGTCCTCAATCGAAATTTTGGCTATGGGGGTCAATCTTAACAATCAGCTCTCGACGCAAAACCTTTTTATACTCAGACAGAAGACAAAACTACAGACAGAAAAATACAGACTACAGGGTGTACTTGGATAAAATGCTGGATCACTGCAGAACATAGAAGCTTGTTGGAACATCCCCCCTCCTCCAATGCTCTCACTGTTCCTGGCTATCCCATTTTAAAGGCACTTTGAATGTTAATCGTTGCCCCACTCATTTAGCTAAATTGGTCTGACGTTGCGCCCTTGCAGTGTGCACACCACTTAGGTTTGTTTGGGAATTACACTGCTGCGACCAACGTAAAATTAGAGTAAAAAAAAACAGTTATTTCAGAATTTATGATAGGTATGGCCAAAGATTTGGGTATGGTTGTCACCATAAAATAATCCGAATCGTTAGTTAATCAATTTCCTAGGAAGTTTTTTTTCCTTTTTGGTTACTACCGTCAGGCCTGTCCCACTCCGCGTGTACCTACGAATTTACAAGTACATGCGGCGTCACCTCCGGAGGTGACAATCAGTAGGGCTTCACGAGCGAGCGGCGACGCGCGCGCGTCTTTTGTTTGTGGCTTACCGACGCGACGTACCGATAAGACCGCTCTTTATAATTAATAATAAAAAAAGGCAAAGAAATATTGTGCAGTGTTTGCCTGTAATAACACGGTTTGCTCTCCAAATTTAACTTTTTTTAAGCTCCCAAAGGGCGAAGATCTGTTTTTATATGCTAATAATGTAAACAAAATAATATTTTTAGTCGGATAGAACTACTTGAGTTACCTACCGAAATTAATATTAACGAAATGAAACATCATAGGTGGGCAATAGAATAGCTGGTTGGTATACAATATTGGTATTACAATATTTAACTGAATTTAGATCTGTTTCGTTTTATTTTTTGGTAGGTAGGTATATCTTATCACCTGCATTTTACCTCAAAATACATAATAATAATACGAGTCTCTCAACACAAAATACATTAGTACAAGTTATAGCCAGGTAGGTATGTACTACAACACAGTCTAGGTATCTGGGCTGATTTTACCAACACTCAACGAAGCAACGCATTTATTAATATTAAGATTATATTATTTTCTTAAAGAAGACAACCCTGATATTGTCAGAAAAGGTACGAGTTACGCGATAGAAAGAGAACGCACTTCTAGGTATAAATATTTGTAGGTATTGAACGCTGGTCGGTCGGAATTTCAACGTTATATTATAGTAGTCTGAGTCTTTATTTCCATAAACGGTTTTTAGAAGTGGGTCTTCTGTACCTTGTACTATTAAGTATTCTGTGCTACCGTGTCTAGAGACACTCTTAATTCTGCCAATGTCGAGTGATTAAAGATATCATATTGTGAAACAGACTCTTAAAAGAATATCTTTGTGACAAATGTTTCTCGAAAGATAAAAATAAGAATACACCCACACCTGTACTTATATACTTGTTTCCGTTGCTACCTAGGTAAGGTAAATAAGAGACTTTACGACAATCGCCGTAAGTGGATTAGTCAGTGCTTGACGGATGGATGACTATGACTACCTATATATGTAGATCCTAGGGTTGAAATAACATAATTTGGTATTAGCAATAAATGAGATGATATCAAGATTTGATATTTTACACCAGACAACCGAGAAAAATACCTACTAAATCCGACCGAAAAATTTATTAAATCTCAAATCTATACTTACCTACTATTTATAAAGAGGTAAATTCTTACCATGACAACGGTTATAGGCAAATCGAAAAAGCGAAACACTGGCGTGATATATTCCACGCCCAGCGCCATCTATTGCTACTGCTTAAAACAAATGTCCCGAAACGAAGTTAAAGCGAGCCACTAGTATAATAATTTACTTATATGTATTCAAAAATCGTTATTGTTAAATTATTTTATTTTTTACCAATAAATGATAGTAAAAACTAAGCAATAAGAAATGACTAGGTAGCGTTACCTTCCACCAAAAAATATCATTAGTGATATTCTAATATATTTAAACAGAAATAATATTATTTATATTATTTCCGTATATACGGATATCGGTAATCAATAACGGTTTCATCACCTCGTTGCATATTACGTGTAGTCAAATAAACGTTCGTTAATATAAACATATTTACAATTTGAACCCTGGTGAAATTTTCGTAATCAAACGGATGCTGGGCCGATTGGCGTACCAAATATATTATATTTATCGTATTATTATAATACGTGTAGTCGTGTAGGTACCTATGTGTTATTATCACAAAACTAAAATCGAAGCCAGTATTAATTACCTCATTATCAAAAGTTAACTAATAACTCATGTATTCTATTTCTAAATTAAGTATGTTACATTTTTTATTAAAAGACAATTATTGTACATAATAACTACATACAACTATAAAATGTAGATATAATTAATGTATAACCTAGTATGTATGAAATAAAATTGTCACACTCTCGCAATTCTCGCAGGATTTTTAAATAAATAACTTAATTGAGTTTTCTCTACGAAACACGACAACTGCACCAGCAAAAACTTAATACAAAATTTCGTTTTGCTCAACACAGATAGGGTGTCTAGACAGGAATCTGCTACCAGTGACTCTGCATGTTTTCGAGAAATAAATTGAAACGCCAGAACGCGTCGCCGACGCGCCGTCACATTTAAATTTCATCAACCCCCTAGGGACAGCCCTGCGGTCCAAATTGTATTTTCTGAGCGACTGGAGCGTATGTAACAAGATGTCTTACACGATTTTCGGGTATTTTTTGCTAATAATATTTTAGTAACATTTCCGCCGTGTGAGGTGACATTGCTACTAGATCTGAAAGGTTATTTGTGTTGACTGAAGTGTGAAATATGTTTTCAGTAAAGATAATATTGGTTAAGATGAGAATATATTTTTTCGTTTACATTAATTTATCGACTTCTCAACAGAAAAATGTTTTTTATGAGATAGTGGACAGACGAGCAGACGGATTACCTAATGGTGAGCAAATAAGTACCGCTGCCAATGTACATCTGCCATGCCAGAGATGCAGAACCATATTTTTGAAACAGTGGCAAATATGTTGACATTAATAAGCTATTTTTTATGGACCTAAGGTTAATAATGCGTTTTCTAAAATCAACTGTATATCAATGTTTTTCATTAAGTACCTTCACTTTATAGGTATAGATAATAAATAAAATTTGGTGGCAACGCTCCATTCTAAAGTGCAATTCAAGATCTCAAACTAATGACGTTACGGGTGAAATTCAAAGTAACTCTGCAGATCGGACCACCGTTCCCTCTGTGGCACTCCAGGTGCTAACTGCTAAATGAGATTTCCTTTGACTCGCCGGGCCCAGAGCGGCTCCCTGAGGGCACCCCTTATCGTCGCTTTATCTGTAGGCCGGACCCTGTCGAACGGCAATAGCGATTCATAAAATACAAGGTTGCAAATCGAATGATTCTAAAGTGCAATTTATTCAAGATCTTAAGTCAATTGTATACGGTCCAAATTTAAATACAGACCTTACATCTTCTCTCTGTGACAGCCCAGGTGCTAACAGCTAAATGAGATTTCTTTTAAGCCGCTGGACCCAGAGCGGCTCCCTGAGGGCACCGCCTTATCTTCGCTTTATCTGTAGGCCGGACCTTGTCGAACGGCTAGTAAGCTATCCATAAATTTAAGTTGACACAAACGCCCAAATCCCAAGCTCTCTTGCTAGTTTGTAAAATGGAATCGTGTTGAGGATTTATTTATTTGTTGAAAGAACATTTGACTTTTACCGTTCTGGTAAATATTTAGCTAAATATCGGTGGTACCAGCAAGGTAATAAAAAAGTGAAGAACATAATTCTGACTACAACGATTTTTACTGGTTTAGCTATGAAATCCGTCACAATTTCACATACAGAGGTAATAAAAGATTAGGTCCCGTTATGAAAAAGTTTATTAATAAATTATCTGACAGTAGCTCCAAAGAAACAAACCAGGAAAATCCATCAATAGAAAACATAATTTACTCTCCACTCCATAGGAGCATATTGGAGCCAAATGCCGATATCCACAATAATAGCCATAAAGGCGCTACATTACGCCCCCTCCGGTTAATTCCCGAAAGCTGGTAATGTGCGCGGAAATAATTCCATTTACTCCTATTTGGGGAACTGGGGGTCTATCCGGACGCCATGTTTGTAGGTAAGGGTACTCTATAGGGATGCGCATCGAGTCACAAGTCTTTGAGACTACGAGCCTTACTCATATTTTGGAGCATTTAAATGGAAATTCTTGATATAGAAAACAGAAAATACTATAAAAATCCAAGAAAAGGTGATATAATATAATGTGAAATATTCAACCCAAGAGTGACCTTGTGTTGCAACCTTAGTGCAATAACTATTTACTTTCAGCTTCAAAATAACTAAAGAAGTACCTATTGATACATATTTATAAATGAGTCTAGAATATCGTAACAGCTAATGTTTGAAGAACTAGCGTATTTTTAATGAAATGCCCAAAAAAAATGAAATGATACTTATTAATTGTGACTTTTGTTCGTTTTATTTTATTCAACCCCTATGATTCTGCTACTTGATTAAACTTGAGTAGTAGAGTATATACAAAAATATTGCCACTAAATTCGCATCCCTATAAACTCCAGATAACCCTTCCAAGTTATGGGACAATTTTGCGCCAATTGTTTTGATACGTTTTGAAATTTTAAATTTAGGGTTGGACGTAGTAGGTATACTGAAGGTTTCACAGTTAATCAAAACCCTTGTTAAGTAGGAGAATTAAAATGAGTTTTTTTGTGAGATTGGATGGCATGACAAATAGGCTGTGTATGTGCGAAATGATGCAAATATCGAATGCCGTATTTGTTAGAACATCGAAAGTTATTTTAAAATGACATACGAGTACTAGCATTTGGTAATGACCCTGCCTCTTACGCCAACAAACGTAGGTTCAATCCCCTGGACAATTGTGTGATAAACACTTTGTTTGTTTAGTGTCTGGGTGTAATATATGAATTTAAGTATTATATTTGTGATTCCTCTGCTTTCTGATATCAGTAACACAAGTGCTTAAGCTACTTTTTACTGATCAGGTCAATGTGTATGAGATGTTGAGTTAATTTATTTGGAGTTCTTTTTGAGTGACTAATTGTCCGGGACTGAATCATCTGATTGTCTGAAAGAAGATGATTCCATGCCTTTGATTGAGGGCACCATGTATATTTTACCCCAAGATTTTTAAGATATTGGGGGTAGACGAACAGACGGATCAACTGATAGTAAGCGATTACCGCCGTTCATGGACAACTGCATCACTAGAAGAGTCACAAGTGCAATGCCGACCTTTTAAAAAGGAATACGCTCTTTTTTTAAAGGTTTGCAAGTCGTCTGGGTCCAGAAACACCGCAAGCGTCATTCCATTCCATACTTTTATGGAACGAAGCAGAAAGTTTCTTGAGAAACGCACAGTTGAAAGCAGAATCTGAAAGCAACCCACATAGACAGAAAGATATAGGATTATCTACTATCTCTATCCATCAATTTTCAACCCTCTGTTCCTCCACCCACAATAATTTACTCTTCTACCTAATACTCTTTCGCCCTAACTAAATAGGTTTTTTAAAATATTGCCCGCCTAATATAGAAAGAAAAGAAATTTCCACGTTTATTCGGTTCGACACGTACTATATTTTCGGCCGCTCGGTCCGCTGGATGTCAAATAGACCGGTGTCCTTTACGTGCGACTGAACAACTCGGTATCTGTATCATTTCACTTCATCTTCTATCTATTCTACAGTATTTATAAAGAGGTAAATTTATTACAAAACGACTAGGCTGGGAAACTACTAGGTAAACTGGAAAAGCCCAACACTAGCGCGATGTAGTCGACACCCAGCGCCATCTATTGGTTGAATATGAATCTAATGTCCCGAAATGAAGTGAGGGCGGGCCACTTGTCCTGCACTAAAGATGCGACATTATGTGTATAGATTTTTTTAATATGATAGGTGGTAATCGCATACCATCAGGTGATCCGTCGGCTCGTCTGCCACCTATATCATAAAAAAACCGGCCATTTCATGCCGAAGCGTGGCTCTCTCATCTTATAAAAGACCTCATTGTACATACTCCGGTGATTCAAGAAATGTTGGGAATGCAAGCAGGATATACCGAAAAAACTCATTCCAAAAAATCGGATAAGTAGATAAAAACGAATTTCTGTCATCACATTTTCACCCTGCAAGCTCCCGCTATGGGGCAAAATGTCTAGCGAAAATGTCGCCCGTTGTAAAAAGGAATGTTCTTTCGTTTATAGTATGCATTGGATATTTCTCGCTTTGTTTCTATGTCTAGAATAACAAAAAAATATTTTGCAAGCTTACTGGAAATAATAAAATTGTCTGGGCTGAAAGGAATTTATATAAATCCTATCGTGCACTAAGTACACTACAGGTTACCACAACCTGTCAAATTCCTCAATTCATATTCAACCTTATGTGTATGACAGTAAGATGAGAGTTGATTGAAGAAATTTGACAGTTTTGTATACTTAAATGTGTGGCTGTACGTACGTATCTAATCATCGAAATAAACTATTTATAAAGATGTAACTTTTAAAGGCAACTGCTTATAGGTAAACCGAAAAGATCGTTATGTAATCGACACCCAGCGCAATCTTTTGGTTCAACTTCTTTCTCGCAACGAAGTTTGCTCGTCTGCAACCTTAAAAGTACGTAAAGTAAAGTATGAGCCTAACACTCACACCATCATAGAAATCCAGTCATCGATAGAATGATGGGATTAGGCTTAATCACCACGCGTTCCTAATTTGTGATCTGATTCCTGATTCCTGATTGGTGATCTGATCACCGACCCGAGCTATGTTCGAAAAATTCGAAATATTTTGCTCGTACGGTCGAGCGAAACCACTAGATCAACCGGGCGTCTGCGACCAATCTCTCAAAAAAAAAATAACCATTAATTGAACTCTTCTTTGTCTTCAGGTGTTATTCGACAGTTTCACCCTGGGCCGCTTCACGTCTTTCACCGAGGATGGGTGTCCGGACGGCTACATGCAGATCCAGGAAGCCAGCAGACCTCAAGTCGGAGGTTCCTGGTGCGGTACATCGTGGGGTCCCTCAATATACTACAGGTCGGTTACGATGATAATTATTTTTTACTACTTACTCACTTACTCCGATGGCTCAGCGACCCAAAATGAGTTTTGGCCTCCGATAATGAGATGTCGCCATTTGTCTGGGTCTAGTACAGCTTGTCGCCAATCTTCTGCTTGCAATGGGTGCCTCTTGGCTTCCAAAAATTTTCTCTGTTCTTTACGAGTCGATACATTGCATCCACAGGAATGTCATACATTTTGTAGTCAGAGTTTTTTCCTCCTTTCAACCTGTTATTATAAAAGTCGTAGAACAAATGATGGTGTTCAAAATACTTGGTAGTAGACGAATAGACCATGTAAAAATTACAAGTTCAAAAAATAACAAATGACAAAATAACGTAGGTATGTATGTAAAATCAAGAACATGGACAATAAATCTTAGACCCAATATAAAATCGACTCACCTCATCACACTTCAATTAACCGTTTATACCCAAGAACCTTGAAGCTAATGACGTCATCGATCCAACTCTTGTGGGTTCTCAATTTAATACCCAAGAACGTAAACTTTGAGTCGGTCTATGTAAATGTGTGGTTTTACCGGCAATAAGATGTCTAGCTCACATATTATTATAGAGCCCGTTCGTTGTTCGATAATAATGTGTAAGCTAGACATCTAACGTACGTTCTACGTCTTTTAGAAATTCGTATTTTTTTTACAGTGACGTTGAAACGTCACTGTAAAAAAATTTATATAATAATATTTTATTATAATCAACTTTCTAGGTCACCTGGAACTAGAAAATAATTTTGTAATATAATTTAGAAAATTATTATTTTTTGTGTACCGTTAGGGGTCGGTTTACTGTGACGCTTTAATCCAGGATTTAGTACTAGGTTTTGCAGTAAAGTGCCTGACCTTCGTTACTCTTAGGGTAATTAGCCGCTTATGGATTGAACTTTGTAAAAAACTGTATGTTAACTGTGTTTCTGGCAAATAAAATGTTTATTAATTTATTAAACTGAATAATGTTTAAAAAAATTCTGCAGTGGAAGATAAAGTATTTTTTTCTTTTACAGTGAAACCAAATCCATCACTCTCATCGTTAGACTCCTGCACCTTTCCAAAGAACAGAATAACTACAACTTTGACTTCAGAATGGCTTACAAAGTGTTAAGAAGAGAATTTGCCACAGTTCGGTATGGGGGGACGCCGCCATCAGGTACGTAACAGAAATAATTACGGTAACATTTATTAGCAATAACAACAAAATCACAAAGCAGCATAGAATTTAAACAAAAAACACAAATCACATAGGTCTATAAATGGGCCCGATCGGAAAAATACCACGGCCTCACAGAAGACAGGTGTGTGGCCTGTGCTGTATTTTGCTGAGTGAGTGAGGGTACTGGAAGCCCCTCAGGTGAAAGGGGGTTAACAGTTGGCAGCGCATTTGAGACTCCATTGGTTAGGCGGGTGCCTAAGGGCGGCGGTAATTGCTTACCATCAGGTGATCCGTCTACTCGGCAGCCACATATTACATAAAAAAACAAACCAATCGGACAAACGAACAAACGGATCACTTGGTAAGTAATCACCGCCACCCATGAACATTTGTGAGATTTGAGAATTTTGGCTGATGCTTTGCAGGCCTTTAAGAAAGGAGTATCGTCCCCACTAAAGTAACGTACCGCACCCTCTAAAGTGCAAGAAAATTCATTATCATTTCGATGGCTTAGTGCACAATTGTACTAACTACAATCTGTACTTAGTGCAAGTGTGCACTAAGCCATCGATTTCAGTTAATAGATGTCAACTGCTGGTCATATAGGCCTTCCCTAATGTTCTCCACACAGATCGGTCCTGTCCCGCTCGCATCCAAGTATCTAATTCCCGCGACTTTCACCAAAACCCAAGTTTCAAAACCCTAGAAAATACCCAATCAGTCTACGCGCGCTACGCTCTAAAAATCCATGTCGCTATGTCACAACGTAGCCATAACACAGTCATCTCTGAAGGAAAAACCTAAACCGGATAAAATGTACCGAATGATTCCCTATTGGATATTTCTCCCGCATATTTTATGTGCCTTGTGCCAGAGACGTTTTTCATTCTGATACGGTATCGGGGAATTTTTTATTTCATTTTTGCCTTATAATACGTTTTGCTTCCCTCCTTCCAATATGTCATGCCGAAGATGATATTATCTGGGCCAATGAAAATGTAGACATGTTCACATTGATGGATTCCGATGAAATAGAATTTGAAAAGGTACTTTGTAAGTAATATTGGTACAATTTGGAACGATTTTTGTCGTTCCGAAATGTATTATAAAAATTTCATAAATACATATTGTGATGAAAAACCTTAATTTATGTAACCATAAGTTATATTTTTGCAGTCAACTTTAATGCTTAGGCCACACATGAATTGCTAATTTGATAAAATCTATTATTTAGGACCGCAAGCCTATGCTTATTACCCAGATCAAGATTATAGCGACAACAAATATCACACAAAAATGAACACAAAACACTTATAACAAATGCAATTCAATTAAGTGATTGCGTGGGTAGTTACTCTTTCGAAATATGGCCTAAGGCAATAGCCCTTGACACTGCACGGAAAAAGATTTATCGAGCATTACGTAATGACTATCTCTTTTCCAGAGCGCCCTTTTTTCAAGATGAGGCCGCTACCTTTCCCCGTAAACATATCACGCGGAGAAGACACAAACATTGCGAGGACGACAAAAACACCCGACTACTACCTCGGGGATTTGATCTCTGGGACTTATTGCTCGCGGATCTTCAGCGACTGCGACCGTAAAAACTGTAGGCTCCAGTCGCCGAATTTCCCAGGCGTTTACCCAAGGAACTTAACGTGCTACTATGCTGTGAGACAACACGAAGTGCCTCAAGGAAAACACGCCTTAATTGTAGTGAAGCAGCCTAATGGACAGTTAGTGTCGATTAGAAGTCAGAAGGCGCTGTACGCAGCGCAGCAGGAAAGAGGGAACAACGGTCGGGAGTTGAAGTTTTGGCAGCAATGCGATGAAGTTCAAGATTACGTCACTGTGTACGACGGGTACACGACTAGAGACCCCGTCGTGTTAAGGTTCTGCGGTGGCGGGGTGTCAGTGCCAGAGGCGATATCCAGTGGACCGGAATTGTTAGTGGAATTCACGACTTCGCCCTTCGGGACGTTCTTGCAGCCGGCGACGGCGCAATCACTCCACGGATTTCAACTAGAAGTTGAGGTAAGAATTTACATACTTACATTGAGCCTCTTAGTAGCGGCCTGTAATAACGGCCACCGATTGCAACCACTACCTACTTACTTACTTGATGACTTAGTGACAGATACCAATCGCACTATTACCACTATCATAATATATTATAAGAGTCGTATAGATCCGTCGCGGGAGTTTGGGCTAACCCAAGTATATTATGCGAAATATGTGGGGGTCAATTTGCATTTGCTATAATAAATTATATCAAAATTCTTCCACAGGAATATCTAGTGTTTGCTACTAGGCACTATTGGCTTTAGCTATGTATAATTAAGTATACTACATCTGTTTCACAATTCATATGAATTATGTAATATAATTTATACAGTTTATGCTTTATTCTCAGCTCCACGGCAAAGTTGACTTAAAAACTTAAAGCGCTAATCCTCAAATGGATTTTCATTAGCATAATAATATCATGTGGTAATAAAATCGCGCTTTGAAAATGTCTGCAGGATTCTGTTAAAAAAATCGTCGTAAATAAAGAATTAAACGATATTTCATTCTTATAATTTATTTAAACAGAGTTCAGCGGTAAATCCTAGGCTGACTCGAGTAATGGAGTGTGCATTTATTATTTCTTTATTCTATCCTAGGATTTGTAAGTTAGATACAGTGGTATTATGTAATATTTAATTTTAAATATATAAAATTTATCCGTGACTAAGCTACGTACACTTGTATATACATTGTACTTATAACACCTACAAGATTCGGGCTAAACGTATTTTTTTGATCATTTATCTCTTAAATCATCGAGAACCAGTTTTAAACATTTTAATGGCAACTGGTCTTAAACTATACAGTTTAATCAGCCCAAGAATAAATCGTAGCACTGAATTTAAGATCCCGAAATAATTGAGTAGAATAAAATCAGCAATAAAACCGAAACAGAGGAAATAAAACACCAGGGTAGGGACCCACAGCATTGTCGTAAAGCTGGTACACAATAAGGTGTCATTGAAGAGTTTTACGGGAAAATTTCCACATCAGCAGCGTACGGAGCGTAATAAAGGCGGGGTTGCACGTCCGCCGGTCGTCTCTAATGATAATAAATTTTCTTAGTAAATACTGCCGACGAAATTGAGACATCGGCGGAATGTTAACGTGGGCGGCTGTGTAGTTTTTTGTTTTGATTTTATTGTGATAGACGTATAAAAATGGAACGCGATAGGACTGGCTGGATTTAATAATGTTCATTTGGTTTCTGGTTGTACTTTTGTTTTCTTTTTTTTTGTGTAAACCTTATGGGATGTTAAATCTTTTAAAGCCTTTTGACATTAAGTAGTATCACTAATGATTTTAGATACCTTTTATAAGTCGACAAATTCTCGAAAAATTGTTCGGTTACGCGCAAAATCGAAAGCGCGGTCTAGGTGTATGGCTTGTGACAAAAACGCCAATGGTCATTTGCCATCATCAATATCTTTGATAGTTATACTTTATAACTTCATGAAGTTATCACGTAGGTGAAATTATAGCCTATTAAGTGACATTTTACAGGCAATTGATTTTTGATTTAATACTGTGATAAGAGAATAATCAAAGAATAACGATTTTCACAGATATTTTTGATATTCGCAGCCATCTCAAAGTATATTTACTCCTTGATTAAAAAGTTAATACATTCTCAAAGTACTAGTAAGTGGAATCTACTGTTTAATTAGTTAGAAGAGTCAGATCCCATTAACTAAGAGACTTTCATTATTCAGATTCTATTAACATCAGAGTAATGTTCTCTAAGTTCCCAATGCCTCCCTGCTCCTCCTTTAAAGGATTACCGAGTATACATTTAATTCGTTTAAAATCTTCCCTCTCACCGTATTCCTGTTATAAATGTTTAGAATATGTACCTACTTAGCGATAATTCGGTAGGTAGTTTACCTACTTATATTTTTTATTATGGCGGTCATTTTGCCATTACTGTCGGAGAAGCTTTTTTCCATCGCTGCACATTGCGTTGTGACGACCCTATTTCTTTTATTCATCAAAGCGTTATTTTCATTTAAACTGACTTATCACTTTCCTAAAATAATTTTCTTATTTAAGATGATAGTGGTCTCTATGTTATCAGTTCTCATTTCATGTTATATGTTAATAGGATATGCTTTGTTAATGAATTTAGGTGTTTTGTATACTATTAGGGATTTTTTGACACAACAGTTTGAAATATCACACCAATAATCACAGTTCAGTACCCTAACACTAAAGAGTGCCATTCCTTGATTTAGTACCTATCTATTGAAATTTGACTGTTGGTACCGTAATTTAATGTCACTTTTAGTCGTTTAAACGCCTGTAGGATTGCTGTTCACCATCGAGTTATAACGAAAATTCTCTATTTTTTTTTACTTTTACATTAGCAAACCTAAATAAACAAGCATTTAAGTTACGCTCTAATTCCTGTAACAAACATTATGTTTAAACACGTAAAAACCTGTTCATCTAATTCATCTGCATGTGTTTAGAATTGGGTTAATGGAGCCATATATCATGGTGAAGTATTATTTAAAGTGTTTCGTTCGTGAACATTAATAAATCAAGTAGTGCCCGGAGGGCTCGCTTGGGTCCCTGCCAAAGTATAATTAGTACTGTAGGCCGTTCCAGTCACAATGAGGGGTGGGTGAAGTTGAGCATTGTTTTAATTTGAAATTATGGAGGGTCACCTTTTTATGCTCGGAAGCTCATCGAGTTTAGGATAATGCTCTTAGTTAGGTCGCCCAAGACGTGACGGAGTGACAAAATTTCACACTCGTGTTATGTGAGGCCCTTGTTGTCCCCTGTGAGAAAGGGCTTGGGACTCCAAAGTAACATTTTTTATCACAATCCCGATAGATACGTATTCCAGAATTATTAATGTTCTGAAAATTCGTGATTTAAAAGGTATAAATACAGAATTTTCCATGCAAAAAATTTCCCCGAACTTTTATTTTCACAAGTAACAGAGAACCGACTAATTGTAAGATTATGTAGGCCTTTTGAAAATGCTAACAAAATAACTGAGTAGCTTAAGAATTTACAATCTTTGAAATATTCAAATTCTTGTCGGATAACAAACCATTAAATACATTTAATCAAATCACAGTGAAATGACGTTAAAATTAGCACAAAGCTGCGTAATTCGTTCAATATCTTGATTTGATCCTGTCTCGAGAAAACAATGGGATGATATCGCACCTCCCTTCATTAGCCTTGATTAACGATCTCAAAGGATCCCTCGTTTATCATATAATTAATCAATTTCAGGTCAGGTTCGTGGATCAGCAGTCGCCCACATACGCGAAGAACAAGAGGGCGTGCGAGTTTTGGATACGAGGAACGGGGAAGGGAATTCTCGAGCATCCGCAGCATTCCTTACCTCCGAACACGACGTGCCTCTACCACATGCAAGGGATCGATACCTCAGGACCCTCCGGCAGGAACATAATATACAGAAGACCCTCCTTCTCGGCCCCGAGATTTAGAGTCTGGTTTTCGGTATTGAAATTTTATGTAACCAATGCCCTAAATCCAAATTTGCCCGAGGATGAGTACTGTGGCAGCCATTTGAATATATGGGACGGTCCAATGAGGATATCGCCTGGCTGCAGCGATATATTCTGGTAAGTCGCTCGAGCAAATCCTGTATTTGTTACACTTCATTTCCAATATAAATGTTTATCCCGAAGAAAGGGCTAGGCTCTTGATTTATGTATGGGCTGGATTTTTAGAGGAAGTTAGTGATTCTTCATGATATTTGGATTATAATACAGAGTTTTTATTACAATGTCTTTGCCTCACGATCCGTATAGTAACATTAAAATATGATTTTTATCCTTCAAAGTTTACTGGTGCTTTTACTATAAACGATGCGTGATTCAGAATATAAAATTTTGAAGAACCAATTAGGACCAAAGTTTAATTTAGGAATCATACTCAAAAGTGATACCAGCTGAAAGCTGCTCTATCACAAAGTGACAAAAAATTATGATTTTTGAGAAATTTCTAATATTTGATATTCTTCAAATCAACAATTATCCTCCAACATGAGCCTTGGTAGACATTGATTGGTAAAATTTAATTTTGCTATCTTATTTTAAGTTTCTTGTGACTCTTTTGCGTTCTCCACTCAACTTACACCCTGTAGGATAGCAGGTTTAGGTTTCAGTGAACAAGTCCGGAATGCGCTAATCAAAATGACTAAAATTATTCAAGGAAAGGTGAAATTCATATTAGTTAATACAAAACATTTTAGGAATATCAATAAGCTATTAATTGGTACAGATGGTCTACTTAAGTATTTCACTGTACTACGCTCACTAAAGTATATTATGGGTAAGACGGAAATTAGAATTCCCGGCACCAAACTGCAGTAACGAGTCTGGTAACAGTGTTAAACCTCGTTAGGTGCTCTTGTTTAGGAGTATGTGAAGAATTCACGGAATGTGAAAATGAGAATCCCAAGTTGTTATTCACGTTCGTACTTATCCGTAGAGATGTGATTCGGAATTCACTCGAGTTAGATAATGATATTGGGAGAAATTGTATTTGTGATTTGTGTCGCCTACCTCAAGTCCAAACTGGTCTTGACTTGAAGTCTTGAAGTCTTTGGTGTTTAACAGATTTCTTATTTGGGTACGAAAGCCAGCTGGCACCTACATATAGTCGCGGATCTTATATCCACATTAACACAGAAGTTTGATGATGAAACACTTAGGGTACATTGGTTTTCTTTTTCATAGTTAAATCTTAAGTTTAAGTCAATGATTAATATTATTAACACTCAAAAGTATCAGATTTTGGCATCAGGGAAATAGGCATTGCTTTTACTTTTCTCCTATTCAGAGTTTAGGCGTATTGTCTCCAATAGATTTTGTTCTTCGTTCTA
Source organism: Cnaphalocrocis medinalis (assembly GCA_014851415.1). Lineage (NCBI taxonomy): Eukaryota > Metazoa > Arthropoda > Insecta > Lepidoptera > Crambidae > Cnaphalocrocis > Cnaphalocrocis medinalis. The sequence goes on from CM026279.1 coordinate 2,489,882, forward strand.
ATAAAATTCTTACTAAATCAGTAACTAGAACCTTTAAAGCTAATCAATATACTATTATTACATGTGTCCTAGCGAAAGTACATTGGTTAGTGTTGTTCTCTAAAACGCATTTATTACAAAATGTTAAAAAAAAATAGCTTAGGCTTTTGCATAAGACCACGCGAAGTGGAGGAGTCGTATCAAGAAAGCGGATCCTGGGCTCTAAAAAGACAGCCTGGAAACCGACCCGGACAAAACGCTAAGATGATGATGACGAGTGTAGTTGTACCTTTTAATTTTTTAACTTTTTAAGGTTTTCTTTATAAATAAATAGTACGAAATGTGACCAAAGGCTAAAATCGCATCACTACTACAACTACATACTTATGTGTGCGAAAATGGAAATTCTTTACTTGCTCTTGGGGTTTCCTTTGAAAAAGTGGAAACGCTGTGGAGTTAATAAGCGTGTGATTAGAATAGGGCAACGCAATCCTCGTGTTAGTGGGCACGGGATCGGGATTATGTAATCAGTGTGTTCTGTTTGCTTTCAGAATGTCTATTAGGTAAATGTCATTATCTGCAATGGGCTTAAGTGGTTGTATACTTTCCAAGTTTAGGTTTGTAAATGAATAAATCCGCCAGACAATTCATCACTGCTAGAATAGTCTCAAACTAGGGCAATCTCTGCACTACTTAGTTCTGCTCGTCGGGTCTTTTATTAACAAAGAAAACTCGCTCAGATAATTTTTCACCGCCATTAATTTCGTTTCAAAAATGGGAAAGGTGCGGCTACTGTTATTTATCAACAAAACGTTTTAGCGACCAACCACTTACAAATATGTAGGTATATAATTTTTCTTGAAGTTATATTTAGTTTTTAACCGACTTCAAATTTCTCTTCACTTCAAACTTCAAGGTTCTCAATTCGACCCGTATGTTTTTTTTTGTATGTATGTTACTCGATTTCTCCGCCAATTATGAATGGATTTTTATGATTCTTTTTTGTTTGGTAAGCCATCATTCAAAGGTATTCAAAGGTCCCATAATTTTTTTATTAAAATTTACTCAGTGGTTTTGAAAAAAACAACAAAAACAAAAAAAAATTTCAATGGTATATAATTTCTTGAAGTAGGTTGTTTTTCTTCAAAAATTAATTATTATTTCTTTTTCATTTTCAGTGACAAAGAAAGATCAGTGCAAATGTCAAGAGCCACATCCCCACAGTCAGTCATCGTCGGCAGACCACCGACTAACGCAACGCTCGTCGCGAGATTCTGTCGCGAACGAGCGCCGAGGACTTGCGAGCACGCTCTGCTCAGAAAGTCGCGAGCCTGTGCCAGAACAGAAAGTTTCCTCTCAAAAGGAGACTCACTGACTTTGGAATTAAAGCTGACTCAAGGGACGGCGCTCAAGTGAGTTCCCAAAATTGTTGCTTTTAATATGCTATTGCGAATAAGCGCCGAGTACTTGCAGGCAACCTCAGCTTAGAAAGCCGCGAGTTAGTCCGACTAAATGCAGAAAAATACTTTTTCTCGAAAAGAGACCAGCTGACTTAGCAGATGAAGTTTACACAAATGGCATGCTACGTAGAGAAATCACGAGCTTGTTTGAGGACATAAAGTTTCTACTCTTAAGTCCTAGACTCGTTTATTTTTACGTTGAGATCAGAATCAACTTAGTAATAAGCTAGAAATTTCAACTAAAAGGTGATAGATACTTTCTTAGCCGATCTCATGATGCATAGTGTCTCTCTCTTTCCAGACCAGTTTTCTTCAAAGCCTTATACGAGTTCGTGGATCTACACCAAGACGGGGAGCCATGGGGCCGAGGATTATGTTCTAGACGTTTCGCCTCCCGGTCATTCCCAGAAGCTCCACCTGATCCGCCCATCACTTTTTCTTCACCGAGAGATGTGTTTTTGTATGGTAGAGGTGGAGCAAGAAACATAAGGTAAATATTACTTTGCCCATTTAATAAACAGATTACTTCAGTATACCTACACTCGTGTTCCTACGTGGTAGCTTATTTCTGGGTTGGAGTCCACCAACACTTTATTATAATTGGTCGTATTGAAATTATTAAAACAGTAATCAGCAACTCTTGAAATTCTGGGATGATTTTTTGGGACGAGGTGCCCATGCCCATCAAAACGAGAGTTCATATTGGAATAAAACGGGATGGGGTGTGCACAAGATTCTATCGATTCTGGTTTGTGGGATGCTTCGTCACGCGAAATTATTTAACAATACATTCCCTGCTCTATTTTTACAGCTGCACATACCGGTTCGAAGCAAACCCTGGCGAGGTGGTCCGGCTTCGAGTGTGGGGGGTACGAAGTGGGGGCAGGCTCTGTCGCTCTGTGCACTCGGCACATTCCCCCTGGTTCCGATGCGCTGGCGACCACACCGCTGCTGTCAGGCTCTTTGACAGACCGTGGAAGAACAACGGGCCTGGAGTGCCAAGGGATTGTTTATGCAGGTAGGTCCACCATATCAAAATAATATTCGATTCGGCTATAGCGTCGAATTTCAGTCACTCAGGATACATTTTAGTGCTTAAGCATGCGCAAATGTACAAGTCTATGTGCCCTTACCCTCATATTTAGGTAGGACACCATAGTGACAGGATCTGAATAGGGATCGGGCGCAAGACCATCGGCTTAACATGCTTTTTGAGGCTTGCTGTGTTGTAACATAATCATAGCATGCTAGCATACTAATGTTGCAATGATTTCAAAAACATAATGTGCCTACATAGGTACATATAACTCTACATAATTCAGTCTTGACATTCAGTTTCTAGATCAGAAAAAAAAACGTTGTGGAGTAAATTAAGTTCCCTGGGCATTAAGTTCGCCTATTGTTAGAAATTTTGGGCAATAAAGTTTAAATAAATAAATTCATCTTGATTCCTACATGTTATAAAATTTCATCCTGTTCTTGAATTTTCTTTTTATTGTTTTTACCATTTTCTTCTCCAGTGACATTGGCGACTACGAGTTCACTTCGACATCCCGAGTAGCCGAGCTGAAGTTTGACGTCGTGAACATGACTGCTGCGGATGACTTCCGATCCTTCGGCTTCGAAGCGTCCGTGGAGTTCGTCAGGCTGGACACTAGCTGCGACAGCACCCACAGAGTGTATGGAGCAAGCGGAGAGCTCCGACTGGCTTCTGTAGTGCCTGTATCTGAGCTGGCTGTGAGTTCATTAGTAACAACGATAATCTGAATGCTATCAACTATTAAACTTTTAATAATGTAGCTGTAAAAAGAGTCAGCTAAATATTTACATAATACTATGGGTAGATTAGTACTTAGTTACTTTCCTTTTGAAGACTCATTTTACCCCTTATTTGGTATTTACAACTTGACCCGAATTTTCGGAAATCCCAGAAAAGTTGTTCCAATTAACGAGCAGGAAAAGTGTTTTGAAGGATTTAACCACATAAGAGTAGGAGTAGTAAAGAAACATCCAATGTGCTTTTACTCGGTGATAATATTCGATCGATTATGTTCATTGTAAAGCATTTTGATGATCATCATGAGTTGGTCGGAATAACAAAATCTGAAACACAGTTTCAAAATAACTAGCCTCAATCTAGAATATACTTTTTATGACATTTATCAATTACCAGGACCGCTGCGAACGTCGTCCCTGGCTGATTGATCCATCTCCTGGCCACTACCTCTACCTTCAAATCCGTGGCAGCATCATCAAAGAGCCGGAGCTCGACAACTTCACTCTTCTCAACAACATCACTGTGGCTCCAGACCTTAGGCATCTGTGCAGAACGCCGAACAGAATAGCTGTGTACGCTGGTGGGCTTTCACCAGTTTTCATATGCCCTGAACCACCGGATGAACAGGTAAACACAGGTGTTTCATCTTAGAAGGTAGATATTAAATTGCCACAGGGGTATCCAAAGTTTTTACAGACAAGGGAAGTTATTTTTGGTGGTTAAAGATATTAGGGCGTAGTAGATAACAAATATACCTTTGCCTGATCCCGGAAGAAGGAGTTGATCTAAAAAGACATACCTAAATCTCAGAATAACATGTTGGGAATAACCTCACCATTATACAAACAGCCAAAAGATGTGCAAGGGGAAGGAGAAAACAGGAAAGTAGAACTCAAGCTCCAAAGTTACAGCTTTAGATAAAACCGGGAATAATATTAGGTCATCACCTAAAGACACTCGTATTGTGATTTACGGTCTTAGTTTGATAACATGGCAATTCTAAAGGAATCAGGAGTAGGAGCGCACCGACTCCATACAGTGCCTGTATGTGAAATCAATGAATTATTTATATTTTTCTTTTCATGTTAGCGTCAGCGCATAGCGCCTTGGCGCCTGTATGCGCCGCACACTTCGCGCTCAAGGCAGCGCGGCCCTCATCAGGAGTGTACTTAGTGCCTTCAAAAATCTTCTTTATTTTACAGAGTGATGAAGTAGTGGAGGTATTCTCCGACGGTTGGCTGAAGGAGGTGGATCCTTTGGCCAAGCACGTGATGGCTCCCCCACCTTCACCGGACCACTTTGACCTTGACTGGCCGAGGTCCCTCGCAGTTGAACTCATACCCTTTGATACTGGCACCTACTATATTTCCTGGCTGGAGCTTTCTAGAAGGTAACTTGCCTACTTTTGTTTAACTCCTTGAAACAAAAAAAAAGCAATAACTTCACCAAATGTCATTTGTTTCTTTCAGGCACCCCAGCCCTCGTGGCGGAGTATTCGCACTATCAGGCGAGTGCGAATACCGATGTGCGTCACTCGACGCTTGTATATCACCAGAACTGTGGTGCGATGGCATTGCCCAGTGCCCACACGGGGAAGACGAGCGGTTAGCGCAGTGCTCCGCGCTGCTGAGGGTCCCAGCGCACTACGCCGCTGCCATGCTCGCCTTCACCATACTTACAGCGTTTGCTGTGGTACGTATCAGTATTATATAATCCAGAACTGACGATTTGGAGCATTGCCCAGTGCCCACATAATACGCTGTTATGCTTACAAATTCACCATTCTTATAGTTTGCTGTGGTATTAACAGTATTCTCTACATTAAAAATAATTTTAAGTTAAGAAACGTCACAAAAAGTCGAAAGTATAAAAAAAACTGTTGAGTAGGTACTAAACTCATCCATAAAAACACCCGTAAAGTAAAAACTTACCACTAGTGAGGTACTTATTAAGTATCTACTTTTTTTATTGACTTAATCCCGAGCACGGTGACTGCCGCGCGTGTAATTACTATCTGCGAGTATTTATTAATTAACTGTCTGAGTAACTTAACTCGCTACACTTGTCAAAGTGTTAAATCTTTCTTCAAGTGCCTAAACATTTCTGTAAAGCAAGTTTTCTACATTGCGTTTTGCTCCGCCTCCAGGGTGAAGGTCTAACATTGATAATGTGGTGAAACTAGCAACTAATTAGGTCGGCAGTAGGATATGAGCAATGCATAATACTATCCTCCGTATGATAATGCGTTGCGTTCTGTTAACTCCAATCTCACTTCGCACGCCCTCGGATGTTTGCATATTCAGAATTAATAACTGCTAAGGTCCGAATACTCGAATACTTCTAAAAGAGCGCTGAAAAAATGTGCTATCTCTTTCGAAGTCAATTTTATGATAGAGACCACAACATGTTTGCTGAGATCCTCCTTGCGAACAAGAGTTCTTCAGTGCTGAAGGTCGTAACCACCATTCTGCATTACTTTCCCTCTAATGGTTTTTCTCGATCTGTTTCTATCTCCGGCGGTGTGGAGGAGTTATGTAGGTAGGTACCGCAGAGTATAGTGTAGTGCGGATCTGGGCAATATAACGTACCTATTGGACTGCATCCACAAGGGAGGGAGTTAGAGGATTAATCGGTGTAAAATATGCGACGCATTTTTGGAAGGCTAAATAGGTATTTTCATTTTTTTATTTATTATTTTAACCCCAGGACTGTATAACAAAGATTGTAAAGTAAAGGCAATAGTTTTTTTATCGACCATATTAATTACATACAATGCTATCATCGCTCTTCTAAACATTTCTCTCCTTATTATATTGTACAAAATTAATGCTTTTAATCTATTTTGAAATAAGTACTAATGTATCTTTCCTTACAACATTAATTATAGTAATTACCTTATGATCATAGTAAGCAAACTATCTTCAAGGATTCTTATAACCGGACACTGTAATTGCAATGCCGTGCAAATGAGCGTTCTCACATTTGCAGCCATATGATTAAAATTAAGGTTATCGCGCGTTAAGAATCCATTATGTATGTGGTGGCGTAAAGTGAACCAAATATTTTCTTTCATTAGCCAATCAGAAAACAGTTCAAAATGACGGGCAGAATAAGACTTGAAAAAAAAGTTTTTTTTTTATGTGGAAGATGAGTGAATGGATCACCTGATGATAAGCACCATTGCTTATCATCACGTGATCCATTCACTCACGATAGCCATCTATCGTGTGTGAAAAATCGCTAAATAGCATACTTGATAGACTGCAGAGGTCCATCTACACGGTGATTGGTTATTTTTGATGTGAGATGTCAAAATGTCACTAAACGACCAATTACGTTGAAGTTGGACCTCAGTCTACAAGTACGCTATCTAACAGATTTATCACACGTGATAGCCCCCATTGCCTTCGCTCATAGACACGCAACACCAGTGCGCTATCACTTTTACGATACGACCAAGTGCTCTTCAAGAAAAGGTCCTTATCCTTCTTAAGGGCAACACCTGAGCTTACAAATGCCTCAGATGTTTGTTTGTCCATGGGCGGCGGTGATCACTTACTATTAAATGAGCCGCCTGCTCGTTTGTCCACTTTATTGTGTTAAAAAAGGCACTGGTCGAGACAGTCAATTCATGCAAAGCGTGGTATCACAGTTGGTCAGCATACTGATGATTATTATCTTTGATGTTACAGATAGCAGTGGCGCGATCATGCCGTCGCCGCCGCTCCGCGCTCCAGCAGCGGCTCAAGAGCCTCTCCTCAGACACGGCCATATTCGAGGAAAAAGAGGTGATTTGCTGACCAAGCGAGGACTCCGTGCGGTACGTCGAGATCGACCGCGTCACCACTGTGTGACTGCGCCGCGTGGGGTCCTAACTCACTGTTACTTACCTTTACTGTTTAGAACGATGTTGAGAATAGACGCTGCAAAGCAAATTCTAGTTGAACATTGCGATGGTTTTGAACGAAAAGAAAAAATAAAAATTGATGTGTGACTGCGTGACGTGGGGTGTATCCTCATGACTGTTACCTAAATAATAAGAACGATGTTAAGAATTGTGGATGTATGGGAAATTTTTGATGAAGTTGGAGAATAAAGATTTAGACAGATTTGAAAAACACGAGAAATTTTAGCGCAAAATCAAGGTATGTGAATGATGGAGTCCTTTTCTGGTTACCATACTGTTTAGAACAATATTGAATGAGAATATTCATAAGATTAGTTAAATTACAAAAGTTATTTGATTGAAGTCTAGGAAATATTGATTCTGAAATTGACCGCATCACTGATCATGTGATTGTGATTAGTGAAGTTCCTTTGGCGTACTGTCATATTAGATTACTTAGAGCAATGTGAATAGTTACTGTAAAAGGAAAAACTCTTGTTGTGAGCTTAAATTGGCTGTAAGCTGAATGATTTGAAAAACCCTGTTTGTTTGAAGGTGTCGAGATCCAATAGGTAGGTGAGGTACTGTTACCTTCTACTGTTGAGATAAAATGAGGTTTGTAGCTGTAAAGCACAGATAATAAAGTATTAACCAAACGAAGGTGTTCTAGACTACTAATTTATTTAATGTTAACCGCTATAAAATACTGTATGACTTACTTTTGAACTTAACTTGTCCTGAATTTAATCACTGATCTTGTATCAATGGCTAAAAACTAAAAAGGGTAAGACATCAAAACGATAAACTTTGCAACACGATGCATTTATTCTAAGAAAAATCTAAAAAAGGAACTAGATGCTTTAAAATTTGGAAGAATTTGCAAGTTTACATAAAATATACGTACATACCTACGTAGTAAAAAAGTTTAAAACTCATATGAATTCAGGAAATAGGAAAAATGTTTCGTGGAGGTCTAGTTTAGTCCATCTTGTAAATTCGGAAATAGTAAAAGAAAAATATCCTAGATTTCGGTAAAGGCTAGTAAGTATATTTGATGGAATCTAGAATGGGATCGATATAGGAAAAATATAGAATGAACTCCTAGAGTTTGACCAAGACACTATCGCCCAAATAAGTTTTAATTGTAATAAACTTACGAATGCGAGCTCGTCTAACTTTTGCACAGCCACTCTTAACATAACTTGCGTCAGGAAGTCCCGCTCTTCATTAAATTGGTGCACCTACAATGCAGCTTGCAGTAGAGTGCACACAAGTGACTTTTGAGATCTCTCAATAAAGCAATATTGAGAGTGTTTTGGTCAATCCAGATGTTTTAAGGACACGAGGTTCCAAAATTATTTGGGGAAAAAAATTAAAATACGTTAGGTCAATTTGTGAACGTTGAAAGTCTGAATAATTCCAACGTTCGAATGTTCTTTGAGCAAAAGAGACCGTGTTGGATTATGAAATATGAATTTTTACATACAGTTCATTAGGATTATGTTCACGGTTCATTAAAGTTAGTTAATCTAAAACGATATGTAAATAATAAAAAAAAGGTAGACATTATAGCGAAGAAATAATATTTACGGACCAAGTGCAGTCGATCGGTGGCCAAAAATTGCCTCGTGTTTGAAAACGTAATAAATTAGAGAGTTTAATTTTCAATACATTCGAGAGGGTTGCAATTGACACAATTTTGTTTGGAGTAGTCCTTATCACAAAACAATCATACATGACTATAGCAAAATTGTAGGTAGATACATAACTAAATAATGCAATCACATTAGAGCAGTCTATAAACTTAAATGTGTAATCATGTCTGTTCCATTAAAATATGAAATAAGTGACGATCAGCATTTGAAAGTGAAAACAGGTTTGAATATGTAAAGTTATAAAATTTTGGGTTCTTAAAGATAAAAAATAACATCAAGCATTTCTGCATGCACCTATCCAATACTGTGTAAAGTTTAGCAACACTAACCGCATTGTTCAAGAATTAAGACTGTTATGAGAATTGTACTGACCTACAGACAATGTTAAAACGCACAATGCATCGATGTACTCGTATGTTTGACCGATCGACTTGAGGCACAAATCGAGTAACATTTGATTGTGATTGGACATGATGTAAATAATTAAGATTTTGTAGTGTCTCCTCCTCAAGGTTTGTTATTATAGGACACGTTAGTGAAGGTAATGCGGCAATAATTTTGTTTAATTAATCGGAAGTGTTGACAATGTTGTCCAATTGAGTTGAGTGTGTTCCAATTGTTAATCTAAATTCGTATACGTGATATAAAACTGCCATTTTTGTAAGAACTTTCGTCACGGTCGGGTTTATAAAATTAGTAAAGCTAAAAATTATTGTCGTTAAAATTTTAGGTACCTAATTTTAATTTTCCGAAGCTTTATTGGAATGCGTTATTTGTCTATATTGCAAAGATTTTTTACTTCATTTACTTTTCACCTTTTTGTCAAATTTACTATAAAGAAAAATATATTGTTCTAAATTATTCCTACTATGCGATTAAAAAACTAATTTTCATATTGTAGAAAAATATTGGGAATATCCTAACCGATTAAATGCGATGTAAATATAACTAAAACTATTCATATCTTAGAGGTGTATTAAAGTGATATATGTTTGTTTCCCAAGGAAATTATTAAAGTTTATAATATCGCGTTAACTATTAGTGAAAATTGTAGAATATTTGATCATAAATGAGAGGAAATTGGAATTGTCGATGATGATGAAAATAATTATAATTAAATAGTAGAATAAGTGCTTGTGTATGTTTTGTCATGGAAAACACAGAGTATAACATACTTGATAATGTCAAATGATTGCAACGATAACTAACACTGCCACGATAAGATGTTATAGAATGTTCTCGAAAAATATTTATTCTTAAAAGGTGTTCAACAAAATTATTACGAACCCTTACAATATTATATTTGATCATAAGGAGTTTGAAATTAATAATGGTTCGGTTAAACTTGCATCGACAGCTAATCGATCTCTCATTTAGCTCAAAATAGCATCTAGTGATATAAATACTTGAATTCTAGATAGGCAAATGTGAAGAAATACAAAATGTGTATTATAAAATGGATGAAAGTGTTCTTTGATATAACCTTTGTTTCCTGTTAAGTTTTACTTGTTTTACTGTGGCGTTTAACATTTTACGGTTAACGAATGTAGGTACTGTTTTACTAATAAAAAGGACTTCAGCTGATGTAAAAAATGTTTCTTTTTTGATAGTCAAATGATAGTTTAGTTCAGTAAGCGCATTTCTGTAAATGGGCTTTTTATTAGTGAAGCAGTTGATTTTATAATTTTATCGATGATATTTATAGGGAATATAATAATTTTGTTAGTGTTATTGTAAGTGGTTTAGTCTCTGGCGTAGTGTAATGTTTGTATCGTCTTCCATTACGTATGATAAATTACAGGTTTTTTTATCGTTACGCCATATCACATTCGGAAGTAAAGGAAGTTAATTAATTTAACAGAACACGAGTTATCCTGGAAGACAATAATGACGGATAATAGCTGTATAAGCAGATACCTAATTTCACGTTCAAAACAATCATTACAAAGAATTATGATGATAATAAGAAGTTTTTAAAATAAAATTATTTACTGCATGATTGCGTTGTTTTTTTGCACTTACTCACCCCAATCACAAAATAAAAATCGTACTGTTGCTTAATAATTTATTATAATAATACTTAGGTTCATTTATTGTCAATACGCATTGCTATCAAGTTTTTCATACCACAGCCTCTTAGCAGTTTTGTCTCTATAATTTGGAGGTCTTTAGTTCAAATAAGATTCCACAGGAAGGTAGGTATTCCACTTTTAAAAGTGGCCCATGTTTTATAATCTCCCGAGTGATTAAAAGTCAGATGCCTTATTTGCAAATAATCGATTTAATAACATAATCGACTCATACCAAGCCTCATATTTACTCAAAAGACCGCTCTGTTCAAAATTACAATTCCTACTTAGTTATTCAAAGACCCCTCTGCTCTAAATTACGATATCTTCTTAGTTGCTCAGAGACCGCTCTTATCAAAATTATGATTCCTACTTAGTTACTCAAAGGCCGCTCTGCTCAAAATTATAATACCTTCTTAGTTGCTGAAAGACCGCTCTTCTCAAAGTTACTATTACTCTTAGTTACCTATTCAAAGACCGGTTTGCTCAAAATTACGATACCTATTTAGTTGCTTAAAGCCTCTCTGGTGAAAATAACGACACCTACTTAATTACTCAAAGACCCCTCTGCCCAAGATTCCGAAAGACTCTGTGATGTTACCAGTTATGTCTTGTGCATCTCTGTTGGAGGTTATCAGCCAGGTGGAACCAGACGCCCCTGCCTTGTACGCGTCTACCAAACCGCGGACGGCGTTCTCGGGCCTGAAAATAAATTAAATTCTTTACATCAAAATCTATAAATCAATTTTCTTAAGTATTAATATTTACTCTTCTTCTTATTGGTCGGATCCATTACGACTGATTATCGTGGTTAATGGTCGTTTTCAAGCATGAATAAGTACATAATATGCGCCAATTGATTACTATCCATTGCGCCTCACCATCTCAAGATTTTTAGAGCATTTTGACGTGCAATGCAAAGGTTAGGCAAAAGATTATGTGGCCACCATGATCTTTTGCCTTCAATATTTCCATATTAAATAATCACCACTTCTTCTCTTTATAGGTATGATGATCAATGACACACCCACACACATGTCAGTGAGACCGTTCCATTAAGTCCATTTTTATGACCTCGAATAGCTGTATGTAAATATATTATTTTTGTTTTTTGAAGGGAAACGGTCATGGCCTTCACCTTATCACATGTGGAGGACAGGTAGTGTGTAGAACTCTAACCCCAATTAAAACCTCTGGGGTGCCCATCTCCAATCGCGATCGAATACCCCGCAGCTTGAACATACCGCTAATCGCGGTCACCGCTTTTTTTTATACTAGAGGAGGCAAACGAGCAAGCGGGTCACCTGCTGGTAAGTAATCACCGCTGCCCATGAACATCTGCAAGATCAGAGAGGTCGCTGATGCGTTGCCGGCCTTTTAAGAAGGAGTACGCTCGTTTCTTGAAGGTCCCTAAGTCATAGCCGTCAGGAAATACTGCCGCAGCTAAACTATTCCACAAGACTGAGGTTCGCGGGAGAAAATTCCTCGAAAAACGCACAGTGCTAGATCGCCAACCATCAAGATGATGAGGATGGAATGACAGCCGCTTTTTAATAATGTAGGTAGTGATCTACTTGGCATAATGCAGCCGTCCCAAAAGGTGAAGATACTCCGTCAACAAGACAGATACTGAAGTATGAAGTGGAAAGTTATTTAATGATTCACTTGTTAGACTATCAACAGAAGTGTTACTCACGTTTGCCACGGCATTTTTCTGAACTGCACTAAAGAACTCCTCTTTCCCAGTTTCGTCGAAGGTATCTGCATACGTCTGCTGCAACAGCGCCGTGTCAGTACAACCAAAGCATAGTGCTATCACACGAACTCCAGATGTGGAATAATTTGTCTCAGCCTGTAAAATATACCATCATCATAAAACGCGATAAGACAACACTATTGTTTCTATGAGTATTATCAAAGTTACAAACTATATTTTAAGCTGTCTAGGTAGAGAATTCTTAAAAATTTGTAAAAAAGGTCACAACTAGGTACAGGTCGATTCACGAAAGATGACCACAAATGACGATCGTCTTCGCATGTAATCTCATGAAGAAATGGCTCATTCTCAATTTGACACATTACAAGGGCTTAGACTAAACCCATTCTATGTTTAATTGCCCATGTTTGTTGTCTTATGTTTTTCCTGAGATATTAAGCGTAGACGATCGTCATTTGTGGTCATCTTTCGTGAATCAACCTATACCTTGTTGTGAAGGTCAGACCAGTCCCTTTCATTGTAATTACTAGATTCTCCAATCCTAAATTCCAAAGTCCCAGATGGAACCCCTATGATGAGAGAGACTGTTGATCTAATATTATACTATGTATTTTAGGATTTACCTATCCATCATACCTTTCTAAGGACGCGAGACGCGATGTAATTAATAGACAGTACCTACCCCAAGGGAATTGCTGAACATCAACACTCCGCTCTTGGTAGCGTTGTACACCGGAATGTAAGGGCCCAGGAACAAGGCTGCGATGGATGATATATTGATGATGGTACCTCCTCTCCCGCCTTTGTCTTTACGCATGAAGCTATATGCCTTGAAGGAGCTCTTGATCAGAGCGGTCTGAAATTAAAACGACATTATATAGGTACCTACAGTGTTTTACAGGACAGTTTTCTACTTGACATAAAAAAGTATCAGTGTATAAACTGTCCCAATGCGGAGCAAACGCCTCCATCATAGCAATCAAGTCATCGCTACTATGATGGCTTGCCTAATGCGTGATCATAAACTGATCATAAACTTCGAAAAATTCAAAACATAGGTACTTACATTTCCTCGATTCGGGAATCGAACCACATTAAGTTGAATATCAATTAAGGAAATTTGACAGATTGTGGTAACCTGATGTGTGGCTGACTGTACCTACTCAGGTACGTTTTTGGTATAAACATATTAAAGTAACATGCAAACAATGATAAAAATAGTTCAACAAGGGATCAAAATGAGCGTTATCTAACTGAAAAGGTCCTCGTACTAAACTATGACTATACTATACATCAACATGTGCGAGATGATAGTATAATATCTAAAACTTTTATTGCACTGCAAACAAAAGCAACATAAGGCTGCGTTTCCACAGAAGCGGACTGCGTGGAGTTGAGCGGAGACTTATAGTAACAATTGACCGATCACACTGCTCATCAGAGATGAGATGTGTATTTTGAGCAACGTGATTGGTAAATTTTTACAAGTTTCCGCTCAACTCCTTGCAGCTCCGCTTCTGTGAAAACGCACCATAAATGTGGATGTAAACTTCTAACAGGACTATGATAAAATTCATACAAAAAAAACCGCCCATTGGGCATTGGCCATAGAAAACCACTCCGCTCCGCCCCTCTCCGCCTTCAATGAAAACGTAACCTTATGACGTGGATATAAGTTAGGCTAAGTTTATTAGTTGGTATTTTGCATATGCCAAGCTTAAATTGAGCATACGTTTTAATATTCGGTTTATTAACTGTTGAGGATCGACGGTTGGACCAGCCCCCTTTTATATAGTTTATGTTTTATATGTTTTTTATTCTTTTGATAAATATTATTGTTTTGTTTTTACTTATTACTTATTAATTAGTGTCTTGCGATAACGTCTAATAAAAATACAATTAGTTATCTGCTAATATCAGTTTTATATTTATTAGCATCACCACCCAGCGATACAGTCCAAACGCCACCAGTAACACTGTATGCGTATTATAAATTTAGGACTGTTGATGTACTTACTAGCTCGGTTTGGTTGATCTATTGTCGTGTGAATCATCATTTGAGCCGATAGACGTCCATTGCTGCACATAGGCCTCCCCCAAAGTTCTCCACACAGATCGGTCCTGTGCCACCCGCATCCAAGGGACTCCCGCGACCTTCACCAGATCGTCGGTCCACCTGGTGGGAGGCCTGCCACGGCTGCGGCCTCCTGCACGTGGGCTCCACTCAAGGACCTTTCCACCCCAACGGCCGTCTGTTCTCCTCGCAATGTGCCCTGCCCATTGCCACTTCAGCCACGCAATTCTTTGGGCTATGTCCGTGACCTTAGATCTCCTGCGGATCTCATCATTTATGACACGATCACGCAAGTATATGATACCACTAATAACTATTTGTGTCACTGTGTCGGACATCTCGGTAAGGACGAATTAAATAACCCTTCCATTAACCTGATTAATAAGAGTCACATCTCTATGAATGACTGTTTTATTGCTACTATTAATATCTCATGGTTAATAATAGAATAAAACTGTTTTTGTACTAAGAACCTTATGTAATGTAAAATGTACTTAAAGCAAAAATTATTATTAATGTCTCTGAAAAAAAATCGTTACTTAAATGTCATATATTGTTGGGTGCCTAAGGAAAATTAAGTATAACGTCTAAATACTTACTAGATTGACAGCAACACACTTCTCCCACACATTTGGAGAGTCATTCAATATCCCAGCACAGTTCAGCACGACGTCTATGTAGCCCTGTTCACTGAGGACCTGGTCGTACACCGCTGCCAGCTGATCCGTGGTGATGTCACACTGGTAGAATTTCACCTTGTCCGATCCGTATTTGGCTGCTAGTTCCTTCTCAAGGATAGCCCCTTTCGTAGGATCTAGGTCTAGTATGGCGACATGCTGCGGCAGAATAACATTACACTGATAATTTAGAGAAATATATTGAGCAGTAAAAAAACATTTTATAAGCAAATAAGTCATTGTTCAGCAAATATTTATTGCTGCTTTAGTAATTGCTGACCAACTATTTATTTTTCTGACCAGTCATATATAGTAAATTCACACAACATCTCAAACATTGACCTGACTCCGTACTAAGTAGCTTAAGCATTTGTGTTACAGAATATCAGACAATATAGGATCACAAATATATTACTTGTCAAATAATATCCATTAATTAATAGCCTTTACAAACCTTCGCCCCTTCACTAAATAAAGCAAAATAAGTCATTCTTGGTCAGCAAATTTTCATTTCAGTTTTAGTTATTGCTGGCAACTAATTATTTTGCTGACCAGTCATTTACTGGGTGGGTTCAGTTTTTGTGCTGACTTCTTAAATAATACCCGTTTGTTAAATCAGATAATATACAACATATTTGTATATTGGTTTTCTAAAAAAACCGATTTTATTTGAAGGAACACACAGCTGACAGAGATAGCTGTAATAAAACTATATAACACCATCAGCAATTATTTTGTACTGCTTATTAATTCAATGAGTTGTTGTGATATATAATATAATAGACTTCTTTAAACTACCATCAAATGCCGCACTCAGTTAAATGAAACCTTGATAGTAACTTAATTAAAAAATGGTTAAATCAAACTAAGGTTGTATTATAATTAGTTATCTTTTATTAGATTTGATAGGACTGACACAATAATTATAATTTGATCTTGAATCTAACTAACATTACTTTTTAATACTTAATGCCACAAAATTTACGACTTAAGATCTAGACATTCCAGTAATTGTATGTATTTACAAAATCGCGGTCTCATCGATTAAAGCGATTTCTACCAAAGGCAAAGGACATTTGATAAATAGAAGCGGGACGGTAGGTGCTGCAATCTTGATAATGAGAAATATGAGTCTTTTTTATTGAATCTTGAACAAATTATTCTTGTAACTTTCATGTCACTAATTTATTTTTCTCTTAGTACCTATACATAGGTATACTAAGTGCTTTTACTAACCTTCGCCCCTTCACTAAGAAAAGCCTTTACAGAACCCTCGCCAATCCCTCCCGCGCCTCCAGTGACGAAAAACACTTGATCCTTCACAGTATACATGACCAGCGAACACGTGTACGCTAAATTGCACTATAACAGAATGAGTGAGTAACACAAGCGCAGGCGCTTAAATAGTTAGTGTATTTACAAGCGATGTTACGATAGTGAAGTAATTGCGAGGATGTGGATCTGTTAGTGTACGAGTGGTTCTCAAAGTTAAAGTTTTTTATGGGATAGGTGGCAGACGGATCATCTGATGGTAAGCGACGGCCGCCGCCCATGGACACCTGCAACACCAGTGAGTCACAAGTTGCGCTGACACCCTTTAACCCCCTTTCCCCCCAATTGGGCCTCCGGTGCCCTCACTCACCTGATAAAACACAGCGCATTCGCTACTTCAAGCCGGTCTTCTGTGAGGCCGTGGTATCACTCCTCTTGAGCCGGCCCAATAATGCCGAAGCGTGGCTCTCCTACGGAAAAGGGTTTTGCCGATCTCGATGGTTAGTAAATTTCGGTCCAACTGTGGAAGGCTCCAGATTCAACTTCCGGTCGGGACCAATAAAAAAAAAATTGTCTCTTAGTAGAAAAAAAATCTACTCGATCTTTTTTTACTAATGGAGTTTGGGGCTATAAGATGACAGCGGAACTCTTCATTGTAAACTTATAGTAGGGGTCATCATCATCAGCAACCCACACTCGTCCACTGCTGGACATAGGTCTCCCCCAATGCACGCCACCGCTCCCGTTTTTCGGCCACTTCTCATCCAGCCCACTCCAGCCAGCCTTCGAATGTCATCATCCCATCTTGTCGCAGGGCGTCCAATACTACGCTTACCGAGTCGCGGTCTCCACTCAAGGACTTTACGGCTCCAACGGTTGTCAGTTCTGCGGCTAATGTGACCAGCCCACTGCCACTTCATGTTTGCTAATTCGGTGGGCTACGTCGGTGACTCTGGTTCTCTGTCGAATCACATCATATCTGATGCGGATGGTTAGTTCGATCGTTAGTTGCTATAATTTCGGTCCAACTGTGGAAGGTCACAGATTCGATTTCGCATTCTGAGGGGCAGGCGGGTTACATCAGGCTCGTTAAACCCCAGCTGGAGCTCCCTCATCGCCAGTGTGGAAGAGACAAGGGTTTAAGAACCTTACTTCACTTTTATCCCCAGGCGAAAGGCCCGCTTACACTATGGACCCTATATTGCCTCCCCCAGTCATGCTGAGGACAATAGGGACAGCCGCGAGCGTTGAGCTGTACTAGACAGATCACTGGTACCCCAGTACCGCGTGAGGTAAATACTAACTAAAAATAAAATACTTTCTTGACTGCATAATTTATTATACATTGTACTTCTTTGAGAATAAAAAACAGATATCACCATATTCACCATGATCATTAAAGTGACGTGTAGTTGTCTATTTAGTTAAAAACAATATTTGAGATACAGTGTTCCTAGACGTCATATTTCTAGTACAATTTGCACGGAATCTAGCTGAGAGATAAGAATCATTATTTTGACAAGATGCCTAATTAAATGTTAATATAAAATAATTTATATCACTACAATGACCCTGTCTCACGCTCCTAAGGTAGGTTTTAATTAAATTATTTATAGCCATAAACAAATGGTAACAATCAGTTAAATAGAAGATTACCAATCACAATGCCCTTAATGAATTCTGTGTCCTATCTATTTGTTGTATAGTATCTATTTTTGTCTCTGGTAAATAAAATGTTTGACTTAGGTACTTACTTACTTACTTACAATCTAAGAGAAAGTATCAAATAGAGAGGACTTCTTTTTGGATGGAGGATTATTTTTCATTTGGCCGGGTTAAATATAGATCTGTGGCCTTACCATGAGTTTGAAATACTATCCTCGCTATCGAAAACTATCGCTTTGTCTCTTTCATTGTGATGCATTTGAAAGAGACAGAGCAATAGTTTACGTTATGTCAGTTTTCGATGTCAACTCATGGTAGCGCTACTGTCCCTTGCGGTGATACGCGCTTAGCCACTCTATTGATACTTTCTTTAAGCTTACAATGCTTATCAGACCCCTCTACCCAGTATGTCATAAGCTTCAGTAATGTTGGAGCTAATATCCTGCGCGTCCTTATTGCCGATTACTAGCCACGTTGATGCGGAGGCGCCCTTCTTGTACGCGTCTAACAAGCCACGCACTGCGTTTTCAGTCCTGTAAAAAAAATATGAGTGCTTACTTACTCTTAGCTACAAGTTTAATTTTGCAATTAGGTTCGGTCTGCAATCAGAGACGGAAACAGTTGCAGATAGGAGAACATGGATAGTGCGATCTTTTCTTTTTTTTGTGATAGGTGATAGACAATCAGACGGATTACCTCCAATGGAGTTTAAATCCCTGTTCTCCTGGATCGATCCTCCGGTGTCCTCACTCAGAACACTGAGCGGGCGCTACTCAAAGAAAATCGGCGTGCGTTTTTCTATAAGTCAGTGTCCAGTCGATCCAACCCATAAATGCCGAAATGTAGCTTACCTACTTATAGATAAGATTAAAAATTCAAAATCAAACAAATGCAGTACTTAAGTGCCTTTAGAGATAACACGGCAGAATTAATCATCACTTTCCCACGCGACGCTCTATTGGAGTAGATAGTCATTGGCTTTTGACTGGTTTGATACAGGTTGTACATATCTGTGAACATATACATCCCTTAAACCACGTGTTCATCCAACCATTCTGAACAACATTCGAACGACTTCGACTTCGAATTCAACGACTTTTTGAAATTCATCGAAAAAAAACTCGGGTTGCCATACAAAATGACCAAGTCACGTGACCGACTTTTATGCGAATTTCTGAAAGTCATAGAACAAATTTTGTTCAAAATGGTTGGTAGAACACGTTGTTAAGAGGATGTAATAGTTCACAGATACAGCCTGTATACTCACGTTTGAAACGGCATTGTGTCCATAACATCGAACCAGGTCTGTCTGACGGATTCGTCAAAAGCATCTGCGTTTGCTTCCCTCAACAGCGCTGTGTCGGTACAACCGAAGCAAAGGGTTACCACACGAACTCCTGAGTTGGAATAATTCGGTTCGGACTGTAAATAAATTATTAACAATAATATTGCATTTTGAAAATCATTACAAAATTTCTTACCTAAAAGAGAAATCTTAAGGTATGGATGAAACGTGGAATAATATTGAAAGAAAGAAAATTTACCGCTGGTAACGGAACAGAACCTATTTCGAATGATTCTGGGACCAACCAAAGGAGAAAATTAGACGCACAGGTTCAACCAGAAGATTATAGAACTGATAGTCGAGCCAAACATAATGGGGGAGATAAGATTCATACCCCCCTAATAATAATTCTCGAGTAAAGATTCATGAAACCCGAGTTCAACTTTAATGTCTATAGATGTATTGCTGACGAGATCAAAGTCTTACTCCAAGATTATTGCTGAACATTAACACCCCACTCTTGGTAGCGTTGTAGACCGGGAGGAAAGGGCCCAGGGAACAAGGCTGCGATGGATGATATGTTGATGATGGTACCTCCTCTTCCGCCTTTGTCTTTGCGCATGAAGCTATATGCCTTGAATGAGCTCTTGATCAATGCGGTCTGAAAATCACACAATGTAGAAATTGTGAGTGTCCAGCAATGCCAAACATTATGGGTAAGTATTTTGCAGAGATTTTTTAGTTAGGTGCTTCCCGGCTTTTCATTGGTCAGTAAAAAAAACTCTTATATGATTTGGAATCTTTTAAATGCAGAACCATAGAGCCAGACTATTATAACGGACAATCCTAAACGATGATCCAAGACAATCCTAAACGATGATCCAAGCGTATCCTAGATTCTAAAGCGAAGGTTTTGTGCGCGGTTTGATTTTCTGTACTGATTTGCCATATATTGAAATAAGAAGAGAACTAATGCGGAAACCTACTTACTGGGTCCAGTGTTCTTTTTTGATTCAGTTAGGACAGGGTAGATATACAATTGTTGAGACAATGATTTTAAACGTTGAGCCATAATTCAGCTGACTCAGTTTTGTCCCTGTGCGACGCGAAGCGATGGGCTTTGGACGCAACCAGGAAGGACACACTGATGATTGACTAAGCATAGTAAGTACAAATTACCTATCGTTCTAAACGTACATGTTAATACTTACAAGATTAACAGCTATTGCCTTCTCCCACACATTTGGATGGTCGTTGAGTATCCCAGCACAGTTCAGTACAACGTCTATATACCCTTGTTTGCTGAGGATTTCATCATAGACCTCTATCAGCTGATCGGTCGTGATATCACATTTGTAGAACTTTATTTTGTGTGAACCATATTTGTCTGCCAATTCCTTCTCCAGGGCAATACCTTTGGTGGCGTCTAGATCCAGTATGGAAACATGCTGAAGAAAAGAAAACACCATTTAGCTCCTTTACCATATCAGCCATAGAACTTCCACTACCGAATATATTACGTAGGTCTCCCTCATTAATTCTAGATTGACTGCATTTCAACTAACTATTCTCCTTCAACTTACCATTTCAAAAAATGGGCTCCTAGCTTAATAATTAAAATAAAATTATTGGATATTTTTTTGAATTTTTTACATATAAACGGTTACATAGGGAATTGAAGTTTTACACCTTGCTAGCTTTGAGTATATAGCCACTGGAGATGCCATACCGGGCGTTTCCCCTCCGGCAAAGTACATTGGTCAACTTTCGGAACTGGTCAACTAAGTTATACAAAACTACTTGGATGTCGCTACATCGCCATTTTGCATCGCTCCGTGTCGCGTGACGTTTCTCTTAAAAATGGTGAATTGTGCAGTATTTTCATGTAAAAGGCGATCTGACAGCTAAAATTCGCAACAAGATCGCGTTTCCTATCATAAGTAATGACTTTTATTAATTACTAGCGGCCGCCCGCGACTTCGTCCGCGTGGAAAAGTAACTTTTTACCCCCCTTTCAACACCTTACGCCCCCCTTTTCGCAATAAAAAGTAGCCTATGTTCTTTCTCAGGGTCTAGATTATCTGTATACCAAATTTCATTTAAATCCGTTGAGTAGTTTTGGCGTGAAAGAGTAACAGACAGACAGACAGACAGACAGACAGACAGACAGACAGACAGAGTTACTTTCGCATTTATAATATTAGTATATTAGTATGGATTAAATGTGTATTAAACTAGAAAATCTATTTTAATAAAAAACCGTTACGATACGTAAACGACAGAAAAATTTAATAATGATATCGTGGTATCGGTCCTAGTGATGGGACCAATTAAAATCAACTCGACATTTGAATGAATCATTCACTCACTGCAGTTAGTTTCAAAATCCGTTCTTTTCATTATATTTTGAATAAAATAGTATAGACGTATATTATAATATTAAAACAATACATTGTAAAGTGAATTAGAGAAATTACTGTCCTTTCTTCTGGTCATACGATGTTGGAATTTATTCTAAAAATAAAAAGAATTGGTGGCTATAAAATATTTCGAGGTAAAAGGAATAAAATACGTGGTCCGGGAGTATCATGCATGATAACGGAGTAGATAGTAAACCATAATTGGAGCTCGCTAATTTTAATATAGAAAAGTATACGAATGTTCGTTTATCCAATATTTCAAAAAAATTAGACCCCCAGAAATATATTCGACACGTGTACAATAAACTTATTCATTTTGAAAATCAATATAAATGCGTAATAAGGAATTTTTGTAATATTTCAATAAATCATTCTAATTAAAAATATATTGTTTCATTTACTCTCCCTTTGTTTGTCCAAATGTTTAACCCCAAACTAGCGCACATTTGTAATTTTTTACGTTTTAGTATGTATTGCACAACTTCACCATTTTTTAGGGTTCCGTAGTCTACTCGTAATGTCTGTCCGTCTGTCTGTCTGTCTGTCCTGGCTCGTTCTCCGCCGTTTCTGCACCGATTGCCACTGAAAATTGGTAAAGAGATGTATACTGATAATCCAAAAATTGGTTTTTAACATTATTGAAAAATAATTATTTTTCACCCCCTTTTCCATACAGCGAAAAGTTAATTCGAAAAATAAATTCGACTTACCCCATCGTCTGGTCGGTATCGTTAAAAAGGTATCTTTAAATACAACAAAATTGCCTTGACATAATGTGGATCAAACCCCCCCAGTTTCGAGATATATTAATACGAAGTTAAAATTAGAGCTTCCTCTCCCCCCCCCCCCCCCCCCCCCCAACTTCACAGTAAATACTGTCATACACATTAAGTTGAATATCAGTTGAGGAAATTTGACAGATTGTGGTAACCTGATGTGTGGCTGACTGTACTTTTAACGAAAACTTTAGCGGACTCTGTATCATACATAGTATTTTTAATACAACTTAACCAACTTATGACGTGCAGTTGCCCTAACTAAATGGTAATGTATGGAAATAACTACCTAACTTAACTATGAAAATAAGGTTTAAGGGCCATCTTTTGGATACGGAACACCTTCATGTGCGTGTCCGACACGCTCTTGGCCGGTTTTATTTTACAAACTGACTAAATAAATATTTATTTATCTTCAATGTGCAGAATTTTACACTTACAATTTTATATATAAGTTCATTCACCAAACTGATTTGACTCATTCTTTGTGTCCCATCACTGTCTTTTTCGTATGTATGCTGCATAGTTACGTGAAATCTTTATTTGTGAGCGTGTATTTTTTGATGTGTTAAATTTTTCTGTAGTGTGCGTTTATCGTGACAGCAAAATTTGTGACTGTTGAGTATTAAAATTATTGGTGGTGTGCTGTACGTGTTTACCTCGTCCCCCGCAAAAAATGGTGAAAAAAATTGTTAGAAGCGCGGACGTTAGGGCATCTCCAGTGGCTGTCTGCTCTAAGCTTGCTAGTGTTGCGGCAGATTGAGAATTGCCACCAACGCAATACCAGATCGTGAATTTGTGGGGTCCTGGGCTGCAACTGCTTGGGGGCCTATCTAAGTACTCCACTAAGCAAGTATTAATTGTACAAAAAGCGACCTTATTGTTGTGTAGTGGTATATTTTTAGGGGATATGGGGGGGACCTTGAGACCCCGGGGCCCTAAGCTGGGCTGCAGCCCAAGCAGCCCATAGGTAGATCCGGTCCTGGCCACCGTTATTTTTCTCAGCATTCTTTTAAGATTAGTTTAATCAAAAATACAGATAACTGCACAACTGAGCAGTGAGATAATTATAGTAGGCTATGTCTGTTTCATGTTCTCAAATAATTCTTACAACACATTGACCTTCGACATTCGAAGGCTGGCTGAAGTGAGCTGGATGAGAGTGGCCGTGGCGTGCATTGGGGGAGACCTATGTCCAGCAGTGGACGAGCGTGGGTTGCTGATGATGATGATGACTGACCTTCGCGTCTTCATCCAGGAAAGCCCTAACTGAACCTTCTCCGATTCCATGCGCTCCTCCAGTCACTAAGAATACTTTATCCTTGACAGTATACATAACTCTTTATTGAACTAAAATATTAAAGTGAGATCTCACACTATCCCAGAATAAGTATGAAATTTAATCACACCTATAAATACTGATTTTAAAAGCGATATCACGATAAGAGAGTAACGATATTGTTGCAGAATACTAGCACAATGTAAATAATAGCCAGTAGCTTACTGAAATGCGAGAGAAACTCTCTATGTGATGTGTCCTGTGACCTTTAAGTACATAGCAAGACAAACTCCTGGAGATCGCCGACGCTCTAGGTTGGTTAGATACGTGGGTCCCTAAAGAAGGGGTAGACCAAAAAAAGCTTTGGTTGCAATTTTTTTTTATTAAGCACATGGATATCACTCCGCCCGATCCAAATATGAGATTGACAGGCACAAAGAAAGTACACCTATAAGTATCAGTAAAATTTCTTTTGCTAATTACTTTGATTGTTGTGAATTCTACTTCGTTCAAAAAATTAAAATACCGAAGCGAAGCGAGGGCGGGCCACTAGTACTATTAATAAAGAGGTAACGCCTCGGCCTGTGACTGACTGACTGACTGATCTATCAACGCACAGCCAAAACTACTGGACCTAAAATCATGAAATTTGAAACATAGGTAGTTCTTACTATGTAGGCGCGCACTAAGAAGGGGTTTTGCGAAATTCACCCCTAAAGGGGTGAAAGGGGGGGTTTACGTTAGTATGAAAGTCTTTCAATTTAGATGTTAGAGATTTGAAAATTTGGATTATGGTTGATGATCAAAAATAAAAATTGACCTGTTTCAGTTTTTTTTAATTCAAGCCATAAAGGGGTGAAATGGGGGTTAAAACAATGTATGGGAGATTTATTATTTTTAAAGCTAGAGTCTTGAAAATTGGTATTTGGGTTTTCCATACAAATTAAATGAATGTGATTTCAGCATTTTTTTTTCTTCAGCTTACAAAGGGGTGAAAGGGGGTTAAAAGGTCGTATGGAAGATTCGTCATTTTTAAAGCTAGATGGGCTTTGCATGCAAATGTAATGAAACTCAATTCGGCATTTTTTTCTTCAACCTAAAAAGGGGAGAAAGGGGATGAAACGCCGTATTATCAATTTTAAAGCTAGAGTCTTGAAACTTGGTATTTGGGCTTTGCATACAAATGTAATGAAAGTGAATTCGTTATTTTTTTCTTCAACCTAAAAAGGGGGGAAAAGGGGGTTGAAACGAAGTATTGACATTTTTTGAAGCTAGAATCTTGAAAATTGGTACTTAGGCTTTGCATAGAAATTTATAAAAGTGATTTTGGTATTGTTTTTTCATCAATCTTTAAAGGGGTGCTTTCGGTTTCTTCTTATTCAACACCTATAGGGGTGAACGGGGAACTGATTAAATTTGACAAAGTAAAGTTATAGAGTTTCCAGCATTTTTTAAATCAAATCTTTTTGAGATTCCCTCATTAAGGTTTACGATCACCAAAATTGATTATTGTGAATTCTACTTCGTTCAAAAAATTAAAATACCGAAGCGAAGCGAGGGCGGGCCACTAGTACG
Source organism: Cnaphalocrocis medinalis (assembly GCA_014851415.1). Classification (NCBI taxonomy): domain Eukaryota; kingdom Metazoa; phylum Arthropoda; class Insecta; order Lepidoptera; family Crambidae; genus Cnaphalocrocis; species Cnaphalocrocis medinalis. The sequence continues at coordinate 2,515,448 of CM026279.1, forward strand.
TATATATTTGTAATTCCACTGTTGGCTCTGATATCTGTTACACAGGTGCTTGAGCTACCTATCTCAGAGTCAGACCGATGTATGTGATGTAGTGAAATTTTTTTTATTAAGCACATGGATATCACTCCGCCCGATCCAAATATGAGATTGACAGGCACAAAAGAAAGTACACCTATATATTGAGTCTGTCATCCTCACCCTGAAGCTGAATAATTTATTGCGCATTGCCTTACGCCATCACAAATAGGTACATTGACTCGCTTCTACCCAACTTTAGACCTCGGGCTATGAATAACTCAAGTGTTAATTACGATCCCACCTGACTTAGGGTCTGAATAGAACACAAAATTACACAGAAAGAACCAACGTGAAGTGGCTGTGTCCCGACGTGGAGTGGGGTACCGGAGGGCCAATTTGGGGGAAGGGAAAAAGGTTAGCAACACACTTGTATCTTTACTGCAAAGCGGCGGCGGTGGCAATGGTTAACATCAGGCGATCCGTCTGCTCGTTTGCCACAAAAAAAATAGAGAACTAAGTCAAAGTAAACCAGTGTCCTCAGCTGTAGTCTTACATAAATAAATATAAATCAGTTTATTGCTCTTAAGAGTTAGGTATGTCAAGTCGCTGACAAAATTTATACTGTGTGGCTTCAATAATATATGTTACACATATTAGAGAAGCGGATAATACGGTACAGTGGTCCTCAAAGTTTGTAAATCGCGGATCACTACTATTATTGTCGTCTGCGGTTATTCCGGACCGACACAACCCGCAAACCCTCAAAAATAAATTTAATTCCTTTTGAAAAGATTGGCGGCGCTCTTTTGACTCCATTTTTTTCGACACATTTGTACATTTGCCAAGTTGTCTTATCACATGTTTATCTAGTATGTCATTTTGCCCACACGCCAAAATTATTCCTTAACTAACTAGCCTGGCGCAGCGACCGAAAGTGAGCCCTGGCCTCCAATGATAAGATCCTCCATCAAGGTCGGTGCTGCGCTACCTCGTGCTGGTCATCAGGCTGTAGGCCTAACATGCGCACCGCGACAAAATTGTCGACTCTCGATCGCGAGAACGCATCCTTCTATCCCGCTCAACGCTCAGTCAGGTGAGCGAGACGCACTTGCGCCGACAAAATACGAGTGTCGACAAATTATCTCGTGGTTGTATGTTAGCTCGTATGTTCGGCTGGAGTCCACGCAAATCTTTCACAACTTGGACTGGCCGAATGGCCCATTTGGTAGTGACCCTGTCTCATACGGCAAAGGTCGTGTGTTCCATCCCGATTTGTATAGTTTATATAAAACCCTGTATCATTTAGGCGGGCGCTGTAGACAAATTATAACACAATATTTCAGACTAGCAGACGATTTACCTGATGGTAAGCAATTGCTGCCCATAGACACCTGCAATACCAGTAGAGTCACAAGTGCGCTGACAGACCACTTTTTAAGCCCCCTTGCCCTTAATTGAGCCTCCGATACTCACTGCTTCACGCCAGTCTTGTGAGGCCGTGATATCACTCCGGCAGAGCCGGCCCATTCATGCTGAACTGAACAGCAATAACACACGGCAATTATTATTTATTTTTAAATTTCCCCTCACCTCTATTACGCTACGCCACTAGATAAGAAACGTCATATATGATCAAAAAATTTTAGACTTTTAGAAACTATGGCCTAAAATAACGCTCTACGTTGATAAAGTAGAAAGCAGATACATCACGAGTACAAGATATTACCTAATAAATTGATAGCATAGAAAAAACCCCGGCCAAATGCGAGTCGGACACAAACATGGAGGGTTCCGTATCACTGATTTTTCAAATCAAATGGCCTATTCGCAGAAATAATGGGTGTAACAAAATTGATCTGGGGTTTTTTAACATTGGTCTTGCCATATTGGGCGACAAGGCTAAATATTTATATGAATTTAAAACATTTAATAACACTAACCAAAATAGAATCATTAAAAATGTGTTTGAATGATGGTTGAGTCAAAAATGTAATACTTTTTTTTTAATATTTGAGTTTATTGGACATAAGGTAAAGGTTTACCTACGATTCATGACGTACTAATAACTGGCTACTAAATCAAACTAAACCAAATTTCGTTGTAGTTTTATGGCATTGTACACCTTTTATTTATTTTAAAAGTTAAGAGTTATTTTAGAATCTATATAAGGGTTTCGTTTTTTGCCATTTGACTACGGAACCCTAAAAATCGATTAACGGTAATGCAAAGATCGCTCAGTGGCTAAGGACGTGCGCCTTTCGACATCGTTAGTTCAAATCGAGGCATGGACCTCAAAATTTTTGTAAGAAAAAATCTTGAATAAAATAAAATACTCTTAAATTTATAATCTTATAATGTGTTTTTAGATTCTGGTATTCAATATACTCCTTGAGACATGACATCGTACGCCTTGTGAATGTTGGCGCTGATGTCTTCAGCTGGTCTCTCAGATGTGACCAGCCAAGTACTGCCGCTGCTGCCTTTTTTATAAGCGTCCACCAGACCTCGGGCTGCTGATGCTGGCCTGTAGACAACACAGGAAAAAAGTGATGTAACAAACTGAAACAAGTAACTTAACAAACTGAAACTTAGAAACACCGACTATAATTGGTCGGATGGCGCATTTGGTAGTGACTCTGCCTCATAGATTGGTACGCCAAAGGTCGTAGCTTCTATCCTTTGTTCAGTTTGTTCAGTGTCAGGGTGTTTTCTCTGTTGTCTGATCTGTGGCTTAGTAACTACGGAGTTAGGTCAATAAATGAGGTCTAAAAAACAAAAAATATTTGTAACCCTAAAATCGGTACCTATTGATAAATTGAACAAATTATATTTCTTCCCACAATTTGACAACAGAGGATATAATATTAATTGATTTGACCTCCATGTATACGTAACATTTTCGTACGTACATACTTACCTACGTGATGTTTTTATCATCCCATACGTGATATTTTCTTTTCCAGGCTGAGCTGCCCTTTTACGTATAATAATTGATAAAATAACGTGTGCTTACTTATTTAGATAAGTAAAATGTCATTAGTTAGGTAATAAAAAAATAATAAGTTACAGTAGATACATACATTACGTAGGTATAGTCACGGTACAACGTACGTATGTCTATAACGCATACTTAAATCTCAGAGAATAAAAACGTTCCAAACTTCAAAGAGTTTGCAAAGATAAACTAAGACAGAGACAAATTCAGAAGTTTATCTCAGATATTGAATTATTTACACTTAGTTCATAAAGCCTAGGTTAAAGTACCTAGGTGGGTTATTCTTCGAGATCTTACTTTCATCGTTGTCCTCAAAACCAATATTCTACCGATATTGACATAAGAATCTTAAAATATTAGTTAATAACTATATTATTTATCGAAAAAAACCTTCTTATATTAACGAAATATGCTAAGATTCTAATATAATATTGTATTTGAATATTGCCACGAAAGTTAGATTTTGAAGAATGTCCCCTATATGATTTCAATTGGAAAATTAAGTGCCTGACTGACAAAGTATATAGGCTTTTCCATGTGTCACAGAAGTAGTAAGGCAAATTGTAGCCTGTGCAAAGCCCTAGGTGTGGGGAAAATCATGAAATCTTTTAAAAAAATCTCTCACTTCTGTATTGGGAATTCGCCAAAACCTTCTTCGAAAGTGTCCTCGATGACTTTGTCGAAACTGCCCCACTTGCGCAGAAGTGCCGTATCAGTGCGACCGAAGCAAGTGGCCAAAACACGGACGCCAGTTCTCGAGTAGTATTCGTCTTTCTGAAAAAAAATACATTTTAGGACATACATTGTACAGTCGAGTTCAAAAATATGTATACACTTTAGGACCTAGTCACAATACATATTTATAAGAAAGTGGAAGTCGTTTTCTTATACATTTGTACTGTGACAAGGTCCTAAAGTGTATACATATTTTTGAACTCGACTGTACCTAACCATGGTCTAACTTGGACCGGTCCGGTGGAAGGGAGGGGCCCTTTCACACACCTGTGCACGCTTTTGTTTGAATGCGAATAAGAAATAATGTAAGTATTTTACACGTATAGAATATTTCTGAAATGTTGAACGCTCGCGTGCGAGAATCAAATCAGCTCACCGACAGTCAATTCAACGCCAATCGTACACAAAAAATATTTTAAAAGTACAAAAGCAAGAACTAGAAAAAAAGAAAGAAAATAATCTTCTAGAAGGCTTAGAGGGCAACTCGGGCAAAAAAACTTGGGGAGGGATTTCAAGATTTTTAGCTGGTCGAACCATACCGAAAAAAGATTTTTAGCTAACCTAACCTAACCTAACCATTTTTTTTTCCCAAAGTTTAGACAGAAAGAAAATACATTTATTAATTTGGACACCACAACACATTTACATGCTACAGACAATTGACACAACACAAGAAAATAAAAAACACTAGTAAAAATAAATTAAAACCAAAAAACACATAACAACAAAAAATAAACTGTCCCTCCCAATTGTCCAGCAGTGCCGTGTATATATTATGCTGTGTTGTGTTGAGGCATCCAGCATTAAATGGCCCTCACTCAGCTTATGTCACGACCATAAGGCCGTAACGCTGGTTTTCAGTGGGACCAGCTGAGTGAGTACCACGGACGACTGCAAATGTGTAGTGTAGTGTACCTATTACCTATATGAAATGTGGGTGTAATGATGTGTAGATAAATAATATAGTTTAGTTAAATATCATCACAAATATTTTAGTGGGGCTAAGTCTAAACACTGACCAGCTAAAAAATCTTGAAATTCCTGCCCGAGTTTTTTTGCCCAAGTTGCCCCTAAGCGTTCTAGAATTCAAAACGAGACAATATCTTACCCCAATACAATTACTGAACTGGATGACAGCGCTTTTTGTAGCAAAGTAGATCGGCATCAGCGGTATCTGGGTCAGCCCAGCCACGGATGCCACGTTCACGATGGCCCCCCCATAGCCACCTTCGTCTTTACGCATCAGTTTCATGGCCTCTAGGGTACCAGTTACAAGCGCAGTCTGAAATTAAATCTTTATTGACCCATCACAATTCAGGTACTTAGGTACTTACAACTATGTTAACATAGTTTAATTTTCCCTGGCAATATGATTGTCTCAATGACTATTTGCTCTCTTTATTATTTATGATATAAAGTCATGCCAAGTGTCAAGTTTGATTAGAAAAGTCAACCATAGCTATCGTTACATCTCGCAGAAACTTTTGTCAAAAGTGGTAGACCACTTTCTTGGCTAACTGTACTTTTGTGACAGCTGTTATCTTCTACTTACCACATTCACTTCAATCTCTTTCTTATACATCTCCCAACTGTCATTCATGATTCCAGCATTATTCACTAGCACATCTAACCCTTTGGATTCCTTTGTTTTCCTGAGGCTGTCTTTAAATTGGTCTTCATTAGTAACATCGCCCTTGATGAATTGCACCTTTTCCCCGTATTTTGAGTTAAGCTCATTTTGCAAAGGGACGCCATCTTTGTCGTTAACATCAAAAATAACGACGAACTGCAAGAAAATAACTCTTATTATTTTTTTTCCTCTGCAGAATATTATTTTTCATGGCGTTCTGCCAGCCAATTACAACCAAAAATACCTAAAATTCTATTAAAATTAGTAAAAAAAATTGATGCCATTATTAATTAAGCCTTAATTTTAAATAAAATTTAGCATTATTAAATATTAAACAACCAACTTGGTACGGCCTTGATTTCCAAAAATTCTGACGTAGTCAAATAAATAATTTTATACTTAGATAAGAACTTAATTTTTGTTCAACAGTTAAAATATAGTTTTGTTTATTTAGTGAAAATCAGTTTGATATAATACTGTTTTAACACACAGTACAGTACACTGTAACAGTATTATAGTTAGCTATCCTGGGTATATCGTGGAGGCACATGGTGGTAGGATAGGTAAGTGACATTTAAAGTACTTATATTACTATAATATTGTGTTATTTTATTTAGCATTCACTTTACCTTAGCACCTTCTTTTACTAAGATTTTCACAATTTCGGCTCCTATGCCTGAAGCAGCGCCGGTTACAAAAAATACTTTATTTTTTACTTCGAATGCCATTTTCTCGAAAGAGTCTGAATGATAACTGAACTATAAATACCTAACTTAGAAAAAATAAAGTATGCAGCAATTGATAGCTGATAATAATTTAAAAACAATCAAGTAATAAAAGAAGTAGTTATGTCATAAACTGTGCGATAAAAACGATTTATTGTTCGTATCTGGGGGACGATTCTCATGCACTCGACATTGCAGTCGAATCTATGGATGGAGAAATATGTAGGTGGGCATCATTAACTCCAGTAAATATTGCACTTAAAAATTCTCGGGGGGTTCAGGTGGGACTCGAACCCACACAACCTTCCACAGTCCGGGTGGCTGTACTACCAATTATATTAGCCGAACCCCTTACTAAGCCGACGAATTTCGTAGGTGCTTAACTCGCCATGAGCTGACGATAGTCTCATCAATATTGTAGGTATACCTACATATACAATATCCAGTGGAAACATTATTGCAAATATTTGACCACTAGTTAAGATGAAACTGCTAAACGAATAATTTTTATTTTTGGTATAGCAATTTAATTTTGGTCAAATATTTGCGCAAACTAATGGTCATCGCTATTCTTTCATGCCGTCAGCTATATTTAGCTATGTAAATTGGTATTTACAAGGTTTCTGGACGTTAATAAAATTATCTTACATAAGTTGGGCGTTTTTAATTAACATTTTACTATCGTAATTATGTAAAATACAAATTTATTAAGAGTGCATTAAGTATCGATAAAAAAAATTTAACTGTGGGAGAGCCACGCTTCGGCATGAATGGGCCGGCTCGACCGGAGTGATACCACTGCCTCACAGAAAACCGGCGTGAAGCAGCCTCTGTGCTGTGTTTCGCTGAGTGAGTGAGGGTACCGGAGGCCCACCCGGGGGGAAAGGGATAAAAGGTTGCCAGCGCACTTGTAACTCCACTGGTGTTGCAAGTGTCCATGAGCGGCGGCAATTGCTTACCATCAGGTGATCCGCCTGCTCGTCTGCTACCTATCACATAAAAAAAAATTGGCAAATTATATATATACTTAATTATGAATTGAAACCCATAAAACGGTATCACATTATTTATTCAAACACAAGTTTCTCGAAGGGCGCAAACGCCTGTGTGACTTCTTGTGTGATGTTCTTGACCGGTTTTTCACTGGTCGACAGCCAGACGTCATTATTCTCAGCCCTTTTGTACACCTCTACTAAAGCCTGGCTAGCCGTCTCAGTTCTGAAATAGAAAATGTGATAATATGAGTTTAAAAAATTATACATTGTTTTTCACCTCCTTGATACGAATGTGAGCAGAATATTAGTTAGTCATAGCCCGTTCCTCCCGCTTTAAATCATAGTTTACATTGGAATTCGTTTGTACCAATGGCAATGCTAGTTGAAACAATAAAAAAATTATGATTAGTGAATCAAACACGGCTGCCTCGGCCTCCTGCACGCGGCCTCCACTCAAGGACTCACCGCAATGATCCGATCGTGGTGGACCGACGATCTAGTAAAGGTCGGGGGAGTCCCTTGGATGCGGGTGGCACAGGACCGATCTCTGTGGATAACTTTGGGGAAGGCCTATATCCAGCAGTGGACGTCTATTTGCCGAAATGATGATAATGAATCAAACACATCCATAGCATTTATTTCTTAGATTCCTTCCCAAGATCACTTACTTTTGTGGTGGGTACTCCTTAAGCTTCCTTGGGTAGATCTCCAACATCTTCTTATCGAAACAGCCCATGTTGTCGTACAGCCCTGTTTCCGTCACTCCGAAGCACATGGACACAATTCTGACTCCACTTCTGGAGTAATAGTCGTCGTGCTGGAATCAAAAGAAAAAATAAATTAGGTAACCTACTTACTCCAACCGATATTTGGTTACGGCGGCCAATCAGGTGCATTCTCTATTCCCTTACCATCTTAATTTGATGTTATAGGTGCCTGTATGACCCGACCGAAGAAACATTGGACGCAGGACCAACGGCTTAATAATAATAAAAAATAAAATCGTTTGTTTTTATTCAATGCCAATGCCAATCACACATTAAAGTAAAACATTATAAACAATAAGGTGCATTAAGAATGGCACTAAGCCCATTTTAGAGCCATTCTAAATGCACCCCATTCAGCTTATGAAAATGTCGCACTTAACGTGCTTTCCGAGACACGGGCCAATAACGGGGTACCTGGGTCGGGCCAAAGAGTTTTTCTGTTCAGAAATTCTCAGTGTGAGCCCGAAGTCTGGAAGTTGGATCAAAAGTAACAACTAGTTTTACTTTAACTGTGTAAGTTACATTTCTGAAATCATTTTTTAGCATTTCGATCCGGCCTTGTTCCTCTGTATAAGAGTTGCAAAGGTTATTCACGCCGATCTTATGCCAAGCCGTGGTATCACTGAGGTAGATTTATCAATTTATGATCTGGTCGGTTCTGATATTGTCTTGCCGTATACTTAGAATGCAATTCTGCGGTTAGCTACAGCAATACCCTCTCGTCAGTGAAGCGACTGATATGTGGTCGACTGTTAATATTGGGACTTCTGTGGGGCGACTGCATAGCAGTCGATTGGTAACGAGTAAAAACAACGCTCGTGTAACACTGATTTCGCTTTTTGTTTCTTTCTAACCTCCAGAAATATGTCCCGAGATAGACAAAGACAGCTATAAATACCACAGTTTGCCAATTTGGTGAGCGTGTATGAAGTTTTTCGGTTGACAAATCCGGGGTTATTTTTCATAGAACTTTGAACATGTGTTTTAGAAAAAAATATGTATGCTAGGTATAAGAATTTTTTTGTTACATTACTGTAAATATATTTAAGGTATTATGAAATATACTTATTTTAACTGGAAACGTATTCTGTTAAAAATATTAAAGAATAATAGACAGATAACACAGTTACATTTTAGAATTACTATATTGAATTTCGTTAGTACTTTTTACGTATGATGAATGCACAGTATAACAGCAAATTTAATAAGGTTTAAGTAGGCTAACATAATATAGTGTGTTACATACACAAAACCAGAGAAATCGCGTTAAAAGCCACAAATTAACTATCCTGATCCCTGTCTGTGGGGCGACTGATATGTGGTTCCACAGATGTGCCATATTCACGATGGCGGCCGCCCACTGACAAGAGGATACTTACGCCAAAGCACCGGCTGAATTGTAGAACAGCGCTCTTAGTGGCGAAATACACCGGGAACGGCGAGTTGGAGTGCAGGGAGGCGATCGACGCGATGTTGATGATGGTACCGCCTTTGCCACCTTCGTCCTTGCGCATGATCTCGTAGGCTTTTATGGAGCTGGTGATTAGAGCTATCTGGAAAGTAGAAAAATAAAAATTAAGTTTAATAAATTCAAACAACATCTCATGCATTGACCTGATTCCGTTGCGTTAAGCGCTTGTTGTCTGATAAAAAAAGTATGAGCCTTTATACTGTCCCACTGTAGGGCAAAGGCCTCCATCATAGAAATCAAGTCTAAAATTCGAAACATGCTTTTAAAATTATAATTATAAATAAGTATATAAGCACTAGCTGTGCCCCGCGTTGTTTATTATGGAAAACACGTTTTTTTTTGGAACGAATTGTACCGGAGGTTTATGGGCGGCGGCAATCGCTTACCATCATGTGATCCATTTATGCGTCTGCCACCTATCACATAAAAAAAGTCACACAATATATTTTAAAGAAGAAAACATACTGCGCCGACCCTAGATACATAATCTGGGAACAGGGCAGGGAGATGATGATGAGTAAGTATATTTCAAAGAAGATAATGATATTTAAATGACGTAATCTCAATGTGGCGGTAAAACAAACAAAGGATAAGCGCCACTTGACCTTACCACATTGATTTGTATTGACTTCTTGTACCCATCCAGGCCATCGTTCAGGATTCCAGCGTTATTCACCACCACGTCCAAGCCTCCCTGCTCCTTCACCACAGAGCTGTACGCCGCAAACAGCTGCTCCTCATTCGTGACGTCAACTTTGTAGAACTTCGTTTTGTTCGCCCCGTACTTCTGGTTCAGTTCGTTTTGTAACGCCACTCCATTCTCTTCCGACAGATCTAGGATTGCCACGTGCTGGAATGTAAGAATAACGTTTATAACCAGCCTAAATAATATGTACCAGTTGGGACCACTAGATATTGAACTTTATGCAGTTATGATAAGGTTGAAAACCAATAAAAAAAAGATGTCTAGATGCCTGGTTCAGGGATAACGCACGTTTAGATTATACAGAACCAGGGCCGTGTCACCGTGTGCGAGTAGGTATGCGGCGCACACAGACGCCAAGTAAGTAGGGGTGCCGTGCGCCGATGCAAACATAAAGATTCATTGGTATTGTACACTCCGCTGAATGGAGTCTGATAAAGGTAGTGAAGGTCAGACAGCAGTCCCTTAATTGTAATTACCTTACTCCCAAATCCTGGATAGCCCAAGGGTAGCCCAGGCAACTAGGAATAATACGCTGAGAGGAGGTTGAGGAGAATGCAAAATGTGATTAACCCTAATTATAAGTGTAGAAAGTTAGATTTTAATTCTGTCACTGTGTCATAAATGGATTGCTGTACCTAGTAACTTATGTTGATATAATCCAATAAATAGATGTTGGTACAGCCACACATCAAAACATACAAAACTGTCAAATTTCTTCAATCGACTCTCATCTTACTGTCGTCATTACACGCTGCGTTGAATATCAATTGAGGAAATTTGACAGGTTGTGGTAACCGGATGTGTGGCTGTAAGTACTTCTAGAAAGGAACGGAGGTACAATCAAGCAAAAATGATAACTGTGACCATTTACGAGTAGTACCTAGATAGAGGAATAAATTGGTTTATCCCTTTGGCGCAAACAACAGCTGCTTGGCGCATTTAGTAGTGACCCTGCCTCATACCACAAAGGCGTAGGTTCGATCCCCATCCTGGGCAAACATTCGTGTGATGAGTACTTAATTGTGTTTACTGAACAAACACAAATCTGGGTGTTAAAATAATATGTTAATATGAGGATTATTTTGTTATTCCTCTGTTATTTAATATCTTTTTATTGTTATCAGCTAGCAACAGTTTCAACCTATCAAAATATGTTTTTAATCGTACAGTAAATAAGGGGGTTATCAACAGGCGGAGAGAATAAAGCTTAATCAAAACTTATTTTAAGTAAGTATAATATTATTTAACATAATTAATATAAAGAATACATACCTACTACTTATTATAAACAGCCACACATCAGGTTACTACAACTGGTCAACTTTCCTCATTTGATATTCAACCTATACCCTGCCTTATTGTACTGTCTATAAGTAGCTGTTGTTTCACTCATGTATTCTATTTCTGTGCAATAAAGAAAATCAATCTATCTATTTATCTATCTAATGTGAATGATAGTAAGATGAGAGTCGATTGAAGAAATTTGACAGTTTTGTATACTTTGATGTGTGGTTGTAGTACGTGCTAGCCCTTCTGTTTTATCATTGTGGGTAGACCGTATCAGAATCAACGAGGATGCATACTAAAATTACATTATTTATCTGCCTACTCCATACGATATTAAAACGCCCAAAAGTGAACAAACACGAATGATAAGGGCGCCTACATTGTATTAGCGATATGAAAACAAATATTGTTACTCGTTTTTGTGCCATAAAGTTTATTGAAATAGTACATAGATGGGTGCAATTTAGACCAACTTTATGGCATATCATTACCTAGTACTATCTAGGTACAGTCGGCCACACATAAGTTTACCACAACCTGTCAAATTTCATCATTGATATTCACCCTAATATGTATTATAGTAAGGTCTATTGAAGAAATTTGTCAGTTTTGTATACTTTGATGTGTGGCTGTACGTACATGCCTAACTCTTAATGCCCTTTTTCCTCAGTTTCATAAACTATTTTTTTTTATGTTAATAGCAGACGAGCAGATGGATCACCAAATAGTCACAAGTGAGCTGCCAAACTTTGAGCCTCTTTGTCACCCCGATTGGGCCTCCGGTACCCTCAGAGTCACTCACTCACTAGGCGAAACACAGCGCAGGTTTTAATCAATTATGTTACCTACCTGTGTTCTGCCATCTCTTCGTTTTGGTACATTTGACTTAAGTAGTAGGCCTTTTCAAGTGTTCGCCACTTTTGTCGAGCCTTTGCACCTAAGAATCGTTCAAAATGGAATAGGTCAAAGAATTTCTCGGTGTACCTACCTACCAATGAATAATGGCTAGTACACGTAGCAGGGATGGCTGGGTGGGCGAAGCTTAGATACCCCTGCGCACGCGCATAACTCAGTAAAAGCGATTTTGTCGGTCTACTGGAACACCGCTACACGTTCGCTGACTGTACCTACATACATTAACCTTTTGTGTAATTAAAAGTCGGTATCATAGATAGATCAGATACTTTTTTTTCTAACTGTACCTACCTACATACCTAATTACATTTTAACGCAGAGGAGAATGATTTACGCACGACGACGGATCAAAGAAGTCTAACAAGGTATAAGTCCCTCCCTCCTTCCCCTGTGTGTAGGTACCCTCTCGTTAACTCAAAATGACGGAAGGAGTTTTCTGTCCAGCCTAAAGACAGTAAATCAGCCTTATACACTGTCCCACTGCAGGCGCAAAGGCCTCCATCATAGAAATCAAATAATCACCACTATGATAGGATTAAGCTTATTAATCACCGCGTTTCTTGCATAATGCGGATTGGTGATCACACGCCCGAGCTAATTCAAAACTTATTTTTGCTTGACCCAGGAATCGAACCCGAGACCCCGACATTACGGCCTGGTATTTACCCGCAACGGGACGTTCCGATCACTATTTATACAGGTAATGATATCGAGTTAGTAAATGTTGAGCAAGTAACACGAGGAAATAAGTAAATAAATAGTTAATTGGTACCTACTTAAACAAACCGCAAACATAATATAAATAAAACAATACTATTGAATACTTATGATGATTATGTTACGTAACATGTTGTTAACTACGTAGTTACAATGAGGGAAACTTACAATAAATCAGATAGTAGCAAAAAACACTTTGCAATCGCATTAAATACCTAATTAACAACAATCTATCTGTACCTACATGATTTTGAAAGAATTGTGACAATAAACCGAAAAAAGTCGCTATGATAAAGTCATGGCTGTTTAGGGATGATCTGCCCTGTTACGCACAAGTATGCTATTTTAAATTATACGAGTTACGCGTAACCAGTGCGAAATACTCTTAAAAAGTGTGATCTATATGGCACTAAAGACAGTTTAAAAAAAAAATGTATCAATGAGCCAGAAACTCATATGACAAATTCGTTTAACTTAATTTTTTATCGTTGCAGCCATGCCTAACTCATTCAATTTTAAGTTAACAGAGATAGGCATCATATACCAATAAATTCTGCTACTTAATCTAAATCTGTTAACTTGAAGTTGAAATAGTTACGCGTGGTCACTCGATGCGCGCGGAACAGTGGGCGGCGTGCACCTTGAGGCCATTTATTTCTTTACAATTCATGTCATTCATCATCAGCAACCCACACTCGTCTACTGCTGGACATAGGTCTTACCTAATACACGTCATTGCTCCAGATTTTCGGCCATTCTCATCCAGCCCACACCAGCCAGCCTTCCAATGTCATCATCCCATTTTGTCGCAGGGCGTCCAACACTTGGCTCACCGAGTCGCGATCTCCACTCAAGGACTTTACGGCTCCAATGGTTGTCAATTCTGCGGCTAATGTGACCAGCCTATTGCCACTTCAGTTTGCTAATTCGGTGGGCTATGTCTGTGACTCTGGACTCTGGTTTTCTGTCGGATTACATCATTTCTGATGCGGTCCTTCAGAGATACTCTGAGAATAGCCCTTTTCATAGCTCTTTGAGCGACTTTAAACAAGTGGACTACTCCAGCCGTGAGTGTCCACGTCTCGGCATCGAAAGTCATGACCGGGAGGACGCACTAGTTGAAGACTTTCGACTTAAGACTTTGAGGGATGGGCGATGAGAAGACTTGACGAAGCCTACCAAATGCTGCCCAGCCTAGGTGAATTCTTCTATTAGCTTCTCTCTCGAAGTTGTTTCTGCCTAATTGGAGCGTTTGTCCTAGACAGACATATTCCTGGACAACTTCCAGAGGTACTCCATTAACTGTGACCAGTCCCGGATCAACGAGCTCGTTGAACATGACCTTGGTTTTATCCAAGTTCATCCGAAGACCGATGTGTTTGGAAGATTCAGCCAGGCTGCTCACCATCTCCTGTAGGTCATGTAAGGTTTCTGCCAAGATGACGATGTGGTCTGCGAATCGCAGGTGTGACATCGCCATTAATATTGATTCCGCGCTCTTTCCAGTTAAGCTTTTCGAACATGTCCTGCAGCGCAGCGGAGAAGAGTTTCGGAGATATAACATCTCCTTGTCTCACACCACGTCGCAGCAGGACAGGCTCGGTTTGGCCATTTTGGATTACTAAGGACATATTAGCGGCGTCATACAGACACCTTAACTCCTCGATATATCGCCAATCGACTTTGCACCTCTGTAAGGCCTCGAGAAGTTCTCGACGGAGTCAAAGCTTTTTCTTAGTCCACAAACGTGCACAGGGCCTGGTTATATTCTTTGGTCATCTGTATAACCTGTCTCACTGTGTGAATATGGTATATGATGCGTCGGAACCCGGCCTGCTCTGCAGGTTAAGCTTCGTCAAGTCTTCGTGTAAGGTGATTCGAAATGACTCTTGAGAACAACTTATAGACGTGACATAAGAGTGAAATTGGTCGATAGTTCTTCAGTAAGGTTTATCGCCTTTCTTGAAGAACAATACGACCAAGCTCCGCTGCCACGCCCTAAGAGTTCTTCCGGAGAAAAGTTCCTCAGCACCGGCTTTCAGAAGCTTGGTTGTGACTACGTCTTCTCCCGGGGCTTTGACTTTATAACTGGCTATAGAAGGTGTAAACTTCCGAAAGAATCTCTGGCTTTGACGTGGTGACTTCTCCATTTGTTATGGTCAACTTCGACAGGTGGCTTCTTTCCAAGCTGTTGTACGAAGACTTTGGGCCCCTGGTTTCTGCTCAATTGCTCTCTGTATTGAGAGTGCATTGAAGCTTCGGAGGTCACGTCTTAACAGCTTGGAGATGGACTTATTCAGAGCCCGTTGTTCTGCCGAAGTGACTGATGGATCGTTCCGCCTCTTGTCCATTAGGCCCAGAGTCTCTTTCGAAAGTTTAGACCGCTTGCCCGTACGTCGCAACCCACAGAATTTTGCACCCTCGTCCCGAAGGATTTTCACCACTTGGTCGAGTTCTTCGGTCAGTGTGGTATGGCGGCCTTCCTTATCCCGGAGATTCTTAGCACCTCCTGCCTGTCTGCCTGTCGTTAACAAAACCAGAATAGCAGGGCTGCCGGGAACTGGGGGCCGAGGCAATATTGTCTTCTTCATTAGGAGGATTATACCATAACCCACCACGCTGGACCAGTGCGGGTTGGTGGGTGGTTCGCCAGGGCCTCTTTCGTTGATTAGCAATCGCTTTATTGGTTCAGCTAACTATTGGTCAAAAAATACAATTCAGCGATATTAACAATTTGTTAAGGTTTTTTGACAATTGGTTAACCACTAGTCAGAAAACAGGGCATTTTAGTCAAACGCATCTAATACAACTAAGTAGATAACATAGATAGGCTTCTCCTGCATCGTGTGTTTTGGTTGCACCCAACTCTTCTAACTTAAGTTATCACACGACGCGTAACCACATTTGTATGAAGTTCTGGTTATGCGAAACTCGTTTATCTCAATTTAAAAATTAAGTTCTATAGATATAAAAAAAATTATATGTCAATATGTTCTAGAAGCATTTACACACCTAATCTGTCAGTTTCAATTATATAGCATGTTTCCTTAATACGCTACAAGTAAATGTTTGTTTAAAACTTCAAAGCCATTTTTCTCAAAACTATGTTTTTTGAGATAGCAGAGTTGTGCGTAACACGGCAGTGATGGTGTCGGACGCATTGTGATAAGTTAACGAGGCTTTGTATGGCAACAAACGCCTTTAAGGGGGTTCACCAAAATTATCCTCGTTTGTAGGTAGGTACCGCCTAGCAAACATGATAAAACCTGAGGTACTTATGGTACCTGGGCTTACAGTGAAGATAGACAAACGCATACAACAACGTTGTTTACTTTGTAAATACTATTATACCTATGTTGACAGACCACATCATAAGTAGGTGAATACCTATGTTAACAGAGACAACGTCATATTTAAGTAGGTGAGTACCTACCTAACTAAGTAGGTACATATAAAGTTTCTATCAATCAATCGCCCAGTGATTGAATCAATCAATCACTAAGTAGTAAGTACCTGAAAGTAGGTCCTACCTAAGACTTTCAATCATAGGGGACCGATCGAGGGGAAGCTTAACTTAAAAGGCCCTTCAATTAAGGTTAAGCCCGATGAAGCCAAAATGTAGACAGAAAAAATGCCATAGTGAATCTGGGTACCTGATAAGTACACAACCATCAATAACTCGTACCAACTTAGGTACCTAGATCGTCGTTTAAGATTTTTCTTTCGAATTTCGACGTGCGGAGGTGATCGTTCAGTTATTAAACATGAATTAATGTTTGTTTATTTTCTTATAGGTCGATTTTAGTTGTTAGCACAAGTTTGAGTAGTTTTACGAATATAAACGTACCAATTTTCTCCATCAAATTACTTTGTAGTTAGTAAGTAGGTAACATACGTTTTCTCAAGATTGTTTATTATTAACAAACAAAGGCATCTAGTTAATAGGTACCTACTACCACTATAAAAGTAAGGACTAAATAATGGAAATCAAAATCAGACATATATTAACTGCGCACCTAGAGCTTTGCATTGTAACAGGTATGGCAATGTCAACAAGAGCTAAAGATTGCAGTGTTTACAAGGTGAAATATTGTGTCAAAAAAATCTTACTTTAGCATTTTCTTCCACGATTTGTTTCACAAAACCGGCTCCAATGCCGCCCGCAGCACCAGTCACAAAGAAAACTTTTCCCTCAACCTCATACACCATTGTAACACTAGACACCTCCGCGGCCGGTCAAAGAGTGAACGTCATTTGTAACGGGATCCCATTTTAAATAATGGTTATCTGCAGTTCAACATACCAACATGCGCTGTCTGTGATTGGGAGATTGCTCTTTGAACCGACAAATAGTAGGTTGGAAGGTACTTTACTTCTATTTATTTTAACTATTTGCGAATTGTGAGAACCAGTTTTATAACATAGCCGGCGTAACATTTACAGAGCCTACAGATTAGGTAGGTACGTAGGTACGTAGGTATATTATTGTGATAACATTCAAACAATAGTTTATTTGGCTTTATACATAATTAGTTACATACACAGATAATAAGGTACCTACATTGTCTCTACAGATTTATCTAGAGACGAAAACTGTGCCTTATTTAGGATAGGTACAGTTAGGTATAGGGTAAGTCACCTGTTTACACATAACCAAAGTTTAAATCTTTACCAAAGTTCCAAAACTTACCAAATAATTTTATTTACATACCTACCTACACCGATGACGTCATTTAGCCTACACCATGCCTACACAGATAGATAAACAAATATTATGTACTAGTGGCTCGCCCTCACTTCGCTTCGGGACCGTAATGGGGTATGGGTACTAATTTTTAGGTATCTTTTTTATATTTTATTTCAATACCTTTTACTATTTTAAGCAATCAATTTGAATATTTTTGTAATCAAGACAGTAGTTATGTTTTAATTAATTTTTAAACATTTTAAATTCAAGCGTATTTGTGACGTCACAAGGGCGCTACACCATATTAATAGTGTTACCACGTGCTTTTTTCCCCAAATCGTGGCAAATAATTTATATGTAAAATGTTACTTGTGGGTTGTGGGCAAAATCCCTTTTAATCGGGGTAATTTTACATCACTGTCTGACAACATTCCGGCAAAACAAAAAACAGAGAGGTATCTCTAAGCAATTTTATATCACCTTTCAAATAAATGTCAACTGGTTGGTAAGGTTTTATTGTATTACAACTAGCGCCAATTGTTGATTGTTCCGATCTCAGAACAATAACTAAAGCAATAGAAACCGTACTAAAATAGCAACAGAATACAGCAGTTTGTACTATTTTCTCTTATGATATTGTAAATGTGTCAAAAAGGGATGGATATACATCTGGACATTCGTAATTCAGAAGGTTGTCACAAACCTTCGTCCTTCCCATTGACATAAATATATTTATATTTCCTATATATTTCCTATCTCATTGGTCCTTCCATCTTTCAGCCTTCAAATGCTAGTGTTGTGGCCGTGTCGAAATAAAAGTCGATAAAAAAGTAAGAATTAGAAATTGTCAGATGAAATCAATCAATCGAAAAAAAACGTAAAATCAACATAGCACGATTCATTGATTTTATCTAAAAATATTTTTCATTGTCAAACATAAAATGCGTAGTTCAGAACGCGATGAAGTGTCACAGGGCTCTTCTTAGCTGAAAATTTGGACTATAGGTCTATATAAATTAAAAAGGCTGACAATTTTCAGTACAAAAAACTTTTATTTTAAAAGTTACCTCTTTACAACAACAAATTATGGTAGCTTAATTATGAAAGTTCGCCTTTAGCTGCTTCATCTTTGGGGAATCTAAAACAAAAAGCATGTTGGTCAACATAAACTAAGGCGATTCTCTGACCAAAACATCGATACAATTTGCACAACACTACTATAACCTCAACTGATTGTAAATAATTTATGAAAATGTGATAAAATAGTACAAAACTTGTGTGGAATCTCGAGATAATAATATAACAGAACAAATTTCTGACTACATAGTCATTTTAAAAACCATAAAAGATGTAAATATAACAAACTCACCGATGAAAAGTCACTAACTCATTTGTATTTTCTTTCCGTGTTGAGTGCGATTTGCAGCCTTCAACTACACACGCCATATACTAGCACTAAAGATATCTACCAAGTTTAACGTGTATTATCAAACGTTTACATCCTAAAAAAATATCACAAATTCCCTAAACCGTCCACGACACACAACCAACACACAACCATAACAATGCGACCATTCTCAATCGGTTTGACTTTACCAAAAAGAGCATGGCGCAAGTACGAACTTTTAATTTAGCAGCATAATTAGAACCAAAGAGACCATTTGACATTTAAACTTGTGACCAATTCGAAAATAATAGAAACCGGGCGGTGTTTTTGTTTCGCTTACTCTCGTGCACGATGTATCATCAGATGTGAATAAGATAGCTGTACGTAGCTTTTTTTTTAGTAGGGCTTCTATTGCTTTAGTTATTGTTCTGAGGTTCCGATAGACTAAGTGTCAATCACAGTAGATGTCGCCTAATGTAGCATTTATTTTATCTTGATAGTGCAGTATGACTGAAAATTCTGCTGACCTTGGGTCAGATGAAGGTCAAACGCGATTTTATTGAAAATATCAATGATCTTATGCTTTTAAATTTTAAAAGCAATAAAATATGGTATAAAAGACAAATGCCTCGAAATGGTTTTCGATTTAGGACATGTTTGGTTTTTTTCCCATACCCCATTCAGAAATGAACTAATAGATGGCGCTGTGCTAAATTACATCGCGCAAGCGCTTCGTGTTTTCGGTTTACCTATAAGCCTTGTCGTTGTCTATAGAAGTTATCTCTTTATAAATAGTATAGATAGGCTTGGGTAAAAAATATCAATAAATCAAATTATCGATATTTTTTTATAAATTATCGTCGATATTTAAAATCTCGATATATCAATAATCGATATTTTTTTCGGATATCAAATTCGATATTTATTAACCGACAGTAATGTTTTACATAAAGCTGCCCATCACTTTACACGTACTAAATTTTAAATAGATAGAAGCAGATTGTCAGGCAAGCACATACTTAAAACAGAGAGTGCTTCTCATGTCGATATCTGACAATTTTATTGGTTTGAAATTATTATTTTATTTTGTAATGTTTTGAATAAAAAAACACAGCACAGGGGCCGATTTTCTGTGAGGCAGTGGTATCACTCCGAACGAGCCGGCCCATTCATGCCGAAGCGTGGCTCTCCCACAGTTAAATGACATGAGACATGATTACCAATTCGTATTTAATTTTTGATACGTACACCACTATACTTTGACTATCTGCTAATATGTCGATACGATATTATGTCGATAAATATTGATATTATATCAAAATATTGAAATTATTACACTATGTATATAATATCGATAGCGTTGAATAATATCGATATAATTATTATCAAAATATATCGATATATTTTTATCACATCCCTAAATGTAGCAAACTTTACTGGCAGCGCAGTACTACCAACAGTGCGACAGAAAACCATAGATTACGGATGCGTTCTAAAGAAAAATATTTATTTGTAATGTCATGACTTTCTTGACGCATTAAGTACATTATACCAAAGATTTAAATCATAGATATGCCCTGACACCTAAAAACGAGGCAATATTTTGATGACATGACGTGTGCGTGTCATCGAAAGTCACTGTCTATGAGGATAAAATACGGTCAGCAAAATTTTCATACAGGGAACTAAAAATAAAAAAATTCCTAAATTTAAAAGCAATTTTATTTATAGGACATTTTATTTCTAAATGTTACATTACATATTTTATCTATTTATTCAAATAAATTACTCTAATCACAGAGCGAATATCGGGTTTGATCACCAAACCGCATAAAGTGTGGTGATTATGCCTAATCCCATCATAGTAGCTATGACTTGATTTCTAAGATAAAGGCCTTTGCCCTACTATTCCGCATTATAAAAAATATGAGTAATATTTACTATAATTTATATAATATAATTTAAGACAACAGATTTAATGTCCTGACTCCGTACTAAGTAGCTTAAGCTAAGCTAAGCACTTGTGTTATAGAATGAGACAACAGAAGAAACACAAATATAATACTTGTAACTTTACGACCTAGGAGACCTAGGAGAGTCAAATAATAAAAAAAATGATTTATATTTGATTCTCCTAGGTCAGGAGAATCAAACATAAATCATTTTCTTTGAAATGAGAAGAGCAATTCGACTAAATTGTCCAGGTAACCAGTATTCATCCCTTCGATCCCGCTGGATAACTTTGATCAATTTTCTTTTAAACGCAGATCTTGCGGTAATCTAAAACAATAAACGTTCACTTAAAAATAATACGTATTATTATTTGCATGTTTATTGATTTCTAGTCGAAATAAAATTACTATTTTATATCTGACCGCTATTAAAACAATGCCTATCGAAACTGCTGACGCTACCGTACTTTTCCCAACCATTTACAAATGAGCTGTTATCAACTGAGTTCTGAGTACTACAGCGGGTCTAAGTATATTGGCCACCGAGATAATGATGTTGTCTCTTTTTGTCTCACAGTTATTGCCAATACTACTCTCTCTGTCACGCGCTAGCCGATCAGACTATGATGTTTTGTCAACAAAATAAAATAAATTAAATTATTGATGAAATATAAATACTTACGAGTGAAATGTTACACCATTCGCTTTATTTTAATTTGTAGTATTTTTCTTGCACAATAAATAGGCACATGAAGGCATTTTGAGTGCTTTTTCCTGTCAAAAATTCAGGCAGCTGTGTCGTACAACTGTCACCGAGTGCAAACGACAACTAATTCGTGCTAATCCCAGTTGAGTTAGACTAGGTTATTTGAGGTGCGACTCAAATCGGCGCGGTCAAAGTATGGCGAGGGCATATCTATGATTTAAATCTTTGCATTATACTTCTTGCTCCAATAGGTAGATAACTCTCAATAAAGTCGTGTTTATTTTTAAGGAACGACCTATAATACCTAGTACCCTTATACTCAAAGCTAGTTCCATACTAATAATAATAATGGGGCTACCATACTCTATGACGTAAGCGACAGTGGCGCCACCAATATTTTTTTTTACTTCTTGATGCATTAAAGAAATAAACCCGAATTCCCGAAGCCCTCATATTAGGTAGCATCAATAAAGCCACAGCATATTTTGATCGTCAAAATAAGAAAATCAGCTATTCCATTATATTTTTTTATTGATATGGAACAGCTATTTATTAAACTGTCTATTTTGATGATGTAACATACTAAATGGGCTTTATTCCTGTTACCTATTACAATAGTTTCGGCTACGACTAAAATTTAACGGTGTACTTACATACCTTACCTACCTTTGTGCTTTAATATTGAAAGATTAAATAAATTAATAAATAAATTGAGACAACATCACATACATTGTCCTGGCCCCAGACTAAGGTTTTCCTTTGTGCTATGGAAAGCAGAAACAACGAAGGTGTACTACAAACACTCAGACCCAACACAAATATCTGCTTCAATTACAAACATTTGTGTTGGCGCGGGAGTCGAACCCGCGACTCTTACGTCTCAACCGGCGCTCAAACCATTGCGCTAAACGGGTTGTCAGATTATAAGTGGCGTTAGTGCAGCAGATTGCAGCAGAGACCAATAGGTAGTCATTGGTGCGGTGCAGACATTTTCAAAGTCAAGCGGACGGAACGCTCCTATAATGTAATTATTTTATTCTCAGCGACGTTTCTGAACGACTACTTTTTGACATTTTTGACGTGTGTTTTGAGTTGACGTCATTAAAACGAACTGAAAATTTATTATTTGCCTTCTTTTTTTAAGGAATAGTATACATAGCGCCGGCGATATTTATGATATTTATTAGAAGCTAGGACCAAGTAGAATATCGTAACTAGCTGTTTCTTGCTATCTGAGCGGCATTACGCGCACACTTTTTGTGCGTACAAGACTGAGTCATCGACCTTATTCAGCCATTCATCATTAAATCGGCGATCACTGTAGTTGTGTGTAGTGCTTCGTGTTAAAACACCAACATGAATCCTTACCAGCAAGTAAGTGCACCTTTTCGTTTGTTTGTTAATGTTTTCTGTGAAAAGTAGGAACAGTAGTGAATGACCTAATAATCTACTTTTAGCGAACACAATCCGCACAAATTTTAGAGAGTAGGTAAAAGTAAAAAGGAACAAGATAGTATAGTAGTATATTTGCGGTTCCACATCATAATAGAACAAAGTCTAAGAAAATGATTGTGCTTCTTTTATTCATGTAAATTTGTATACTGTGATAGGTTATAAACACATTGTTTTGTTTGTCACAAAAATCAGATCATTGTTTTCGTTTCATTCAAGGGTCAGCAGTATATGCACAATATTGGATTCAGCAACTCGGCCCCGCAATCTTTTGGTAATCCTATGCCAATGCCCGGTATGCCCACTATGGGCTACCCATCAGCCCAACCCGGGTACCCCGGCTACCCCCAGGCGAGTCCAGGTTATCCCCAACCTAACTCAGGGTATCCACAACAGACAGCTAACACTGGCTACAATGCAGCTAATACTGGCTACCCTCAACCAAGCCAGGGCTACCCACAACCTAGTCAAGGCTATCCCAATCAACCATACCCCACTAACCAGGGTTACCCTGCTCAAAGCTATCCGGCTCAAGGTTACCCATCTGCTCAACCGGGGTACCCCGCTAGTGGATACCCCAGCCAAGGCTATGCTCAGCAAAACCAGCAGCAAGGCCAATACTCTCAAAGTCAGGCTTACAGCGTGTCTTCTAGTTCTGTACCAAGCACACCAAAGGTATGTTGAAACTTGCTACCTAAGAACACTTTACTGTGGGAATTAGGGAAATATTTTCTTAAGCTGTTCTCTTACTTTTTTTAATATTTTGGCTATGCAACATCTAGTATGCTCTTTATTTATTTAGTAACAAATACAATTTAGTCACTCCCATGGACACATTTACCGCACTATTCAGCTAACAGTATCCATCATTATTTTTTTGTGATAAGCAAAACTTTGTGGCTCAAGCTTTTTAACTCTATGTCAGTGTTCTTATAAATGCTAGGGATAACATTGTATTTATTTGAGAGGTTTTATGTGTTAATATTATTAAGTGGTGTGGTATCGGGCAAGGCTTGAGTGACCACACACTAGCGTCCTTTAAGCGTAAGCGTCTTGCCGCCGACCCACCCACACTAGCGTTTATGGGCGTTGCGTCTATGCGGCGCTCAAAGGACGCTCAAAGGACGTGGGGTCACTTAATAAAAAATTAAAGGAAGTATTTTTCAAGAATCATTCATAGGTGAATAATTATAAACACCGGCCAAGAGCGTGTCGGACACGCACATGAAAGGGTTCCGTAGCCATGAGATGGGCCGACCTTATTTTCATAGTTTGTAGGTAGTTACTTCCATACATTACCATTTAGTTAGGGCAACTGCACATCATAAGTTGGTCAAGTTGTATTAAAAAAACTGTGTATAATACAGAGTCCACTATAGTGTTTGTTGAAAGTACTTACTTGGAAGTACTTTCAACGAATAGTAGTAGAAGTAAACTTCCATTGCAACACTTACTATCAGATAACAAATAGAAAGCTTGTTCATAGTCACACAAGACTTACCATTTTTAATATTGGGCTAGGGGAAAACTCGTCCGTAAAGAAATCATACAAGAATTTCAAGATTTTTTGCCTGAAACTCTACTAACGAAAAAAAAATTGGTGAAGTTAGATTAGAGCAGTTTTACTACCAAAAAAAGCTTGAAATTCTCTTGCGAGTTTTTTCGGGCGAGTTTTCCCCTAATCTTTTATTTCCATAAGATTTAATTTATTTCACATGTTAAGTACACATTGATCTTTAATTTAAAGATTAAGATATTGTTCTATTATTGTCTCAACAAATGCTAATCATTTAATTTGGAGTGTTCAGTATTGGGGTCTACAATAGAGGTTATATAATATTATATTTATGTACATTTCTAATTTGTATTGTGACTAACCAATTTACTTTGTTGTCCTAATATAAGAGCTAAATTATTGATACTTTTGTTTTTTTGATTTGATAGATTTTTTGTTGAGAAATCTATAAAATCTCCTTATTTGAAATTTACCCAATGGGTTTGATAGGTGAGAATCAATTGCATAAAATGTATAGTGTAGTTGTCAGTATAAGAGGGAATACAAATTCACACGGTTTTAAGTTGATGGTATTATGATGATGGTAATATCCACTTTATTATTGACTTCAAGGCAGGATTTTCCTAGGCAGCAGGGCATGTATGCTTACTTATGTGTCTAGGCTTCCACAAGGAGTTTTAATCCATATTTTACAAGTCCTAGCTATGTATGAACATTGTTTTTATTTAAACTGTAATGTGAGAAATTGCTATACACTTCTGTTTCTTAATTCTGTGTGTTAGTTCAGAATTTTTGAAAAATACTGTGACCAGTCTGTTTTGGCCAATAGCGATAATATAAGATGCTGTCTTCTTAGAACATTTCACTTTAGAAAATATGCAGTACTTAGTTATTTATTGACCACTCAGACTTCTCACACTGTACTCACAGGACATTGGCTTGGAACACTTATACTCGTATGTCAGCATGTTGAAATGGACTGGAATTTTCCTTAAATTTACTGTCACTGCTAGATAGAGGTGGCAAGTGGACAATAACATGTTGAGTTAAGTTTGAACTTGGCAAGAGAATGCCAAGTTACGTATGTAATTTAGAGTTTCTATTATGCTACAACTACTTTAGCTAAACTAAAACTCTGTATAATCCCATCATCATCAGCCTGTTGCAGTCCACTGCTGGACATAGGCCTCTCCAAATGCTCGCCACTTTGATCGATCTTCGGCTACTCGCATCCAGCTCCAACCAGCCCTCTTGCGCAGATCATCACTCCACCTGGCCTGAGGTCGTCCTACACTACGTTTACCGAGACGCGGTCTCCACTCCAGAACTCGTTTACCCCAACGGTTGTCAGTTCTGCGTACTTAAAAATTGGAAGATAGGAATACTCCAGAGTGTTTTTTTTTTCACCCTTCCAGAGGTGGCTGCAGTATTCTGCGCACGGACGAACCTGTGCTTTGTAAAGCATAAGCCGTTGCACAAGTAGTACCGCTTAACCCTGGAGAGTATGCCAAGTTTTTTCGCGGCATTTTTTGCAGCTTTTTATGTATTCGCCGAAGTTTACAGAGCTCTGACAAAAAGAGCAACTAACCCAATCTGTAGTTTAATTTGGGCCCTATGTGTATTTGTATTAAGTTTTATATTGCTAAAGGAAATTTGCCAAATTGAGTAGACGGCGTTGACGTGTTAGCGGATAGCTAGTCTGTTTGTCTGTACACTACGAGTATACACAATATTGTATATAGTGAATGTTTTGCTGCGTGAGAACGTTTTTATCGGTAAACGACAGAAGGAAGGTTATTAAGGTCATAATGAGGTTGTTTATTTAGTTCATTGGCTTCATTTAAATTAATTTACTGTTACTGATTGAACTTGTTGCAATTGAAATTGCAATGTTTGCAATTCTCGTTTTGTGATAAATAGTATGAGACCTAAAATCTTGAAAAAGATAAATAGTTGCAACTAATTGATTCGTAAACAAATGTCGGTTTATTGTCGGTTGCACTAATAAGAAAAAATTATGCAAAAGATTTTTATTTCAGTACGTATTACAAGATTTACAACAGTTTATAGCCAGTAGGCATTCTGATTGCTTTTGTGGCGTGGCTACTTGTACTATTAAGTATTCTGTGGCGTGGCCAGAAAGTACAACACAAAACCTGTCGTAAGTGCCGTTTGGTGGTAGACTTTCAAGCTAATCGCACTGTTCTCTTCTTCTCGTGTCGATGGCATCAGGATATTAAATGTTCCCCTGCCCAATACTTCGCCACACGACTGCGCTATCGGTAGGCTGCAAGAGTTCATCGTATGTGCAGCTGAGAGTATGCGCACTATACGGGCCTAATACAGAACATACCTAATTAAGTCTTACTAAGTACCTACCTTTACCCAGACTTAACGAATGTTGGTGAATCTGTTACAGTTGAAAACAAATCTAAGTTCCTTCAATTAGTTACCAGTACCTGTTTCCTTGACCTTATTGCACCTGGCCTTCTTAAGGGTCAACGTTAATGACGCGTGACGTGATCATATTTTAACTTCCTAATTGGACTGCTACTATCAACTAGACGGGGAAAAAGGAAAACAGAACAGTGTGGACGTTTTGGTGTGCAAACAAACTGTTCCTAAAAAAGGATATTCTAGTTTTTAATCCGTAATATGGCTCCACGCCACAACAAAAAAAAAGTGTTCAAAATGACCATGTCACATGGCCGATTTTGTATAAAAAGTTGAAAATTATTATGCGAATTTTCAAAATTCATGGAACAACATTTATATGGTTTGTTGTGTTGTCATGTGACAGGCTTTAACCCTGATGTCATGTCAATGTTGTCTGATACACCTGGTGTTAATTCTTGCAATCAAGTATGTTGTTGCTATTCAACCAAGCTTGTGTGTGTATGGTATGTAGAATGCGTTATTGTGTGTGTTCTACTTTTAGAGTCCTGAAATGAGTAATTTCGACATTATTTAGTGCGTGGGTTAATTGTTATGATGACTTTTCTAAACCGTGGCGCTTTGTTTTAAATTGTATTCTGTTTTTCAAATTACAATTGAATACTTTAGTTTGTAACTCATGTAATTTGTTATATTAGATATATTGAATTATTTCACGTCGTAAGATCCAAAAGCCTTTTGAAAGACAGAACTTATTATTGAGTTTAAAAGAAATTGAGTAGCAAATTTCACGCGCATAGGATATAGCTAAAGCTTAAGGGGCTATACGTATGAAACTAGCGCCGCCAACCTATTTACACTTATTGTGGCGAAAATATGATATTTTTTAAGAAAGCAAAAACGGCCAATTTTAGCAATAATTGACATTTTGTTACTTGTCGCGTGTTTTATATATTGTATTGCATCTTGAAAAATTCAATTTACTTGGATCTAAGTCTGTAATGTTTTATTTTCTTCAAAAATCGTATTTTTGCCGCAATCAGTGTAAATAGTTTCATTCATATAGCCCCTTAATTGTATCCAGAAATAAAAGTTAAAGGCGCCAGTAAAATGGTCGAACTGTACCAGTCACTAGGTAAATATTACACTCAGCCCACTGACACAGGAGCCTGACTCGGTACCTACATGCAGAGACTCTATTCAAGGAACAGTTTGAAGCAATTACATTGTTATGGTCACTTCGTATCCCGAGCGTTAGTCGCAGCAGCCAAGTCAGTCTTGCCATTGGCCCCCAGTAAAATGGATGTGGATCTTTTTGCAAATACCATTCCCAGCTCTTACACACCTTGAGTGACCCATGGCATGGTGAAAGGCTCGTATAGTGATGTGACTGTGTTTTTTGAACGATCCCAAAGTTTTCGTGGACGTTTTTGTCGAGTAATTAATATGTCCTCTGTAACTTCGAATTCAAGTATGCGCAGTGCGTACAGAGCCACAATTGGCCTACGGCGTGGGTTCAAGTCATTTCGTTATACGGTATTTATGTGTGATGGTTTTGTTTTAACGGTAGCGTCTATTTTAGTGTTTGTGTAACAACAATGCTATTGAATAAGTGACTAATTGGGGAACTAAATGCTATTTAAACCGATGGTGATTTCTGATTCATCGTGTAGTTCATATTCTTAAGGACGTATGAAGTTCCTACATATGTATGTATGTAGCTTACGATAGGAACGTTGATTTTGCGAATGGCAGGGCACACTGAAGTCATTGTATTGTTGACTAGTAGTCCGCCCTCGATTCTTTTCGGAAAAATAGTTTCGAACAATACCAATAGATGGCGCTGGACGTCGATAAAATCGCGCATGTATTTTGCTTTAATAGTTTATCTATAAGCGCTGTCGTTGTCTATATAATTAACCTCTTTATAAATAGTATAGATAGATAATGCTTCAGTTAGTTCCTCGCCTATTTTAAATGCCATCAATGGTCACCATTAGTATTTGTTGTAAGTGGAATGCGCCCCCACTGTTTCTCTTCTTCCAATCCTTTTCAACCTCATTTAGTCTTTGTCATTTTTCACGGTCTCTTAGGCTTTTTAATTCCATTGTATCAGCGCATATTTGGCTTTTCTTGTAGGCGTCTTTTGCCCCATGGTCTCTATAACACTGGCATTTTACACCATGTCCCCATCTTTCTAGCAACCCGTAAACTGTTTAAATGCCTGCATAAAATTCGAAAAGCATTTTCAATAATGTCCAAACTAGCTTTTTGATAAGTTGGTTCATTAATTAGTGTAGTACAGTTAAAAAAAGTTCAGGCACTAAACATTTAATTCAAATAAACCCATAAAAACCTACAGTTGTGTTCCATATTTCCCGTCTATTTTAAAGCTGTATTCGTACATACATGGAGATAACACAGTAAATAAATTAAATGTCAGACCGGATGTTAGTCTGTCACTTGTAGTTATGATAATAAGTACCTTTTCATCATATGACAAAGTAACAAACATAGTCAAAACAAAAAAATCACGTGCTCCATTTTATTGGGAAGTAAGCGTTAAAAACTACTTGGCAATTGCAAAGCCAGTGTTAACACATACTTGGCAATAAAATTTAGATTTTTTTGCGTTATAGGTATGTGTATAGGCTCATAGAACTTTCTTAATAACTATTGAAATGGGTTAGGCATTAAACTGCTATTATGTATATATTTTATAGTACATTTATTTCAAAAGGTCATGGTGAATTGGTATTTGTTTTACATCTAACTTAAATATAAGTATGTGAATCATTTTTGTGATTAACATGCAAGTCTAAAGTAGGCAGTAGAAATAAGAATTTCCGCCGCACTAAGAGACTTTATATATAAAACCTTAATTGTCACTTAAATAAAAAATACCCTTTTTTAATAGTCAAAAAGACTATCTATATTTAAGATAAAAAGCATTAAGGATAAATGACGTCTCTGAATGCGGCAGTTAAACATGTGACATTTTTCTCACCTCACAACTTTGGTTGTAATTTTTTGTTATGATACAGGTTGTATCTGTGAACATTTACATCCCTTTAACCACGTGTTCTATCAACCATTCTGAACAACATTTGTTCAACAACTTTTCCAAATTCTTTGAAAAAATTTTCGTCTCCCCATACAAACTGACCAAGTCACGTGACCGACTTTGTATGGAAAGATGAAATTTTTTTTTGCGAATTTTTTAAAGTCATAGAACAAATGTTGTTCAGAATGGTTGGTCAAACACGTGGTTAAAGGGATGTAAATGTTCACAGATACACCCTGTATAGTAAGGCAAACGAGCAAGCGAGCAAAATGTGCTTCATCTTATACTTGTGTTTCAGTCCAAACCCACCGTTGTTCCCGTGAACCCGTTTGACCCTCGGGAGGATGCCGCCGTCCTCAGGAAGGCTATGAAGGGCTTCGGCACCGATGAGAAGGCCATCATCCAGGTCCTGACGAGACGGAGCAATGAACAGCGCTTGAGGATTGCTTTTGAATTCAAGACTCTTTATGGAAAGGTAATAATCACCAGTTAATTACCAGTTCATTATCGTCATCTGGTACTTATAGTACAGGGGTTTGCCCTAGTTTGAAATCAGGTTGATTGGTGTGATTGTCTGGCTCATTTATTTTATTTTAAAGGTAAGTAACTAACTAAAACTAAGCTTCGGCATGAATGGGCCGGATCAACCGGAGTGCCTCGCAGAAGACCGGCGTCAAGCAGCGCCTGCGCTGTGTTTCGTCGAGTTAGTGAGGGTACAGGAAACTCAATTGGGGGGAAAGAGGGTTAAAGCACAAAATAATTACACACAGAAGGCAGACTCAGCCTGATTTTGAATTTAGAAGAGTTTGTTGACATATGCTAGGGTTGTTGCCCGGCATGAGTACCTACATAAGCGCGCGGCCTCTACCACAGACCTCAACAGTTTGACAATCTTATGTAAAAGGCGTATTTCCCCGTTAGTGCGCATGCGTGAGTACATGACACGTTTTAGCCCTTAGTGGGCAGCCTCCTTTCTGTGTGTAATTATTTTGTGGTTAAAGGTTGGCAGCGCTCTTGTGTTGCAGGATTCTACTTGTGTTGCAGGTGTTTATGGACGTCGGCAATCGCTTACATTCAAGTTATCCGTCTGCCTGTATCTATGACATTAAAAAAAGTTGTTGTAAATTTAGAAGTAGGTACGGTCAGTACAGACACACAATTCAATGAAAAGTTGGTCAAACTTCTCCAATCAACCTTCACCTTGTTGCATTTGGTTGAATATCTAAGCTTTTGGTTGAATAGTAACCTGGCGTATTGCTGTCTCTACACACAAGGACACTATTAGCCCTAAAAAACTTAATCGTTTACGATATAAGATAAGATGTTTTCATTTTGTAGCCTCTTACCGTTCGTTGTACTATAATCAAGATAGTGCGTTCGCTATGATTGAAAGGGTAAACATTGTTATCACGTGTTAAGGAACTATTTTTAGCCTAAGGTACTTATGGTATAGCTGGAGGCACGAAAGTATAGCGATGACCGTTATTTTGCGCACTTGTAAAAAAGAAGACTTTCTATCAAAATTGGTTTCTGCGCACTCAAGGTCATAACTACACTTTCTTGCCTCGAACTATACGACGATAGTTTCGTCGCGTTGTCATCCTAAAGTATCCACCTAGCTGAAAATACAGAAAATGTAAGTGACCCAACAAATGGGTCCGCAACGGTTATGCGAAATACACTTGGTCGATGAACGTTTGGTCGAATGAATTATTTGCCGAACAACTATTGCTCGATTGTATTAATGGTCGACGAACGATTGACCGAATGAACTTTCGTGGTACATAAAAGTTAGGTTAAGGTTTTTTTTTTATGACTACCCGGAATAAAATTTAAGTATTTCTGGGTGGTCATAAAAAAAAATAACCCTAACCTAACCTCTGCCCTAAATACCTAACCATACCTTAACATGTTTTTCGGCATTTCACTGAACCAATTTAGGGATTTGATCAATTCACTAGATTTGTTTTACGAATTGAAATTATTCCAATAATTAGAAGGCAAATTGAAGTAAATAGTTCATTCGGTCAATCGTTCGTCGACCATTAATACAATCGAGCAATAGTTGTTCGGCAAATAATTCATTCGACCAAACGTTCATCGACCAAGTGTATTTCGCATAACCGTTGCGGACCCGTAATAAATGGCTATCAATCACTACATATTTATTAGACACTGGACGCCGGCTGTCTTTGAAAGTTATATTTTCGTAAATGGTAACAAAAAAATAAACGTTACATAACCCAGCAGTGGGACAATATAGGCTAACTTAAAAAAAAAACAATAGGACGGTTCTAATTTCAAATTCTATTTGTTGCCAGTTTCAATACTACAGTATTCCAGTAGTTAACAATAACTTCCATCAAACTATAATTATTAATTAACGAACCACTCAAATTAAGTTATAAATGTGGACACGGCGCGGCCTCCTAATTAAATTGTCTGTAGAAACATTAATAAGTCTAAAAGCTACCATATCTCTCTGTATGTAGACAGGTGAACTCGCGCAAGTCAATAATCGTTATAATAATGCAGACAGGTAATATAATTCAGTATTTTACTTATTTGGGTTTTGGTAGAGGCCTTGAAATAAAATTATGTTCTATTTATTTAAATTTCGATACTGTGGGAGTAGATTATTGTATTATTTTATATATACAGCGCCTGAGCTGTGTATCGTCGAGAGAGTGAGGGTACCGGAGGCCCAATTGGGGGGAAAAGGTTGGCAGCGCACTTGTGACTGCTGTTTTTGCTGCTGTCGTTGCAGGCGTCTATAGGCGGCGGCATTCGCTTAACATCAGGTGATCCGTTAGCTCGTCTACCACCTATCACATAAAAACAAAAAAAAAATTAATATATTATTATTTATTACAGACAAGCATTTGACCTCGACCACACCTAATGTTAAGTGAAGATGAGGTCTAAGGTGAGCCATGCTTGGCCGTGAAAAGCATTCTTGCCTTAAAAAGTGTTGATATTGAAACTGAATGAGCGATTTTATTATACCACCAGCTCGAGCTAGAAGGAAAAAGTTTCGAATAAACGTTTTCAGCTCAAAAATTGTTAATACTTACAAACTAGGCCATCTGGATATTTTTTCCAATATTCCCCGTATAGAAACGGGATGAACATACCTACATAGATAGAATCAAATAACAGATCTTTTAATTCCGGCAGGACCTCGTATCAGACCTCAAGAGCGAAACGAGCGGGAAGTTCGAAGACCTTCTCGTGGCGCTGATGACTCCCCTGCCTCAGTTCTACGCCAAGGAGCTTCACGACGCAATCGCGGGGATCGGTACTGATGAAGATGTGCTCATAGAGGTTATGTGCACAATGTCCAACCATGAGATCCAGGTCATCAAACAGGCGTATACTGCCAGTGAGTATATTATAGTATTTCCCTGATGATTGACGTGCCCCCTTAGTTTACTACCAACGAGCTGCATAGCTGGACTGCGGGGATCGGTACTGATGAAGATGTGCTCATAGAGGTCATGTGCACCATGTCCAACCATGAGATCCAGGTCATCAAACAGGCGTATACTGCCAGTGAGTATATTATAGTATATCCCTGATGATTGACGTGCCCCCTTAGTTTACTACCAACGAGCTGCATAGCTGGACTGCGGGGATCGGTATTGATGAGGATGTGCTCATCGAGGTCATGTGCACCATGTCCAACCATGAGATCCAGGTCGTCAAACAGGCGTATACTGCCAGTGACTATTTAGTATTTCCCTGATGACCCCCTTCCATCAATTCTCTGCCAACGAGCTGCATGGTCAGACTGCGGGGATCTATCGGTATTAAATAACATGATAAATATTAAAGTGCCGTGAGTTCGGTGTTATTACGCGTACCTGGCCTGATAGTGCATTTGGCGTATGAGGCAGGGTGGCACCTTGCCTCATAGTTACGACAAAGGTCGTGGATTCGATCCTCACCCTGGAAAAACACTCGCGTGATTTACATTTGTATTTGTTCAGTGTTGTTCTCTGTTGGCTGATATCTGTAATATTGCTTAAGCTACTTAGTACGGACTCAGGTCAATGTATGAGATGTTGTGTGTGAATTTATCAATGTTTAATTAACATGATAAATATTAAAATCCCGTAAGTTAGTGTTATTATGAGATATAATGGTTAACTTAAATGCGAAAATAAACAACTAGGTATCATGCCGTAACTTAGTTGCCAAGCTGTGCGTGTTATTAATTAATTAATTAATAATACTGTTGACATTCTTAGTAGCGTCTAGCCAGATATCGAATAGATTGTAGGTATAGCAGCTACAGCTATACTGGTTCAAGAGTTCTATTACATAATAATTATGTATTTACCTGGCAGGAAAACTAGTCTATTATAAAACGAGTTTGAAAAACGTTGTTATCCTATGACGTGTTTATGATTTGCCTGACCAATTTAAAACTTGCGATTGTAAAACCATTTTTAAAAGTAAACTAAAAGAATATGTACAATGTCACTTCTAAATACATACCACAGAGGTGAACAACCTAATTTATACTTTACTGTAAATTTTAAGTTAACATGATGTTTTTATGGGAAATAAATTCTTTAAACCTAATTGGTATAACAAGAGAAACCAAAATTAAATATGAAATCACTGAGCACTATGCAAGATGCATTTTTTTTCAATAAATTCTACAATACATGCTATAAATCGTATAAAAACGATCTGGCAATACTCCAGACGACTATTTCTTTAATGAGAGTAAATAAGCAAGGGCGTTGGATAGGGATCAATAGAATAGACTCTTTAGGCGAACTAAAAAAAAGAGAAATTACAAAAGCACCATTACTTTCGCGCTATACGATAATTGTATGTAAACATTTATTGCTTTGTCGCTACAAATACACTTTTAAGAATGGTGTTCTTGATATTAAATTGAAGAAGACACAAGAACGAAACAACAAGAAACATGTTATAGTTACCAAACAAAATTTACTAGACGCGCATACTTGCGTGTGACGTCACTCGCTAGTAGCCATTTGTATAGAGCGTTTTTGAGCCTGCGTATAATAGAGGGGTCTTTTGATTATACACATAAAAAAAATTGTCAAATACCATTTTGTAACATCTGCAAAAATTTATTATAACACCGCAATTGAATAATGAAGATTGTATTATTATTAAATTGACACTAAATTCCTTCATAACTAATGTAATGTAGCGAAAATTACCTACATGAAGTGTAAAATTCGACTGCATACATTCACACTTAAAAATAAAATTGCATTCAATGGCAGATCCTAATAAGCGGCTAATTTTAACGTCCACAGTCGGAAATTATTCGTTAGCCGAGTGCAAGATCATGGCTCCAAGGACGGACCTAGTTCCGCGATTCTAATGTTTCAGAGTAATCCAGAAACATTAGAATGGCGGAATCTTGCGGTATCGCTTAACACTCAACTAGGTAATTGTGTCTGCGATATTATAATCTCTAAGTGGAGTCAAGATAATATTATTTAAGTTTTGCAGCTACAGGGTTTTCGAAATGCGTATTCATTAAAAAGTCATTCTTGTATTTATCAAATATACACATAAAAATATACAAAGAAAACTAGCAAATTTAATCCAGTGCGAAGATTTAATACCATAATGTAAATGTCATCATGACAATACTACTTTTGTACCTACATGTATAATAAATACTTCGACATGAATGGGCCGGCTCGACCGGAATGATACCATTGCGGGTGTCTATGGGCGGCGGCAATCTCTTAACCATCAGGTCATCCGTCTGCTCTTCTGCCACCTATCATAAACATACTACTAACATACATTTACCGCACATTTAAACCGATCTTAAATCTGTGTTCTTTAGAAAAAATCATGTTACGTTATAAAAAAGAAGTCATTTTCTTGGCACATCTCTTGTCATTACGGGAAAGTAGCAGATTAGTGATTCGCGGTAACTATCCTTTGACTCAGCCAACATAATTGAAAACGTACTCACTTTTCCACTAAAGAACCCATATAACTCGATAATAACATACAGTACATAATCTATATCTATCTACCCACAGTGTATGGTACGTTCTTGGAAGACGACCTACGGGGCGACACCTCAGGCAACTTCAAGAGGCTGATGACGTCACTAGTCGTGGTAAGTGTTTTTATTCATTACAAGTGTACATATTCTTATGATTGGTTATCGTAAGAAATTGTGTATTATTGTGTCGAGAGTTCTGCGGATGGCACTAGAGAAAACTCTACTATCATGTATATGTACTTACATTTACTTCCCTTTAACCACGTCTTCTACCATGAATTTTTCTGAAAAACATTGATACTGACTTTTTGGAATTGCAATAAAAAACAACGTCAACAAACTAAGTCGATCGCTTGTCCATTTTGTATGAGGAATTAAAAAAAAAGTCGTAAAACAATTTTTGTACAGAATAACTTGACTGAGTGACCCTGTCTCATACCGGTACAGTTACAATGGTTTGGGATTTAAAAAGAATTAATGTTTGGTAGTACACTTGATTAATGGGATGTAAATGTTCACAGATACACTTTGTATGTAAAAAACAATATCACACATAGATTTCACGCCTCCTTTACGGTAAAGACTTGCTTATGGTAGTTATGGTCATTATGATTCGCAGCCGTGTATGGAAAGGTCTTTACCATTATAACCGATAGGTATACTATTTGTCCTTGTAGAGATAATTGACATTTAGCTAATTCGTTCCACAAAATGTGTTATTGTATTCGAAATAAAACTGTCTCGCAAGAACATAAACATTGTCAAACACCGATCTCATGTTAGCGTGCCTTTGCAGTTGCGTCCAAAGCCACGAGGCTTCGGAACCTAGGGTACTCTTAAACCATGATTCTAGATTTGGGAAATCTGGTAGGTACAATAAAGCAATTTCACTTTGACCTTCGCAACCCTATAATAGGAAGCAGACTAAATGAACCACGATTACACTTTGAGAATTACGAAGAGTCAATAATTGGGGGACTATCTTAAACATGCAGGTTTCCAAACGATATAATATAGGAAATACTACTACAATTAGGTATATCAAATAGCAGTAGCTAAATTTTGCTAGATGTTACAATATGTAATTCTGTAGGCTATCTGACTCTGCTAGGCAATAAATCAATGTATTGATACATGATATGCTTATAATGGAACGAAATGGTATATTTAGCCACGAAATCGTTCTTCACGGTTAGGAAATGTGTACGCTTGCGTGCCACACAATCGACCTCTAATATTCCTATAAGGTAACTTATAACATACATGGTATATGTATTTATTTGAAAAAATACGTAGTTTCTTTTTTGTTGGGGTACAAGCCAACCCTCGTTGGTATTAGTTTTACCATGCAATGTCCACAGCCGATTCGAAAAATCGCACCATAAGCCGATTGGTTTGCACGCAACTGCAGGAAGATTAATGGGCCCGCTCTGACGTCACAACTTTGTACTATGATGAGTAATGACCACGCGTCATTGATAGTGTAGGTCGCGTTTTGATGACTATCATCCAGTTTGATGCAGAATTGATCAAGATCTGTGACGTATACGGTAATAAGGAACTTAATGCGATCTATAGATAGCACGTGCTTTGTTTGATAGACTACTAGTAGACTGAGAACTAGCTAAGTAACGTAGTCATGTGATTCAGTGCAGTATTGAGTTGCTCCTTTATGTTATTTATTAAGAGTTGAATGAGCTTGACCATACTCTGATCATATTGTAGATAAATAGATTTACTGCACTATACCAGTAGAGACACAACTATGTACTTACATTCTTATGGATTTGAACTAACTGACTCTAACTAACTCTTTTTGTGCTGGGCACAAAAAGATTAGAGAAAGAATTAATGTCGTTGGCACAAATTGCATTTATTAATTTACGTTTCTGCAAACGTTTCTTGTTGAAATATATATGCCTGAGCGATACCTATTTTCTTTAATTTCAGGGTAACAGAGATGAAAATTTCCACGTTGACCAAGAAAAGGCAAGAGAAGATGCTAGAAGTTTGCTGCAAGCTGGTAAATATGTTTCTATTATCATAGTCAACATCCTTACGGTCGTTATATACATAGTATAATAGTTAGTCCCTTTTACATCAATCAGATAAGCCACTCATACAACACATTCAAGAGATTCTAACCGATATGATTGTCGTATTCCAACAGCACCACTGCTAGTTTTCACGTATAGGTGTACAACTGGAAACAAAAATAATAATGTATGCAAATGTGAACCTTATTCCATAGGATTAAAATGCAATCTTTCGCGGTCAGCTTGAACCTAGGCATTAGCAAACAACTTTACGCATTGTGTTATTACAACGATACCAGGCGATGTTTCCGCTGTGACGTCACAACTTTAGGAAGCGTGACTAAGCGGTACGTATCACTTTTGGCCAAATAGATCATGATTGATGCTGAGTGATTCATTCTGTTTCTGATGTTCTTTTATTTTTTATATCATGACGTGTTTGGAGCTGGGTTTTGTTTTCATACGTCAGCGTTAGTCAAGGTTGTGCAATGAGAAAAGAGCGTGGTTGACAACTATGATTCATTCGATGCTCTAACTGACTTATTGAACATTTTGTTTTGTGGTTTTTTTACACTTCATGGGACTTTAATGAGGGCTTTTGCAAATGAAAAATCTAATAGATGGCATTACGTAGATTTAATTTACAGTCACTTTTTCATTATACTCGTATATTACTAATGTTTCTCTGTGGTTAAAGAACCTATATCTACTAACATTAACATATTACTTGGGACTACCGGCCGCGACGCGTCTTCTTCGTACGCGGCCGCTAGTTCTAACTAATATTATAAATGCGAAAGTAACTCTGTCTGTCCGTATGTCTGTCGGTTAGTAGGTACCCTTTCACGCCAAAACTAACGGATTTGAATGAAATTTGGTATACAGATGGTTTAGACCCTGAGAAAGAACATAGGCTACTTTTTATTGCGAAAAGGGGGTTGTAAGGGGTTAAAAAGGAGGGGGGGGGGGGTGAACATCATTAAATAGGTAATTTAAAAATAAAGATTATACGCGGACGAAGTCGCGGGTATCATAAAGGCTAGTATTTCATAATTCTTATTATAACTTCCAGGTGAGCTCCGCCTTGGCACGGACGAGTCTGTATTCAACGCGGTGCTGTGCTCCCGCTCGTTCCCGCAGCTGGCGGCCATCTTCCAGGAGTACCACTACCTGACCGGCCATGACATCGACGACGCCATCAAGTCCGAGTTCTCCGGAGACATCGAGAAGGCGCTAAGAGCTATCGGTAATTTCATACGCATACATTTTTTCCGCCGCAATACTGACCATGGTTGTTGCGGATGCTGATTTTTTCACATCCGCGGATGAGGATGCGGATGCGGATTCCAGGGGGCAAACATCCGCGGATGCGGATGCGGAAGCGGATCTTTACAAAAATCTTAAGTTTTGGGAGAAAAATTTAAAAGACAAGTCAAATAATCAGTAATTATATATAACAATAGCGAGGCGCGGCGCTTCACCGAATAACTGACATCGAAATTAAAATAATTGATTTCTATTGGTCAATTAGCACGAGCGCGCGACACGCGCCACTCGCCGGTCCCGCCCCTTTCTTTCTTGTCCTGACCTGCAACACATTCGCATCCGCATCAGCTCCGCATCGATTTTTGCGGATGCAGATGCGGATGCGGATGCGGATGCAGATATTCGCAACATCCCTGATACTGACAACCGTTGGAGCCGTAAAGTCCTTGAGTGGAGACCGCGACTCGGTAAGCGTAGTATCGGACGCCCTGCGATGGCGAGATACTGAAAGAATAATAACTGCCAGGAATAATTTAATTTTTTTATCTAATGAGTGGCAGATGTATCACCTGTTGGTAAGCGATTGCCGCCGTCCATAGACACCTGCAACACCAGTAATCACAAGTGCGCTGCCAACTTTTAACCCCCTTTCCCCCAATCGGGCCTACGATACCCTCACTCAGTCGACGAAACACAGCGCAGGCGCTGCTTCACGCCAGTTTTCACTTTTAAATTCGACTGGTAGATAAATTCCATCTCTGAATTGGCCCGTGGGCGTATGTGGCTGTGAACCTGCTTCGTAAAGGAGTTGTGTGAACACTTTTGATCAGTGTTCGGATAATAAATTGCTTAAGCTAATTAGTACCGCAGCAGATCAATATAATAATATGAGAAGTTGTGGACTCCCACTAGTAAAGGTGGACCGACGATCTGGTGAAGGCACAGGACCGATCTGTGTGGAGAACTTTGTGGGAGGCCTATGTCTGGACATACTGCTGGCAGTGAGCGGTCTATTGGCTGAAATGATGATGAATGATGAATTTATTTCTAACCATCATTGTTTCCGTTTCCAGTGAAAGTGGTACGCAACAAGCCGCTGTTCTTCGCCGAGCGGCTGCACAAGTCCATGAAGGGCCTGGGCACGAACGACCGCCAGCTCATCCGCGTGATGGTCACGCGCTGCGAGCTCGACCTCGGCGACATCTCCGACATGTTCCAGAGCAAGTACGGAGAGACGCTGCAGAGCTGGATCGAGGTAAATAGTGATACCACTGCCTCACAGAAAACCGGTGTGAAGCAGCCCCCTGTGCTGTGTTTCGTCGAGTGAGTAGTAGAAAATCACGAACGAGCGGCGACGCACGCGCGACAGTTGCTTGCGATAGAAAGAGAACGCACTTCTAGGTACGAATAATGGTAGGCATTGAACGCTAGGCGGTCGGAATTTCAACGTTATGTTATGGTAGCCTGAGTCTTCATTTCCATAAACAGTTTTTAGGAGTGGGCTTTCTGTACATGTACTATTAAGTATTCTGTGCCATAGACAAGGATCAATTAAGGCTATTAGTGCCTGTGGTTTCAGCCCAGATGAATAACGAATGTATTTTACACCGAAACGGTATCTAACAAAATATGTGGGTTACACCACTTTTGCGCTGGTACGATTATTGAAGAAACATTTTTAAAAATTTGAATACAAGAAAGTTATAGAGCAACAAACTTTTGATATAAACAAAATTTTGTACGACGCTTGTAGGAAGCACTAGCCTAGTGATGTCATTAATAACGTATCGCTCTCTTTTTCTGATTGGGAACTTTGCAACTCTATATATTTGGAACTAATGATGATAGATAAAAATAAAAAGGGAACTGATTCATACTTCAAAAACTTTACAATAAAAAAGTCGTAAAATACCTTATTAGACTCCACCCACTCCTCGGGACTCCTTCCCATTATGGCGATGGAGAAGAGCTGCAGGACTAGTAGTTAGGGATCTAGGTAGTTGACCATCAATAGCTGTATGTATAAGATAGACCCCCCTACCTAAAACTCCAGAACTCTTGGGTTACTCTAATAGGTATACATAAGGTGAAACGCTGCAGATCGAGGAGCTGGATATGCTATAAGGAGCTGGTATATTAGTAACTTGTAGCCTAAAACAACTCCAAAAACAAGGGTGAATTACCACTTCTAGAGCTTAGTCTGTTCGAGCCCATTCATGCCAAAGCGTGGCTCTCCCACGAATAAAAAGCTAGTATGTTAACATGTGTTGTTTTTAAATGTTTCGACTGCGTTACAACAGCCGTGGTCACAAGCGAACTCCACGCTCGCTCGCTTGTGACCACGGCTGTTGTAACGCAGTCGAAACGTCAAGCAGTAAGTGCTAGAATGTACTTATTAAATTTCGTCGCGTTTAGTCCCGTTTATATGAAGTATTTGAACATGTGTTGTTTTTTGTTTCAGGGCGATTGCTCCGGACATTACAAGAAGTGTTTGCTCGGCCTCCTCGGCTTGTACTAACCGTCACCCAAAGATGTCCAAGGCATGTAAAATCAGGGGACATTTTCGCGTTGATTTTACACAAATTTTGTATTATTTGCAAATTTTTTGCAAAAATTAATTACGAATAAGTGCGTAAATCATTTTCTTATTTTAAGCCAGTATTGAAAAAATGGTTTTAGATTTTTTACGACGAAGTGAGTATCGATATATCGAGGCTGTTTTATGAAACATGACGTTATGTGCAGCCTTATATTTACGTTAACTTTATGTTAGCGAGTACGCTTAAACTATAATTAAAAATTAATTCCTCAATTTACTTCTCAATCCGAGCATATTAAAATAGCTTCGTGATATCGATACTCACCTCAAGCTAATACCAGATATTTCAAATCGGATATTACGCCATTTTAGTATTAAAACAAACTAAATTTCTATCGAATATCTATTCGATTATATTCGATTAATTGTTAAATTACATTGCTGGTGATCTTTTGAATTAAACCGTCCGGATCTGATTTCGAATACAATTAATATATAAATCTCAATATTATTTAGAAGATTTTTTATTGTTATACAAATTGGCTTTACATGTATTTAATTTATTGAAAATATATTTAAAAATTCAGTGAAACGATTCGTTGCTAAAATAAGTTTTTAAGAATCTTAAATAATAAGAAAGTATTGAGTACATATTCCATAATGCTCACAAGCTACAACTATCTCAATTACGTTAAAGAAATTATTTTTAAAATAAAATTTACTCATAATATTGATATATGTATACCTGTAATAAATAAGTGTCTTAAATTCTAAACTGATAGTATACTTTAAACTGCACTCTTGCTGTATGTATTTCAGACTGTTCTAGTATTTATTTTACATAATTTATCTACTGAACTCTATAATACATGTACGGTGAACTGCCTCTGCCATAAAAGATACAAATATTTTTGTGCTAATTTGAAGCGCCACAGTGAAGATTACTGGAAACTAATAAGTTGTCAAAAGCATACAAAAGTTTTCTTACAAAATTAGTTCCGAGTGCAGTCACCACTGCTCTCAGTTGGAAACAGCGCCAAAATGGCGATTTAAAGTGGATCAAATATTGCTAACGAACTTGTATTGTAGAGGTCAGTGTTTTGATCCAAGTCGTTGAAAACCATTTTAAGTGCCTATTTAGAGTTCTCGGGTATTGATAGTGAGTGGCAGAAAACATTATTTAAATTAATCCTTTATCACTTCAGACGCTTTCAGTATAATTATAATGGTGTATCTAAAGATAATATGGATGGCCACAAACTAAGAAGAAGATAAACGCTATAGGCTTTCTGCTACTCACAGTCAATTGACTAAATTTAGGCGGTGTGAATATGCAACTGACTGAAATGATAACGTGCCTCAAAAATTAGCTTCATTATAGGCCTGAGCAAATACAGATTTAAATTATAGCAATAATTCACGATTCGATGACATCAACCGAATAAAAGTCACTTATATTTTTTCACACTTATTTAATTATAATGTCGATTGATATAAAAAAAAACGGCAATTAGTATGGACGCATACAAAATTACCGTATTATTATCTACTGTCTGCTTATGTGTTCAGTCTTAAGTTTCTTCTATTTTTATGGTAGTAGGTATTATTTTATTATTTACTCTCTAAATACATTTCATTACCATATACTTCACAAACATGCATTTACGTTTATAAAGACATCTTTTTTTACTTCTAGTTGTTTTTATAATGAAATTCTGTAGACGTCCAATTCATCTTTTGTTTCATTCATATTCTTAATTTTTATAAAAAAAATCCTTTTATTATGCAACTCTCATAAATTATAATATCGTTGAACCCACCTCAATGCCCCATAACATCTATTAATTATACACAAAATATTACGGA
This sequence comes from Cnaphalocrocis medinalis, assembly GCA_014851415.1. Lineage (NCBI taxonomy): Eukaryota > Metazoa > Arthropoda > Insecta > Lepidoptera > Crambidae > Cnaphalocrocis > Cnaphalocrocis medinalis. The sequence goes on from CM026279.1 coordinate 2,559,290, forward strand.
TTGCCTTAAAAATATACTTTCTACAGATTTTTAACATATAAATTATACCTATTTCCTACGTGCTCTTATAGTTATACATATGAAATATGTAATGATTCTTTGTATTTTGGGTGCTACCATAAATGCCTAAATAAAAACACTATAAATATGCTTTACTATTACTATTAAAATACAACTGTACCCTTTTCTATAAGGCTAATAATCCAATTTACAGGGTGTATCTATACTAATCATTCTGAACCACATTTGTTCTACGATACAATATCGGTCACGTGACTTGGGAATTTTGTATGGGAATTCGAAAAAAAATCACCAATCTTAATACTCCTAAACAAATGTTGGTAGAATACGTGGTTTAAAAGACTAAAATGTTCACAGATACACCCTGTATTATATTATAAGTCTAGATTTTATACAGCAGCATTTAATGTAGGTACAGGCCCGGTTCGCTATGGATGGTGGTGTTCTATGGCTTAAAATAAAAGTATTTAACACTTTATTAGTGTGTGATGTGTTTTGCTGCGAGTGTCGATAACTTTTAGATGTTTTTTATACTTATATTGCAATTTACCGCGTCTTATGAAAAAGGGTATAGCCATACTGAGCTAAAAACGCAAATGGGGACTATCGTGCGTGAAAAATACGCTAGATGGCGTACTGTATACTGAAGATACTCGAATACAAGGTGATTGAGTTCGAACATGATATGTCAAAATGACAATTCGACGAACGAAACAACCAATCCGGTTGAAGTTGGACCTCAGTCCAACAATACGCCATCAGTGAATGCGCCCCTTTTGTACAATATAGGATGTATCTGTAAGCATTTACATCCCTTGAACACATGTTCTACTAACCATTCTGAACAACATTTGTTCAATGACTATTGGAAATTCACATTAAAAAAAAACAACTATTTTATATAATGACGGTCTCGTGACTTAGTCATTTTGTATGGGAAGTCTGGCGAAGGGATGTGAATGAATACAGAGACACCTCTATTGTTCAGTGTACGCTTATGATATGACTGGGTAAAATCTTAAGTACAATAGATAATAAGGTTCCAAAAATATGGTATAACTATTTTTATATGGTGTTTTGTAGTAAAAAAAATAGCAAGATAAAAGTCCCCAAAATTAAACGGCTTAGAAACAACCACGGGCCTTCCCTTCCCGAGTTGCACCTGCTCCTAGTTTCAACTTGGAACCACCTAATGAAACATAAAAGTTTCAGCTGCTTAGACAATACAATTGAATAAAATTTTAAAACTCGCACTTTGTAGAGAAAACATACTATGTACCTACCTATAAAAATAGTTATACTGCGTTTATTATTTTTGTATTACATAAAGCTTCTCGTTGCTTCATGGATGTGCTATGCAAGACATTGGAAAACAACTTGTTAATAGTGATAAAATTCGAATCTTTTTCTATGTGGCCAACCGTTTACGCATAGTATGAATGTAAGCTTAATTGTAAGTAAAGTGATCATTATAATTGATTCTATTGATGTTCTTACTGGGCGTAATAAATGTTTTATTAATTAATTCGTTGTTTTTTTTACTACCATCTTGATTATGGTATGTACAGACAACCACACATCAGGTTACCACAATCTGTCAAATTTCTTCAATTGATATTCAACCTAATATGTTTGACAGTAACATGAGATTCGATCGAAGAAATTTGACTTGTGTGGCTGTATGTATGTACTTAGAGGTAGTTTCAGATTAGCGTATATTTCAGCGCGTATACGATCGTTTTTCGTCGTGATCACGTGAACCGAGGAATACCTAATTTTCATGACGTTTTCACTGCCGAAACGCGCTTATACACGCGTATAAAATGCTAGCATGAAGCCGCACTGAAGCCCAAAATACGAGATAAAAAAAAAGTGCCAGGTGTACAAGATATTTCTGTTTCAATAAATAAAATTATAGAACTACTATATTCTACCTCTTCTAAGACTGTTCTATAAAATATTCTACTACGGATTTTTTTATAACTTATGTCAGTTGACTTCTTGCTTCGCAAGAGGAACGGGAAATGAGTTTTTAAACGGTTTTATTACAAACTAGCGGCCGCCCGCGACTCCGTCCGCGTGGAAAAGTAACTTTTTACCCCCCTTTCAACCCCTTACAACCCCCTTTTCGCAATAAAAAGTAGCCTATGTCCTTTCTCAGGGTCTAGATTATCTGTATACCAAATTTCATTTAAATCCGTTGAGTAATTTTGGCGTGAAAGAGTAGTAGACAGACAGACAGAGTTACTTTCGCATTTATAATATTAGTATGGATTAACATAAAACTGTTGCACGGGGCATACAGTTCTGCTTAAAAATTATAAGTAACTCCGTACATTCGAATAACATTGTTTTAAAGTGAATAATTAAACGCAAGCGTCATTCAAAATTACGCAAATTCGTTTATCCATGAAGACCAGTATAACTAGAACCATGAGAACGAGTGGGTACTTCAACTTACAGGTCTCAATACTCTGGTTGTGTAGTACAGGAGCTAAACCGTTTTCAAGCGGGGATTTATGTCGGATGCTCGTATTTCTCTACGTAACCCGACAACGAAGGAATGCTCATTGTTTTCGCATTTGAGTCTAAAAACGTGATAACTTCTTTTAGCGCCCTTTAGAGAAGAAAGAATTATACTTTTGTAACCTACCGTTTTGTCAATGCCTCTGATGCTTATTTGATCTACTAACGTCTTAATTTTAAGAGAAAATATCTCATCCCAGCGTTTTATATTCGGTTGCGTTCAAAGCCGTTGCTTTGTTCAAATCCGTTGCTTTTGATATCCTATTAAGAACGTAGGGCGTAGGATTGATATTTTTGGTTAGTTGTGTGTAGAGGTTCATAACTAACATCTGCTCTCATATTAATGACTTAATTAATGTGTAGATATTTTTGGTACTTAACCGAAGTGTTCGGAAATTATTGATATTTTACTGTACAAAGTATTTGGTCTGCTCTTTGACTGATTCTGATTAATCTGACGGCGATGTAGGTAGGTATTACAAGTAGTGCTACATAGGTACCTACTACGTTCTTAGTATTATTTAAAATTCAGGTGATTTTTTTTATTCTATAATTATGACCTTAATTGTATGCAACTCAATGGGCATATTAATTTAATTTGTCTTGTACCCTTTAACTGTCAAACAAACTTCCTACGTAGTTTTTCTATCTGAAAAAAATGATACAATTTGGATCAAATAGCCAAAAAAGGGTCGTAATTGAACTCGGAAGGGCATCATCAAAGGAAAAATGTCCTACCCTAAGGATGCGTTCACATCCTATTTGAACACTTCCTCGATCTATTTTATACTTAGGTAGGTACTTCGATTTCAAAATGAGGAGCGAACAAGCCTCCGGGCCGGGAGAGCCCCTTAATTTCTATGTATTTTTTAATTTTGTTTTTAGTGTTTCTTTTTGTGTTGCGGCAGCAGAAATACGTTATCTGTGAAAATGCATAACCTAATAAGTAGCTAGGTTAGTTGTAAGTATACGTTATTATCTACTTATTGATTTTACTAGCCCTATTTACCTACCTACGTAATATTTATGAACAGTCGTAGGTGTAAAATCCAGTTTGGTGTAAACACAACCTAAACCGTCACAGGTGCGCGACTTTATTTGTGACGTCACGAGTCACTCAACAAATTAATTTGCCGCGTCAGAAAGACTGTAGGCGTGATGTAGGAATATAATCAGTCCTTGTAGGTAATTATGTTACTAAGAATTGGCGAACCTTTCGTGCATTTTCAAAATTAAACCAGGATACAATAATACAAATTTTCTCTCAATACTTATACTCAGGAGACCGCCGTGAAACAGCGCCTGCGCTGTATTTCGAAAAAAAACCCAGTCGGGGGGAAAAGAGGCAAAATGTTGACAGCTAACTTGACTCCACTGGTCGTGTTATGGGTGTCTTTGGGCGGCGGCAATCGCTTACCTACCATAAGGTGACCCATCTGCTCGCCTACCACCTATCACCAAATCGTTGATTTGATTTAGGTAGTTGCATGCTGTGGTGTCCTATAGTAAAGACAGTGTTATGGTCTTGATGTATGAGTTAGTAGTTTCTTAATTTTGTTACTCACTCACTCACTGACTGACCGATCATAAATTCTAAGGCACTTCTAGCAGGCGTAGAAGCTTTTAGAATAAGTAAGTATAATTAGTGAATAGTGTACGGATTGGGGAAAAACTAAAATATTGTTAAATTTGGTCCAGTTTTTAAGTTAATTTCATTGGAACTCTATTAAATACTGATTTTATTGGACGTCCTATTTAATATAGATAAAATAAGTAGACGGCAAAAATCACTTAACAAATTACCTCCCTGCGTAAGAAAGGAAGGGTGCACACGTGTGGAATTATACCTACCTATATTGCTCGTTCACCGTTCCCCAGGGGGAATTTTCTTGAGGGAATAAATTATTACGAGGGCATCTTATTGTGTGTCTGTTTTTGTAACTAAATAAGTGTTAACGACTTGAAGCATCTTGCTGGTTAGAGGCGGGTATGGTAGTGTCAACGGAAGGGAATCCAGTAAAATAGGGTGGTAGTGAAAGAAAAATCATTTATTTGATACATAAAAAAAGTTAACAAACAGTTTACAAGCTTAAAAATGTAAAAATAAATTATGGTGTGCCAAATTGGCTTCCACTCAGCATGTGCCACGGCGATCGGTGTTACCACGACGCTGGTTTTCAGTGGTCGCCCGAGTAAGGTGGAGGAGAGCGAGGCCCTAGCAAAAGGTGACGGTGATGCTACTTGAGTTTCAAAATATAATTACATACCTACCTACTACTTACTTAGTAGTGCCCCTCAACTCTGACCTCAACTCTCTCTCTCTTCGGTCACTCCTTCATGACTAAGGATCGTGGTCATTATTGAATGTGGATGGGTTGCATCTCGCTTGTGTTACCTATCTGCCTCCACCGGTGCCTGTTCATGGCGTCTCTGACGACCGAGCAAAACTTATTTGCAGATCACCAATGCGCATAGGCAAGTGTGGTTGTTAAGCCTAATCTCATCATAGTACTTAACAATGATGACTTGATTTTTTAGGATGGCCACCACCACCAGAGACACTATTGTTTTGCAAGTGCCTGATTTTGAATTTAGAAGAGTTCTTTGACATAATTATGCTAGGGTTGTTGCCCAGCATGAGTACATAAGCTCGCGGCCTCTACCGCAGACGCGTCTTTCCATTCTGTACAAGGCCAGAACGCAGGGGTGTGTAACTAATCGCGTATAGATTGGAAATCACTTTTTTACTAAGGGTTTCCAATCTATACTAGACTAGAACGCACTTACTCACGTATACTTCGTAGTCACAAAACTTAACTAGCTTGTTCCAAAATAAACTGTACCAGAACGCATACGGACTAATCGTGTATAATTTGGAGTAAGCGCGCAATAGTTTAGATTCCAATCTATACGCGAGCAGTTGCATGCGCCTTATTCCTGGACATATTTGAGTCCCATCCTAAACATTGCATCATCTTTCGGCACGCGACAATGTTTTGATTAGTAGTTTATTATTGTTTCTGCATAATTAATTACAAATATATGGTAAATACACTGAAATAATTATTTAAAACGTAAAAGTTTTACATGCCAGCACTCTTCTTTTAATAAAGCCAGTAAGTCGCGACAGAACCGAGTAAGATCACGTTACGAAAAGCTAGTCTTTTTAACTGAGGGAATGTTGAACGTACATACAATACAATTCGTATTTGTAAAATTAGAAAAACTTTCAATGAATGCCTTACAAAATCCAGAATAATCTTCATTATATTCTCCCAACTTGCACTTGATAATCAATTTAAAAATTTCTGAAGATTCGAATTCAAACAGTCTCTTGTTTATATTCACCTCATTTATATAACGTAGTAAAAACTCTTCTAGACTGTGTTTCGTCACCATTTTTCATGTTTTAAATAACTATTTCAGTGTACCATATATTTGTAATTAATTTTGCAGAAACAATGATAAACTACTAATAACTAGTTTATTTATTTAACCTTACACTAAATAAGCTCATTTATCATTTCTGCAACGTGTAAAAAAAATATCATCATGTAAGCTTACAAAAAAAATCAACTGTTTCATACATTCTCCTATACCCTCTAACTCTTGTAAGGCGTAAATGATGTAGTATAGTTTGGAACCAGGACGCACGTAATCACGTTACAAACTATACACGAGCAGTACGCAAAATTCGTGTATACTTTGTAATCGCACATTTAAAAACATTATTACAATATATACACGACCAGTTTCCTATGGCTGCGTTTTGGCCTTGTATAGATTGGAAAGACGCACCGCAGACCTCGACACTTTGACAATCTTATGTCATAGGCTAGGTTTAATGTGGTCGAAAAGGCGTATTTGTGAGTACATGACATGTTTTTAGCTCTTAATGGGCAGCCTACTTTCTGTGTGTAATTATTTTGTGCCCATAGTTCCCCCTCTAGATATTTGTGGCACCCCTAGAGTACCGATGAGCGAGCATGGAGAATAAGTACCTACGTTCGTATAGGGAAGGAAGTTTAATTACTCGTTTACACCCATACATGTCTACATACAGAAACAGCAGGTTGAAAAATTGCGTTTTAAGGGTCCCTGCCTCAAAAGGAAAACGGCACGCCACGCACCCCTTACCTACAAGCAAGGTTTTTAGTAGGTAACATGGCATGGCGTGGTATTGGCTCCTTTCGCCTGATTGTCAACAAAAAAGAAAACCTGCATTGAAATTATTGCAACGCAACTGGGGCATAGAGCATTCATCCAGTGATTATTTGGTTGGATCCCAACTGGAGTCACACTAAAGTACAGACAGCCACACATCAGGTTACCACAACCTGTCAAATTTCCTTAATTGATATTCAACCTAATGTGTATGACAGTAAGATGAGAGTCGATTGAAGAAATTTGACAGTTTTGTTTACTTTGATGTGTGGCTATACGTACCTACCTAATAATACTTTAGTACGACTAGTAGTTATCTACTTTAATTTTTGGTTGTAGCAATTCTTTGCAATTTTTTCCACCTTGACCCGTTGATGAATTTTGAAGTGCATTATTTACTTAAGAATTACCTAGTAAGTTTGCTAATTTATTATTTAACGAGTAAATTGTTACTACTAAGTGCAAGGGGGACAAAAGAATAGAACAAGTGCCGTCACATCAAAGAACATAAACGTTTTTTTTTCTTATTATGTGGATTCCATTTGGCACCCCTAGTGGCATCGAGGAAGGAACATAAAGTGAGTGCGACTGTACACTGACAGTAATTATTCCGGTACAGTCTACCACACCATTAATCATGTTCTGGTGAGAGAGACAATTAAAATCGTTTGCATTTAATTTTGTTTGCAAACCCTTGCAATGTTCGACTTGTAAATGAATTTGGTTTTATTAAACCACACCGTTGTTTTGGGATGTTGTAGGAAACGGTTGTAAGGATAGTCAATAAAAGTAATGTATTAGGTATATACTATCCCACTGCAGGGCAAAGGCCTCCATTATAGTAATCAAGTCATCGCCACTATGATGGGATTAGGCTTAATCATCATGCTGAATCACAACCCGAGCTATGTTCGAAAAATTCGAGAGATACATTTGCTCGACCCAGGATTCGAACCCGGGGCCCCGAGATTACATCCCGGTAGGACTTAAACCACTAGACCAACAGGGCGTTTCATAAAGTCATTTTCTTCTTTTAAATTTAATTCTATTGTCGGCTCTCGTTCGTATCCTTTGTTGCACTGTATGTAATTTGGACCAAAGATTTAAATCTTTGGTTAGGACTTTTTGCGCGGCGGCCGAGCTCAATTCGTGAAATCTACTTGCGTGTGGGCAAATAGATACTTGTGCACTATTAGACTTTTTTGGAGTAATAACTGAGTATGGCTGTAATAGCCGAAACATCGGTAGGAGGACATTACCCTAAACAAGTTTCAGTAATCATTCTAAAGTCAATTTTCCACTCTACAACACCGTTATTGACTGGACACGTGTACCGAGAAACGGGCATGAAGTTGAGTACGCATTGGGAGCAAGTTAAATTATTCCCTCAACGCTCCACACTGAACCTTTTCAGATGGTTTACAGAGCGCGAGCTGCTGCCTTGCAAGTAGACAGGTACTGTGTCTACTCGTATGCAAGTAGCTGAACTACTGTGTACACGACGCTTAGGTACCCAGTCTTGCCGCGATAAGTATTGACCGAAGATTGCGTTTGGGCGAACCGGTGAGTAAAAAAAAAAGTAACGCCCCATTGGTCAAGTACCGGGCCGTGTCGGGTTCCCGGGTTCGATTCCCGGGTCGAGCAAAAAGTATGTTTCGAAACATGTAACTTCAAAGGCGGTCATGTGAATTGGTAATTTTATATGGAGAGTCGAAATTTTTTTCTTATGAATTTCGAAAACTTGTTGAACATATGTTGTTCAGAATGGTTGATAGTAGGATTATAGTACGTGTTTAAAGGGATGTAAATGTTCACAGATACATCCTGTATTATAGTGCTCAAGTGTGTACGCAAACACAGGTGCACTCTCCAATCCCTTATCCTCACATTTTGATGGAACACCAATGTGACACAGAAATTTTAATTTTTATATAAAAAATTTGTACCAGTGTCTGTTCAGAAATTCTCAGAGTCAGCCCTAAGACTGGAAGTTGGAGGTCTTGTAGTTACAGTCAACTCCAAAAATATGTATACACTTTAGGACCTTGTCACAATACGTATGTATAAGGACGACTTCTACTTTCTTATACATTATGTATTGTGACAAGGTCCTAAAGTGTATACATATTTTTGGAGTTGACTGTACCTCCGTGCTCTTGCACCCGATCCCTCTACGATCGTGTCACACTTTTAAACTAGCACTTCGGCACCTCGTCCCTTCTCCAAAAGAGCAATTTATTGCTATACCTACCTTTTAATAGGGGTTCTATCCAATGGTCTCACGCGACGTTCGGAAAAAACAATTATTCCGCAATAAAAACCCAAACCCCCGGATAAGTATCTAGTTGAAACTAATGTTTCGGAGGTAATGAGGCCGGCCAATTTTCCGCTACATGTAAGGAGGCGAAATAATTCAAGCCACTTTTTGGTGGTTTTACGGAAGCGAGATTGCTCCTCGATGATATATGGCGACCGGTCTTAGGAGTAGAGATACTTAAGAGTTTTATTTCTCTACTAGCGGCCGTCCGCGACTTCGTCCGCGTGGAAAAGTAACTTTTTACCCCCCTTTCAACCCCTTACAACCCCCTTTTCGCAATAATAAGTAGCCTATGTCCTTTCTCAGGGTCTAGATTATCTGTATACCAAATTTCATTTAAATCCGTTGAGTAGTTTTGGCGTGAAAGAGTAGCAGACAGACAGACAGACAGAGTTACTTTCGCATTTAAAATATTAGTATGGATAGTGGCCCGCCCTCACTTCGCTTCGGGACCCTAATCAGAAATAAACCAATAGATGGCGCTGTGCTCAATTATATCGCGCAAGCGTTTCGTGTTTTCGGTTTACCTATAAGCCTTGTCGTTGTTTATAGAAGTTATCTCTTTATAAATAGTATGGATAGATAAGTAGCTGCACCCCGCGTGGTGGTGACTACCAGCACGTTAAGGAGGAATATATATAATGTCTCGGCCAAAGATTTATGCGGCAAGGGACGGCCGCTCACCCTCACCTGTTCCTATCGTCCAAACTAAACCCATCGTTCAACATGAAATGGTTATACCGAAGGAATTAGTCGGTTATTAGTCAACCGGTACCTATCGATCACGATCGATATCAATCGATTCATCCGATTACTAAAACCCTTGGCACTAGTTTGGTTGAAATTTTTTTTTATGTGGTAGGTGGCAGACGAGCATTCGGATCACCTGATGGTAAGCGATTACCGCTGCCCATAGACACTTGCAACACAAGTCACAAGTGCGCTGCCAACCTTTAACCCCTTTCCCCCAATTGGGCCTCCGGTACCCTTACTCGCACGGCGAAACAAAGCGCAGGTGCTACTTCACGCCAGTCTTCTGTGAGGCCGTGGTATCACTCCGGTCGAGAGTAGGTCCAACGGAGTAATGAAGATATTTAATTTTGTGTAAGTTTTAGTTAGGTATGCAAAGCGGTACAGTGGTCGACCAGCATAATGATTTCAATTCATCAATCAATTTATTCACAATGTTGCGTAATGAAAACAATTAGCTGAAATGAAAGGATTGTTCAGATTAAAGCTTATTCACCAGAGATGTGCTGTACAGTTTTATTACTAAAATTTTAATTTCATCAATCGTATCGTCGTAACTGTTGTATGTGAACTTCAGGTCAATGACTGACAAGAAGAAGTCCAGGGTCGACCAAAGTGGTGTTCTCTAGTTTTCGGAGGCCAAGACTCGGTTAGGGTCGTTGAGCCATAATAGTATAACCATTCGCTTGCTTACTTACTTCTCGACTTACTATAACTTTTTTTTTCATAATAATATTTCACTACATCACATACATTGATCTGACTCTGAGATAGGTAGCTCAAGCACCTGTGTCCTACAGATATCAGAACCAACAGTGGGATTACAAATACATACATATAACACTTTTCTTTTGTAAATACATACTTATAATACATAGAAAACACCCAGACCAATACAAAGAGACATGTTCATGCACACAAATATTTGTACTGTGCAGGGATCGAACCCGCAACCCTTGGCCCAGACGCAGCATTCACTACCACTGAACCAACCGGGCGTCAACTTACTAGTGAACAGTATTAGTATTTTGGTTACGATTGTTGCCAAACCGACCGACCGGGTACCTAGTAACGTCTAGTTACGAAGATAGCGTTGACCGCACTCATTGCTTAGCTTTTCGTGGACAATCAGCACAAAATGTGACCGAACGTGAAATTTGTCATCATGGTTTTGTATGTTACGTTATTTGCTAATTAGCTTTAAGCACGTTTATATATAGGATTAACCTTAATTGATGTAGTCATTTTGTTTTATTCATATTAAACCGCGAATCCGGATTGAAATGTAGAAAAGTTAATGAGCAGTTTCCCAATAGGTATTTTCAGTAGCTAACAAAAAACACAAAAAGAAATACCAGAGAAACTACTTCTTCTGGTATTTGTTTTGTCTGTTTTAATAACACTGGTAGAAAATAACTCGAGCACAGGATACTGAATAGTCCAAGTCGGTTAGTCGATGCCAATTAAATTGCTAAAAAATAACCACAGACTATTTTTACAGGTCAGCCACCTAGTCTTAAACTAGGGCATTCCCTGAACTACTCGTACATATGAGCTCTAGTTGACTCTCGTCAACTAACAAGTGCTACAAAAACAAAATTAAATTTAAATAACTTACGCGGTCTTTGTCCGTAGCACGTATTGATTGCGTGAGCTACATTTTTCGTAGTCTCGTAGCATTACTTTACTACGAATTTAATAGTCACCTTATTTATCAATTTGTAAAACATTGTTATTACTTTTTATTTCAGTATTTCTTTATAAAAAAATCGCGGAAGTACAATACACCAGGAAGTCAATTTTAAAAACTATTATGTGTAGGTAAGCATGGTATGTACTTATATTAGTAAAAAAATTGCAACATTATTTTTCAATAGAGGCGTTGCTTGTTTACATAACTTCAAATTTTTAAAAGCAGTATAGTAAGAGTCAGCCATGTCAAAATATTTTACCAACATTATAAATTGACTAAGATAAAATTGTTTTTGCAACTGAGAATTATCGGTAAATTTTATTACAATAAATCAAACTTGATGGATCATCATATTACCTATAATGAATTCCCTCATAAATACGCTTTTCACCGTTATTCACCGCATTGCATACTTAAAAGACGGAATGCAATAATTTAAATGTGGATGTTAAATAGGGTGACCATCAGATGCACTGGAAGAGTACATCGAAATCGTTCCGTAATACCAAAAACACGAATAAAAATACCAAAAACGACGAATAGCGCGTGCGATAAGGACGGAAATAAAGATTTAGTTGAAAATTCCGTTTCCCCCACCGTCCTGTATAAAGCTAGCGAAGGGGAAAGGGGGTTAAGACCTTATAGGTCTACCGTTAAAAAAACCCTCTATCATATATTATACTAACGGCCGCCCGCGACTTCGTCCGCGTGGAAAAGTAACTTTTTACCCCACTTTTAACCCCTTACAACCCCTTTTTCGCAATAAAAAGTAGCCTATGTCCTTTCTCAGGGTCTAGACCATCGGTATGCCATTTCATTTAAATCCGTTCAGTAGTTTTGGCGTGAAAGAGTAACAGACAGATAGACAGACAGACAGAGTTACTTTCGCATTTATAATATTAGTATGGATGATAGTAACTGCAGTTCATTGTAAGCAGTGTTCACTGTTATTTAGAATGAACGTCTAAATATATTATTTTTTGAGAATCATCATGTAAACGTTAACTACATTCTGTTTGTGAATCAAATAAAAAATCCCGAAAAATAAATGAGGCTTGGTCACCCAATGCCAAAATATTGACGTGGTAAAATTGGTTCGTTTGTATGCATGGATCGCCCAATATGGTGGAGTTTTTATCAATGGTGTCCGTTTATTTGAATTGCGTGAAACTTGGTGTCGTCACAGGATAAATTGATTGTAGGCTCTTAATCTGTCAAAATAGTATGCAGAGAAATATTTGTGTTTTTTCTGTTGTCTGATATCTGTAACAGAAGTGCTTAAACTACTTAGTACGGAGTTAGGTCAATGAGATGTTGTGAGAATTTTATGACAATCTCGTAAAAAAGTAAAGTAAGACTTCATAATATCCCACTGCAGGGCAAAGGCCTCTATCATAGAAATCAAGTTATCGGTACTATGTTGGGATTAGGGTTAAGTAATCATCGCGCTTGCCTAATGTGGATTGGTGATCACAAACCCGGCTTTGTACGAAACATTTTAAACATTACTTTTTGCTCAGCCCGGGAATAACTAGAACAGACACTAGAACAACGGGGTGATGAAGTATATCGTACTAGTGTTATAACTAATTGGGGCTACCATACTCTAAGACTTAAGTGGCAGAGGCGCCATCAATTAATTTCATGACTTTCTTGATGCATTAAGAAAAATACATTTATTGACCATCACAACATTCATAGCACAGAAAACAACATGACAAAACAGAACGGAAAGCAACTTTACAGTAGGTATTACAACACGAGATTATAATAATAACACGTACAGATTACAATAGAATACAAGAAAGAAGGTGTGAGTATGTGTGGTCAGTCAGGTCCCGACCTCAGCATTTGCTGCTACGGCGCTATCTGCGGCGCCTAACTACGACGCATTAATTAGTAAAAAAGTAATTTTAAAAATACTTCTAACAGTATCTTAATTAACTTTATTTCTCAGACACGTTAGACAATTGAGAAATGATTAAAATGCTCAGGGAAGACGTTCGTTAGTGTCGCCCTAACTTGGGAGTATCTTATCTCAAGGCGGTGACTGATTGGTGCACTCCATCTGCATATCTGATACTCGATTCATCACGGCTTTCTTCGAGCCTGTTGCTTTTATTAAAATGTAATCATATTCTACAGAACAGGGATGGCGAACTTTTACTTAAACGCGCTGAAATTTAACATATTTTGCTGTTTTGAGATTTACTTAATGAAAAAAAATATTAATTAGATAATCAAATCTTTAATCACAATTCTAACATTAAAATAAAAGTGGCTGAAGTCTCCTTTTAAGCTTATAAGAAGCTTGTGCCAAGAGCTTCCGCCTATTATGTATACCTACCTATAGGATGTCAAAAATGCGTCGTCATTTTATTCAGAGTCGGTTTATTTGAGGACTAGTGGCTCGACCTCTCTTCTTTTCGGGACAGCAGTTCCAATTTTTTCAATAGATGACTCTAGGTGTCAATATGTAGCATCGTTTTTTTTTATTTGTATTTATGATGTGTCTGAATCTACCTATATAATCCATATAATTACCTCTTTACTATACTATAGGTACTATTTCTATACATACCTAGATAAGATATAAGTGTACTTATATTCAATTTTTTATTCCTGATCAACTACCAACGGCTTTGTATCTTACGAGCGACCGAATAAATTATAACTTTTAGTATTCATATTTTCATTATTTTGTCCAATAAATTCTCTTTTACATTGTAATTACTATTTTGTCCTTGTTTCACTTTATCTTTTTGTAGTCTAATTTCAAAGGTTGGCAACCCCTGCGCCACGGTATCCATCACGGGTTCACCTGACTTGCCGTAAATTCATCACGTCTCTATTAAGGCTTTATGTTTTATTTTCCCTTCCTCTTTTCTTTCAGTAAGGAAATACGCAGATACACACAGACAGTTTACACTACGAACCATAGAAACCCTACACAGTTTGAATGCGCCATAAGAGCCGCCACCAATAAAGGATCCATTCGTGAACGAGCGCTATTTGACATCTACGGAATTTGAAAACAACTAAGTATGGATAAAATAGCGTCACTCACTGATGGCAAATCTATGGACATCGTGAAAGGAGCGGACCCAGAATAAGATGGTGTGACTATTTGTATAAGTATGTCTCAGATTGGCAAGCGAAGGCGTTGGGTAGGGGTCAATGGAGGAACTTGAGACTCTACAGGCTAACTAAAAAAATGACTTCATTCCTTTAACGTCGTAAGGCCCAGACAGGAGACACAATGGAAAATCAATTAATTTTTGTCTTTTAAAAGATTTTTGCATCTCAAAGAGTGTTTACCATTGAGATAAAGAGTACCTAAGTATTTATCTGTCTATATGTCGTAACGAGAATCCTTGACATACCGGCAAAATTTATTGCAAGTGACTGTATACAATTTATGAAAAGCCAGAAAAATCAACACATACCCCGAGCATTCTCTAAAGTTAACTGTAACCTCGGTTTGTTAGCACGTGTAGGAACACGCTAAACAAAGTGTAGGTATACCCTAACCCCTACCATGATCCTAATTAAACTTTTCATCTTCATTCTGTTTAATAGAGTCGACTGACATACATCCAATTTCTGTTGAAGTGCGGAGTAGAGGTCAGTAGAGCTAGAAACATTGTTTAACTGGTTTTTGCATATGAAATCCCATAGAAACCCTAGGTACAGCGTGAACTCGTAAAATATGTCGCTGCCAATGAAGGATCCATTCGCAAAATGACGCTATTTGGTATTGGGGTTGAAAATAAAATACCCTACTACATGGCATATTCGATATTAAAAATATCTAAACATACTAATTTTTTTAAATTTCTATCAAGCACCCAGTCTGGGATCAATTATTGGCACTAAACATCAGAAATAAAGTGTGACAACGCTCACCATTACACCACGGAGACGAATAATTGTAGTAGTTGTTCATGTCACCGTAAAATAACGAATCGTATGTTGATCAATTTCCTAAGAAGTAGTAACAAAGTGCAGTTAAAATGAAAAATGTATTTATTTAAACGGTGCAGTGCTAGGTTTATTATTTAAATAGTTTAGGTTAGGTTAGAACTTGTTGAGGCAACAAGTTCTAATAATAATAAATTAAGTAATAAGTTGGGGTGTTTCCCTATAAGCCCAAGTTGGAACGGCGACAGCCCTAAGGACACGAGAAATCGATTAAGGAAGAGTCCTATCATCGTATCCCTCCCCAGGCGACAAATGTGAGCTAGGAGGGATGATAGAGGTAGCTTGGAGCACCTAACCATCCCTACCGCCCTGCAGAGGAGGTCTGTACATTGTCAGCGGAGTGCCCCCGCACCGGTTCGCTGACAGGGCTTCTGTACGGAGAAAAGAGAGACGCACATCTGTTTGGCGTCTCCTACCCTTCACCACTTCTCATCATCAGCAACCCACGCTCGTCCACTGCTGGACATAGGTCTCCCCCAACGCACGCCACCACTCCCGATTTTCAGCCACTCTCATCCAGCTCACTCCAGCCAGCCTTCGAGTGTCGTCATTCCATCTTGTAGCAGGGCGTCCAACACTACGTTTTCCGAGTCGCGGTCTCCACTCAAGGACTTTATGGCTCCAAACGGTTGTCAGTTCTGCGACTAATGTGACCAGCCCACTGCCACTTCAGTTTGCTAATTCGGTGGGCTATGTCGGTGACTCTGGTTCTCTGTCGGATTCCATCATTTCTGATGCGGTCCTTCAAAGATACTCTACCACCACTTCTAATCTAACCTATTTCCAAAAATAAAATCTAGCACCGTTTGTTATTTTCCGGAAGTTCTAATAGTTTTACGGTGACATATACCTCTAGAGTGCAATTATTTTTATTTGCATAGTAGGGGCCGCGTCTATTCCCTTTCCATTACGAGTGTTTGAGAGCGGCGGTGACCGCGCTTTGTTCCGCGCCTGTTTTGTAGTCCGCTCATCAGTTTTTAACCTGCATTACTGGGCGAAGTGGGGCGGTGATTGTTTTAGTGCTGGGTTCAATTAAAGCTAGGTGTGTCGTTAGAAACTTAGACGTTCAAGTTTCTCTGAAGAAGTGAATTGGCTACTTAGGTGGAATTGAAGATTCTACTAGGGTGCTTGGGCCCACTTTTACAGCGGATTTGTATTAGCACATAGTCATAGTCAAGTTTATTGCAAATTAAGTGTACAACATACAGGTCGTTATTAGTAATGAATAGCTTAGGAACTTAATTACCTTTTACAGGTGTTGCAATATTATAAGATACCTACATATGTTTCAATTACCTACGTAGGTATTAAGTACTTATAAACAGAAAATTTATGTAGGTAGACTAGTACATAGGAAGTACCTCCGCCGACACAGAACAATACCGCCCAAACCGTAACCTTCTTGTTTTAAAACGTGGACTAAAGTTAGCCTTGCTCTAAAACTGATGAAGTCACATTTATTTGTTACTTTTATAAAAGTGACAGCATCATTTTTATATTATGACTAACTTTAATAGTCTCTTTTTTATAATAAGGGGGTAAAAAGTTATAACATAGACTTCGTTTCATTTATCACATTCGTCAAGAACATTTTCGATTACCTCTCAAACTCAACTGTACAATCAAAAGTAGCTTCCAACATCAAAGTCGATCACATAGCCAAAGTTAGCTAATTTCAGAATTAATAACGACATCCTTACGCATCCCGAGTGCCAATAAAATTAATTGATCCCGCAGAAAGAGGTTTACATCAACATGTTGTTAAACTGTCGGTTTGAGAACATTTTCTCTAACGTTGCGGGACGTGATTTAAACAGTTCCAATTTAAATTAAGAAGTTTTAATTTTCTGCGGCGTGTTCGTGGCTCGTGACACGTGTCTTGCAGTTTTAATAGCTTTTTGTTGTGGGAATTAATATTTATGTGGGAACACGACGAGCGCAGATTCTGAACATTTTATCTAAAGACTTCACGTATACTCGTTATTAATTGATAAAGATTCAAACCAAAATTGGCGTGAGGAGGCAAAAAAAAAGATCGTCTCGTTAAGAAAGCAGCTACAGTCAACTAAGACTTATTTTGTAAAATAACAGAGAATCCTTTTATTATAGAATAGAATTTATTAATTTATTTTCCAGAAACACGGTACATTTATCAATAAGATGGTCATGAACTACTTAGTCAGAACAATATGTTTCGCCATACATGCATGCATGTAAAAATAATCAAATGTAATTTATTTTAAGTAGGTATAATATAAGAGCCAAAAAATAATACTAGCATTTACAATAACGATGAGATGGATGGATGTAAGGAGACCCAGATGTCGTAATCCGAAGAGATGGTCGGACCAAGTACTCTCGGTGCTGGGCACCAAGCTGCATGATGCCCTCCAGGTTGCAAAAGACAGAATCAGGATAATATGGATTCATAAGGGAAAAACTGAGCTCCAATAGGAGAAATCACGACCCTTATGGAGGATTACGACTTGAGGGAGAGGAGACCGAATGAGATTGTTCTGCTTGTACATTCTAGTTTTATACCTATAGCAAAGCCAAGATTTTTAATTTTATTTGCGTGTCAAAGTACCTACTTACTTTTAGTTAAATGCCTAAGTACTTAAAGAGTTAAACATTTTAAGGTTATTTAGCTCAACGTTTCGAAATAAATTACTGAGTTAATTTCTAGGCTTCTAAGTATTTGGCGTGGGTTTAAAGTTACCAATCTGGCTCTTGAGAGCTTCATTTGATTTGAAATAGAAAAACTGATTATATACCTACTGATATTTGAGAAAGTCTTAGCAAGTAATGCTCATTCATGATTTTCTTATACATAACTTCTAATTAGGTACCTTTTGTATATTTTTTCAAAGGCACCAATAGCACAGAATACTTAATAGTAGTGACTGAATTAATACACGTAGGTAGTCTATCACAACCTGTCAAATTTCTTCAATTGATTCTCAACCGAATGTGTATTACATTAAGAAGGAGAGTCGATTGAAAAAATTTGACAGTTTGTATACTTTGACGTGTAGTAGCTGTATGTATGACGTAGGTACTTTGGTATGGGTGAACAGATTATGTGGGTATAGTAAAGGCGATCCAGCATTAACAAAAAACTCGTTTATAACTTTTTTAGCCCCAAAAGTACCTATGTCGTTAAATACAAGTATGTAAGCATAATTACGTAACCCAATAATAAATCTAGAGAGCAAATTGCAAAATGAACACCCGTAAGTCATATTTGATCAGACAAGAATTATGCTGAGCTGCTCAACGCGGCATACATTTGGTAACTTTTCCGAGCCAACACGAGTCGCGGGGAGGCAAACAAATATTCGAGAACACAAGCACAATATAATTATACACAGAAGGACTGCCTAGATTGCGGTAAAAACAGACTATTCACACATTCATGCGCGCTTACAGTGATCTCGCCGTGTTTCGCCGTGAGTGACAGAGGCAAACGTGCGGAAGAGAAATGATACCTACTTGACTGACTGGATGACGTATTTGATAGTGACCTTGCCTCACTTGCCAGAGGTCGTGGGTTCGATCCCCACCCAGGAAACACATTCGTGTGATGAACTTGTGTTTGTTCAGTGTCTGGTTGTAATATATGTGTTTACGTATTATATTTGTGTTTCCTCTGTTGTCTGACATCTGCAACACAAGTGCTTAAGCTACTTAGTACGGAGTCAGGTCAATATATTGGCTGTTATGTGAGAAAAAAAGTACAGAGACAAACGTGTGGAAAAGACACGATACGATATTACTATAACGAACTCTTTCATTTCAATGACAGTCGGAGCCATCCTTCTGTGTGTAATTATTTTGTGACACAAGTCCCATATTTACGCGCATGTTATTCGCAGTCAAATAAAGCGCTACGTGATTGTACTACATTATAAACCTACCTGTTAAATATTAAATTAATGAAGGTTACAAACTACGGAATGTTAGGCATTGCTCTACTTGGACACAGGCAGAAAAAGTAGGTATTATTACAAGGTTAGGTAGGACGTTTTTTTTTTCTTTGGACTTATAATTAGCAAAGTTGAAAAATCAGCTCTATCGATTAAAATTGAGTTCCAAGATTCCACCCGAACATGTAGTACATACATACATTGCAAGTTAAAAGCTTTTAAAAATATGCAAAGTGCTAAAACACAGTTTCTAAGAATAAAAAGTATCTAAGCATCCTTAGACCAAAATCCAAAGCTTAGCCAGTTAGGTTGGTAATGATAAAGTTACAGGAAAGGATTTAGCTAAACTTTCTTACTTTCACAAAACCCCTACAAGGGACTCAGAACAACTGGATTATGGTCACACTTTAAAAATGCACATTTATTAAGTAAATAGTGGCCCGCCCTCACTTCGTTTCGGGACCGTAATTCAGAAATGAACCGATAGATGGCGCTGTGTCCAATTACATCGCGCAAGCGTTTCGTGTTTTCGGTTTACCTATAAGCCGTTGTCGTTGTCCATAGAAGTTATCTCTTTATAAATAGTATAGAAGATAAAAGTAACACATATGGAAGAAATAAACCAAAAGTATTACATATTTTGTAAAACAAGGTATTTGAGATTGTGATTCAATCGAACACAGTGGAAGAGCCACGCTTCGGCATGACTGGGCCGGCTCGACCGTAGTAATACCACGTTCTCACAGAAAACCGGCGTGAAGCAGTGCATGCGCTGTGTTTCGCTACGTGAGTGAGGGTACCGGAGGCCCAACCCAGGGGTTAAAAGGTAAGCAGCGAAATTGTGAAATCACTGGTGTTGCAGGTGTCTATGGGCGGCGGTTATCGCTTACCATCAGGTGATTCGTGAGCTCGTCTGCCACATATATCATAAAAAAAAGTTTTTCAAATGCTAGTAAAAGTAGCTGAAACTATAGTCTGGCCATTACCTCTGTACCGCTCCTGAGGTATGCGCGGGGAGGTGGGAGGCAGAGCAACCGCTGCGTTTGGTTTGTCAGTAACACAAGAGTAGGTACTTTTATATATAGCGGTAGTGGTCAGACTATAATAAAAGTTAATGCGCGAGTTTAAAAAAAAATATATTAAATCCATAATAAAAAAGATTTTACTCCTACAATTTCAATTGCAACAATTTTCTCTTCACCACTGAACGCATATTATAAATTATTACAACAAAAAGAGTCGAAAAGAATTATTTCCACCACATTGTTACAGAAAACTTTCCTCTTTTTGTGAGGCGGACGGGGAAAATCTCGTCTTCAAATATTTGAGGAGCCATCGAGAGAACTAGACTTTGCTATACCTATATTATTTATACACGACGAGGTTTGTATAGGTAAGATGAATTAATAAGCTTCGATCATTTGTTGATCGAAGGGAAAATGGGTTAATTGAAATTTATTTTAAATAAGTATTTTGACCTACACAGATATTTTTCTCACGGTTCTCCTCTCTCCTTTGCTGTCCTTTGCATCTTCATATGAGCTGAGCCAATATACTTACTGAGCCACTATATACATATATACAATGTAAAATATACAATGACTTAAGCACGTTTTAGGGAGCCTGGTAATTACAATGAAGCCACTGCCGTCTGACCATCACAACCCTTTAACCCAGGGACCAGACCAATTTAATCATGGTTACATTAACTATCCAAAATGGCCAGGTTTCCGTACAAAATTTTCCCTCACCGCAGAGCTAATGGTGGATTTACGCTAATATATTTGATACAAAACTAGAGATTTTAAATATTGGTAGGTGTAACATACTTTTTGTTACCAAAAATTTTAGAAAGAAAAAAAGAAAGAAAATACTTTTTATTTTAATTTTTGGGTCTTACGACGTTAAGAGTAGAATTCATGCCTGAATTTTCTTCTATCAAGAACTCGCATCATAGTAGGCCCTTACGAACACGAGTATTCCAAACCTAAAAAGGTCGAGCTTTTGTGAGGACAACAAATACCTGAGCAGTGGCTAGTTGTAGTAATGGGACCGATCATTAATTGGATGTCCCCGCAAAGCGGTTGATGTCCC
Organism: Cnaphalocrocis medinalis; assembly: GCA_014851415.1. Classification (NCBI taxonomy): domain Eukaryota; kingdom Metazoa; phylum Arthropoda; class Insecta; order Lepidoptera; family Crambidae; genus Cnaphalocrocis; species Cnaphalocrocis medinalis. Next base: position 2,580,762 of record CM026279.1, read on the forward strand.
CTGAGGTTAGGGGCTACGGGAACAAATGCACAACACTCTGTGTTACACCGTCAGCAAAATAGTTAGCAAAACAAAATGATTTGGAAAAAGTTAGAATTTTACCCTTTCTTACAAAACGGCTAAAACAGGGCTGGCTGGAGCTGGATGCGAGTAGCCGGAGATCGATCAAAGTGGCGAGCATTTGAAGAGGCCTATGTTCAGCTGTGGACTGCAACAGGCTGATGATGATGATGATGATGATGATGATTACAAAACGGTCTCCGTTTTGTAATCATCAAAGGGTAGTTTAAAAATGATGCTGTCACTTTTATGAAAGTCATAAGTGAAAGACATAAGTCACAACATCTGTCTTAAACCAAAAATTACTTTAGACCACATTTTGTGATGGGGTAAAGCTCACCAAAATGACCTATAACCAAATTTACTAAATGAGTTGTGTATTTTTTTTAAGTTACTTAAATATTGCTTTAGATGCACCACTTATACTAATATAAGTACTTATGGTAAAGACATAGACTCTGTTAGGGCACTAAAATAATGTTTACGTTAATGTTTAGAAGACTAATTTGCTGACTGTACATCGAATAGTCCGCAATACTCTCTGCTCGGTTAGCACTGCCCAGCACGGATTTGTTCGTCATCAAATAAGCTGCTCTCCACCAATCCAGATTACTCTAAGGTGCTTATCTATAAATAAAGATTAGACGTTGGCTAGAAAATTCGTTCATACGTTTATGTAACTTCATTTAGTTTGATCTTCCTGATGTTAGCTTGTTACTGACCGTGACAAACATTAAAAGTTCGAAGGTCGTGAAAGATGGCAAATGAGCTATCAAATCACCTTTTGGTAAGCTATTACAATCGCTCATAGACACCAGTGGAGTAACAAGTGCGCTGCCAACATTTGATCACCCTACCCCCTTTACCCCGGACTCGGCCTTCGGTAACCTCACTCTCTCGGCAAAGCACGGCAAAGAGCGCTGTTTCACGCCAGTTTTCTACGAGGCCATGGTATCACTGTGGTCAAGCCATTCATGCCAAAGCGGGGCTTCCCCACGGTTAACAGTCTTAAAGGAGTTGTTAATTGATTATGGGCTATGGGCCTAGCGTTGTGCGTTTCATCGATCATAGAAACCCTAGATACAGTGAACAATTTCAGGAAGTAAGTATATTTTTATAATGTGGGATCAATTTAAACCAAGTATTCCGCAATTCACCATTTGCCAATCACAAAGCCTTACCTACAAAATATTTAGTAGAAAACATTCGTAGACTTTTTACTCGTCTAAACTCACTCAGGCTGTTTAAAAGGCTTTTTGCCTTCATCACGCCAGTAGCTGGTCTACTTCTATAACAAACACCACTCGAGTTTGCGTAAACATTGCAAACAAACAAAATTAACTTTTAAACTTCATAGCGTAAGAGTGAAAATTGCTTTAAACTGTTCAAGACTCCACTTTGCAGGAACGCTGGTCAAACAATACGAATTTAAGGATAGCTGAGAGTAGGTGCAGTCCGCCATTATTTATTTGGAAAAACAACCCTGTTGCGGAAAAAAACGAAGCAAAGAGAGCAGAACTCTTTCTATGAGGGTTCCGTTTATTCATAGAAATGAACACTAACAGAACTTAAAGGAGTATAAATGTGTTTATATTGTTTCGTTTTTTTACGATCTAGGGCAGTGTTTCCCAAACTTTGTTATGCCATGGCCCGGTAATTTTCACACTGACCCTTCGTGACCCACTAAGTACCTACTTTCAAACTCAAGCTGGTTCCATTAAGGTTAAATAGGTAATACACATTTATTAATGGGAGAAACGTTTATTAGTACTAGGTACTAATATTTTGTTAGTGCAAAGTATGCCGCTGTTTCTTATTTTTTAATAAGGAATCCAAGTTAGGTATTACCCATGTTTTTAAAATAAGGCGAAAGTGGCTTTTGGAAAACGCTGATCTAGGGGATAGATGAGCAGACGGATCAGGGAATGGTAAGCGACAACAACCGCACATGGACACCCGCAACACCAGAAGGTACAAGTGCGTACGTTTTCTTTGTGAAGTTGTTTGGTTGTATTGGTAGAAGGTATATAGGAGCAGAATTATTAAAACATTTACGAAGTATTTTATGTAGGGACATTCAACTGTTTATTTCTAGTGTTTTCAGCAAGTAAGACGTCAATTTCACCTTAATGTTCATTATCTTTAATATGAATCGTCTTTGTGCGCATTGAAGTAAGAATCGTTAATTGTTTTGTCTAAATTGACAATTAAAGATAATGGCGGACTATGAGTGCGGCAAAAAGTGGCATCAAATGCCATTTTGGCAGTGTAAACCAATATGGTGTTAAAAAAAATAAGAATCGGTTATTTTATTTAAGTTTTAATTTTTTTTATCATCTCAAAATGTGCAGTATGCAACCCTAAAATGTACTTAACACGACCAAAGATGGAAGAAAGGGACTGATGGGCGGTTTTTACAGAGATTAATCGAAGGGCTCGGTTTGAGGAAACTCAAATTTAAATAAGCTCGTCTTTGTCTGCTTAATCAAATCTTTGCACCCCGATGTTTTTGAGCCTTGTTCATTATCACCCTATTTTCCCCTTTTTCTGTTTGAATTTTTTAAATTAATTTTTATGATATCTTTGTTTGATAAAATATCATTCAATTATGAAGTCTTAATATCTACTGTCTACAATAAAGATTTTATTGCAAAAACAAAATCAATATATGAATGTACCTGTGTATGAGATGTTGTGTAAAAATTATTTATTTAAATTATGTAGTTGTTTTTTATTTAGATTTTAAGAGGAATGTTTCATTTCATACATTGTATAGCTAATTAAGTCCTACACTGAATAAAAGCGATGGATGATGATGCCTTCCTAGACGATTTCGGCTACACCGATCACTTTTTGTACATTTTATTAAGTTGAGGAGCTAAGGTATTCTTGCCCTCTGGTGTGCTTTCCAGTGACTGGTTTAAAATTAATGAAATTAAAGTAATGCAGAGACGGCGGATGAAGGTCTAATTAGTTAGTTAGGTAGGTACTATGACCGGGTTAGGGGAAAACTCGCCCGTGAATTTAAATTTTTTTTTGGTCGGTCACTGAGACCTCATCATCATCATAATCAGCCCGGTAGTACCCACTGCTGAAGTATTTTCGGGTGAGTTTTCCCTTAACCTTATGACTGACGGCTACCTTACCATCAGCTTCTAATTTTCTGTTAGCAGGAATTGCCATATCTATTATTAGATGTGAGGTTAACTAAGTCCTTAAATATCTTATACAATCTCAAGTTAACATAAGCCAATACCCTCATTTAAAGCTTCGTGTTCGGAGCCCCGTTATTTTTATAGGGGCTTTTCACTCATCCCAATTTGCGGGCGCCATGAGAAAAACGATGCCTGCGTAAATAATGGGAGTTATTTTATTACCGTTTCGAGCCCAAGGAAATGCCAAAGAGCCATGGTGGATGTATGAAAAAGGAACTTACTAAACGTACAGCCACACATCAAATAGTATACAAAACTGTAACATTTTTACAATCATCTTATTTTACCTATGTATGTACTTTCATACATATTAGGTTATCAATTGAAATTTGACAGGTTATGGTGGTTACCATGACCAGTCAAAAAATAATTTGTAATTAGTATTACATGCAGTTAACCTACGTAATACTAATTACAATTATTTTTTTTTATAAGAAATGGTTTTAAATGGAACTTTGGGTTAGTAGCAAAAGCTCCAGCTTAGAAGATTTGAAGCTACTTTTGTATTCATTTTCGTAAATATCATAATAATACCTAGTATGACAGTGTCACCTGCCTTGTAGTAGGTATAAAATGATTAATGACGAATGCAATCTAAAAATAAATGCTAAAAACCTATCCACCTATTTATTTTTCATCAACCGTCACATGAAGGAATAGTACAGCGTAAAAGTATAACACTATTCGCACATCAGGTAGGTATGGGCACTGGGCACCATCCAAGTAATTTTGCAAATTAGAGATAATTTATTTTACAAAAACAATTTTTTAATATTAAAAACAAAATTTTTTTTTGTAAATTGAAAATTTTAGCAATCATATGGCTTATGCTTACCTACTCAAGCTGTCCTCGGTAAAAGTAAGTAGACATCCCAATGGGGCTATCGCGCAACGTGATCATCTCCTCCTCTAAGTAAAGGCCTTATTCGGTCAGTAATAGAAATATAAATATTCTTTATTCAATTTAAGACCAATTTACTTTGTACCAATGGAGCATGCTCCATATTGCATGCAATAAAGAATTGAATTGAATTGAATTGACCACGTAGAACATTTATGAATGTCAAATATTACGTAGTAAGCTACCGCGATAGTTAATATCAAGGGGGGCTATCGCATGTGAATCGCATGTTAATTCCGCTAGCCCCATTGAAATTGACTGACCGAATGAGGACTTGCTTTTATTTCTGCTTTTTACTATGACCACATACGCTTGATCCAATAGAATCTATCATTTAGCATGCGAAACGAGCATTGGCCAAAATAACGCGGGCGGCATGATGAAATGGCAAATAATTGTCGGAACGAACAAACCGAACTGCAGCCTTCAGTTAATTAACGCGCAAACACGGGTGATTGTGGTGATTTACGAGCGGGGCGCGTGTGACGATGACGAGTTAACACCCGGATCAATATAGGGTGATATTATAATCACCCTAACTAGTAAAGTAAAAGGCTATATAAACTGGTAAATTAAGTCGTTTTAATCGTGAAGTTTTCTTAATAGGTAACGCGATTTAAGCCCCTCTAGCATGTTAGATCATCAAAATAAGCAAAAAATTTGCTGTTCTATACAAAAAATAATATTCACCAGGGAAAATCCAGTTAACAATTGAGCTAATATTACAGGTGATCGCGTTCATTTACGAGCAGAATTACCTAGATTGAAATGATGATGAGTTAACTAACATCCAGATCAATAGAGGATTAAATTACCCCGCCTTATAACTACTGGTCTGAAATAAGTAAACTCTTTAATGAGACAAAAAGTGAGAAAGTTGCCACAGGCTGCCATGTTATATCTAAAGGTTGGTTGATTATGAGTTTTCAACCTTGTAAATTATTTTCTTATAAGATTGAAAATACGGAATCAACGAAATGCGGCTTAATGGCTTTTTAGCTATACCTAATACGGCAGCATGTGGAAAAACCAGTATTTACCAGAAGTTACTTGATTTTGAACAGTCATATTCAAGTCCTTTCTTTGAAATAGTACAGTTGTATCGCCAAATAGTGTTCAATGAAAACCAAGCAAGTACAACTTAATTAAGTTGCAAACGGAGTGATTACGGTAATTTATATGACGCGAGCTCTCGGCTGCACGGGTTGATGAAATGTACTAATTATACGCGTGCCAGCTGACACACTTCATTTGGTTGCGGTATACGTTTGATATTTTTATTACTAACTACCTGCGCCGTGGTTTCAGTCGCGTTAGAAAGAGACAAAAATAGCCTATGTCACTTTCTATCCCTTTAACCATTTCCATTTAAAAATGACGGAGATTTGTTGCTCAGTTTGGTTGTGAAAGACGGACAAACAAACAGACACACACATTCACATTTATAATATTATATTAGTATGGATAAATAAATAATAAAGGATCAAACGATGTAATGTATGAGATGTTGTGTGAATTGAATACCACAGATCCCACATCAACACGTTTTGTGTGCAATAAAAAGCATATTAATTCATTCATTCATTCAAAAACATTAATTAGCTCAAAAACTAGAATGTTATAATAACAATCAGTCACAAATAAAGTCTAACTCCAAGTAAAAGTGAAAAATAATATCTCCAATCCCATTGAAAAATATTTGTGATCCCATCGAAATACCTTCAGTGATTCCCGATCCTTGGCCTGAAAGCGAGCAATGTTCGGCGCCAAGTGAGCCGCTCATAAAACGTCAGAAGACGACCCAAATCTATGTTCCACGGGTTTTTCCTATTATGCTTGGATCCTTTGAGTCTTTGTGCTTCTAATCTTTTGTACAAACTCAACATTTATTACATTTACGCATTGTAAGGAGGAGAATTTGATTGTGAACACAACTGTATCGCTAAATTCACTAACTAGTGATGTACGTTGTGTATGTATGTTTAAATGAAATTTTTGTGTAAAATGTGTTTTATTTTGTGGGTAACATTTTAAAGATATTAGTCATTTACACAGAAAGTTTCGATAAAAATATTAGGTAGTTTAACTGATGTTATACTACCTAATATTTTTATCGAATTAACAAGTGGCCCGCCCTCACTTCGTTTCGGGACAGTAGTTCCAACGTCTACCAATAGATAGCGCTGAGCGTTGATTGTATCGCGAAAGTGTTTCATGTTTTCGGTTTACCGATAAGCCCTGGCGTAGAATGTGAGATTAACCTCTTTATAAATAGTATAGATTACAGTATCGGTTCGGCTACGGCGACTGATCTTAACGAACAGCCAAGTACGCAGGATAAAGTGAGTTCGCAAACGCAGGTGCATTCTCTATTCCCTTATATTTCGACCCCACATGAGTATGACACGACCGATGAGGGATCGGCTGCAGGACCAACGGGTTAACTTGCTTTCCGAGACACGGGGGTACTTTGGGATGACACTGAGGATGTTAAAATGACAACTGTGATATTTAGATCAATAATACAGTTACGAAATATAGCTCTTTGATAGACAGACGAAGAGATGGTCTTAGAATAGAGTCCCGTTCTTTATCCTAAGAGTTTTCTTCCCCCTCAGGCATTTTATGTGGTATAAAGGTAGAATAGGTTGACAACCGTAGCTATCACATTTATTTATTACTTTTATAAAAGTGACAGCATTAATTCTAAAGTTTGTGAAAAGGGGATCCAATAGATATTTTTAATTAATTTGTAATCTTAAAGAAATTCTATAGACTATTGTAACGTTTATGGATAAATCGAAAAGGCAACCACTTGCGCGATGTAATATTTGATAGAGCCTATGTATTTTGGAAAAATTGCATCACTAAAGATTTGTCTTAATTCTGAACCCTTCCTGAAGCGTGTAAGCAAAGGCTATTGTTCGACTAGCTGGAACTATTTCTAAATGAGAAAAGTATTTGGAATTTAAATCGAAATTATCTTGTTAGAGTACTGCGTGTGCGAGCGATGGCGGGTCAGTAGTTGAGACGCGCGTCTTCCAAACGGAAGGTCATAGGTTGGATATCGCGCATTTACCGTAGAGATTGCCGAACTTTGAATATTTGAAATAATGATTCACATTGTCAGATTCCCTTGTTTAAGGACAATCGACAGTTGTTCAAACCCTGGATCATGGTCCAAGCGATTCCTGAAAAAATATTTGAGATAACTATTTTAAAATTTTAGATTTCGTCATTAAAAATTGATATCGTCGCATGCGTTGTATTTATCATAATAACATAATTAGCAGGACGGCATCTTAAGTCTATGATTGACGCACATATGTGCTATTAATACATACAGGAATAACTCTCTTCGTATTTGCTACAGTCGGGTAAAAAGGAAGCTCATTGTAAAATTTATAAAAGTTACAGCTTCCACACTTCATAGCCTTCGAAGTTAGCGAGGCGTAGTTAGCAAAAGCAGTGGGAAACTTGTCGCAGTGCCTGGATTGCGCCGACAGCCGCCGACAGCCACCGACGAGGCGTGACTAGGTGAGTTAGCGGGATGTGTCGATCGCGACTAAGGCTTAAGAACATGGTCACAAGCGCAAGCGTTTGAGACTGAGACGACTATCTCACCAATCGCTTAAACTCTCTGGCACTGGAGAGAGATGTTGCATCACACTTTAACCGCCTTTACCATGTTTTTTTTTTCTTTAATTAACATCAGACATCAGACACGATGGAAAATCAATTGTTTTATGACTTTTAAAAGGCTTTTGGGTCTTACGACGTTGATAGCCGTTGTCCAGTTATACCTACCCTCATTCCATACGCTCTAACGTTTAACTAGCTTATGTACCATACGGGACCACCGGGATTTCGAACTTTATATGGTTACAATAAGGTGAGAAACCAATAAAAAAAAACTAGTTTTGCTGAGTGAGTAAGGGTACCGGACGCACAAGGAAGGGAAATGAGGTAAAAAGGCTGGCACTGGTGTTGTGACTCCATTTATGTTGTAGGTGTCTAAGGGCGGGAGCAATCACATCAGGTTATTTGCCGGCTGGAAGCTACCACCGTGCGCTTTAAACCTGACATTTCCACTACGCACCTCATTATGGATTCAACTTCTCGCAGCGATATTTCCGAACCAAAACGTACGACGCAAAAATCTTTAAGAAACTAGCTTACGCCTTATTAAAAGGCCGACGCCGATCTGCACTCTGATGTAAGTAGCTAATATACATGGGCGGTGATTGCTCAACATCATGTCACTATTTTAATCCTATGCCTCTTCCAAATTTAGTCTCTCGTTACTCGCTCCCGCTTCACACTATTCACGAAAAGTACCAAATGCAGATTAGAAGAAATTAGAGGCAGAGTTTCAACACGAACTGCGGCAGACAGAGCCTTCCTTTATAGTTGCAAAGACAGTGACTGATTTAGAGGAACTAGCGAGCGTGACTTTGAGTCTCGTCAAACGTAATGAAAGGTTTTGTGTTCGCCTTTTTACAACTACTTACTTATTTACTACTGGTATGTACTGGATAAGTAAGTTAGTATCTATTACTAACTTCCCGCCCTTACTTTGTTTCCGAACTATCTTTCTATCTTAAAGAGCAAAGCAAATGCTTATTAATGCTGGGTTTATTTATTTTTGGTAAAAATCCAGCTAAAGGCACCTTATTTATCTACTTGGCTAAAAATTATCATAACCGTTCTTTCGAAGGCACGATTGACATGCATTTGAACAATGAATAAAAGTATCTAGAAATCTATATCTTCTATCTTCTCTATACGATTCATAAAAAGATAACTTTTATAGACAACGATAAGGCTTATAATTATGGAAACCGAAAACACGAAACGCTTGCGAGATGTAATCGATGCCCAACGCCATCTATTGGCTCATTTTTGAACTACAGTCCCGAAGCGAAGTGAGTGCGGGCCACTCTAGTCTATCGGTATATTATAAACTACTAGCTAACTAGGCTGGCGCAGCGACCCAAATGTGAGCCGTGGCCTTCGATGACCAGAGTCTCCAGCTAGAACGGTCCTGGGCCACATCCTACCTGTCAGTCTATTATCCTACTACTATTATAAAGGCGAAAGTTTGTATGGATGTATGGATGTTTGTTACTCTTTCACGTAAAAACTACTGAATGGATTTGAATGAAACTTTACCACAATATAGCTTACACATCAGAATAACACATAGGTTACAATTTATAAAAATATATTGTGTGGATTGTCCAAAATATGACGGTAAGTGTCAATAATTAATTAACTCCACGCGTATGAAGTCGCGGGCGGCCGCTAGTATATTACAAACTAAATGGTATCTTAAAATTTGTCACAGAAATTTACCCCTCCTATAACGATAAATTTCTCATTTTTCCTATAGATAAACGTTTAAAGGCCTGTTCAATTGGAAATTGTTGAAATTACCAAATCCTCCAGTAACGAGTTTTTAAGCCTTACGACCAGAATTCCAGGCAGTTAAATTGGGAATCTTTTGTAATGTCCCGAGGAATAAATCAACCCAACCCGATCCGATTTACCTTTCCTAAGTCCGGGCGAATGTAGTTTAGTCGTGTCCACGCGTCAGCAAAAAGCTCTAACTTATTGCGAGAGGTAGCCTACTGGCATATTGACTTGTTTTGAGGTTACTCGGTCGGGTCTCCTTTCGACGATGGTAGTTCTACTCCTATTAGTTTTTTCGCGGGAGCGGAATATTGTTTCATGACATATATTTTCTTCAACTTTTTTTTTTAATAAATTTCACTACATCACATACATCGGTCTGACTCTGAGATAGGTAGCTCAAGCACCTGTGTTACAGATATCAGAACCAACAGTGGGATTACAAATATATACATATAATACTTTTCTTTTGTAAATACATACTTAAAATACATAGAAAACACCCAGACCAATATAAACAGACATGTTCATGCACACAAATGTTTGTACTGTGCGGGGATCGAACCCGCAACCCTTGGCCAAGACGCAGCATTCACTACCACTGAACCAACCGGGTCATCAATGGTAATGGGTAATGGTAGTTCTACACCTATTAGTTTTTTTTTTGTGGAAGCGGAATATTGTTTCATGACATATTTTTTCTTCAACTTTATCGCTGTCGCTGTATTAAAATTATAGGGAACCAGTTTGATCGTGTTTTCTGGAGTAACTTGATATTTTCTTTTCAGTTAATTAGAGATCCATCGCAGTGATTTATTGTTTAACCAAACACCTTAGAATAAATAATACCTAGGGCTTACAACACACCCGAAGCCTAAGAGCAGTAGGGTCGCAGGACGAACTCTAGGGTGGCCAAGAGGCTGCAGTCACCAATCAAACTGCCGTCCTTGCTTGTGTATGACTGTAAGCCGTCGATTACTAAAAACTAACTCTGTACTAGCCGCCATTGCCTGGAGGACACTGGATTCTGGATGCTGGTAGTGGATTCGCTGATTCCGGAGAGTTGACCGCATCGCTAGATTCTCCTACCACCAGAGGAATCGCCGCGCCAAATGCTCCCAGTACAGCTGCTGACGTAGGTCTAGCTACTGACTACTAACACTGTGTATAACTATACAGTTTACAATTTCCCCAAAATTAAATCCTTCACAAAATATTTGCCTCCAACAATCGGATAGAAAGCGCAGTACAACGGCGTTTTGATTCCGCTTATCCCATCCAATCGGCTTGTTTGATCGGAAATTAGCCCGTTCAAAGCTAATACTCGTTACGGTGCTAATTGTTTGTTGGCCAGCCGGCTCACCGGCAGTTGCTGTGTTCATTATCGGAATTGACTGCAGCTGGTTATTGGATCCAATCGCACGGTGACGTCAAATCGCAATGTCACAGTGACGTGATCTGACCGATCAACTAGCTGCTGTTCCATACCTTTGTCTCTAAGGTTGGTAATCCTCAAGTTGATATTGCAACTTTCATTGGCTTGTTTGTTGACTAGCCGGCTCACCGGTTCAGCTCACGGTTGTTGTGTTCACTAAAGGAATTGACTGCAACTGGTTATTGGATGCGGCGTGACGTCGAAGCAATGTCCTAGTGACGTTCAGGTTGTCGAGTTGCATTAGCTGCGAATCACTCCGTTACCAAGCGCAACTGCATGCATAACTGTATGGGGATGATTTGCAAACTAGAACCTAACAGCTCGTCGGTTTTTGTTCGGCAATGACGAAGAGTCATGTACTTATATTCTTCTTATTTTTGCAAAGTGTCCATCTCAGCGCAATCTGACTCGGACCTGAGAACTGGACTGCCGGAGGAGAGGCCGACATAAACCACGTCAAAGACGCATTCCCCAGCGTCAAAAAACGTGTCGTATTGTACACCCACTGTTAACAGTAGGTACTGGCAATGATCAGCTAGAATGTAAATAAAAACTAGTCAAAATGTGATTTCTCAAATTTGCGGCTTTACAAATTCCAAACACTTTGAATCAATTAACTCAAAACTCACGAACTGAAATGTAAATGATGCTCAGTTAATAACATTATTGTCCTGTCCTCACTGATAGCTTTTAGATTCGGAAACTCGACTCGGAATCGTCTTGAAGTTACGAATGTTTTAGGGATCCGTTGGAACTCTATCATCGTAGCGTGTAATTCTCGGTTGCGTCCAAAGCGATAGCTTATGGTACTATAGCCCGTGGTACGTTTAGGCCATGATTCAGGATTTGAGAGTCTGATAATTAGGTATAATGAAGTTACTTTTTTCGACGCTGGGGAATGCCTCCTTAAGCATACCTTCCTACCTGGGAGCAGGCGGGTGAGGTCGGGCTCTCCTCAGGCAAACCGATTACCCTCATCGCCAGAGTAGGGAGGAGACAGAAGTATTGGAACGTCTAATTTTTTTTCGATTTTTCGAATGGTTAATTTTTTAATTAATTAAAGCCTCTCGTATTTTTTACAACGTTTCGTATATAGGTATATTTATTTATCTACATTTTAGAAAAAAAAAACTTATCCTAATTTAGTTCTAAAATGATTAGAAGCCTTCCCTAACCATAATTGAAATTCACTAAAACCAATTTAGTTAGATATTTATTTTACGTATACTAATGCTATATAGAAGAATTTAGGTAGTAACTAACATCACTTTAACATCCTTAATAAAATTATGTAGACAAATTGAATAAAGAGTAAAATATTGTTTGTACGGAACCCGAAGCGATTAGTCAGTTTCTCCTTACTGTTAATTCATCTTTAGGAATTACATCCACTGTGAAAATATTTTGCTGGCTTTTACTACGGCGCTCCGTTGGTCTAGTGGTTTAAGGTATCGGACCGAGCCATAATCTTGGGGTCCCGGGTCGAGCAAAAGTATCGTATCGAATTTTTCGAACATAGCTTGGGTTTGTGATCACCATTGATTCGGCAAGCGTGGTGATTAAGTCTAATTCCATCATAATAGCGATGACTTGATGATCTCCATAGGTCTTTGCCTGCAGTGAGAAGGTATATAGACTGATACTTAACTTCACTTTTACTACTTACTGCAGCATAATATTTTATACCATCGTTATAATGTAGAGTAGGAAACCATCCCATGGGTGACCTAAACAAGGGCAAAGTGCGATTTTAGTTTGGTAAAAGCATTACCTTGTATGATGTTATGATGCGTGTAAAATAGTTAAAGCTTCTCATATCTTTTAAGTATCTGACAAGAAGTACAGAAACATTTTTGATGGTAACAAAAATAGCATCATCGTTTTCCTTTCAAAACTTGAATACCAGATCAGTATGTATCAGTTTTCATTATATTTTATGTTATATGTTGATAATTTATGGACTGTTAATTATCTTGACTTAATTTTCACCTTATTTTGAATGGGCGAACTGTTTTCATAGAAACGCATCTGGATTATTTGATAAAAATGTCTTTACCAATCAGTGCAGTGCAGTCATGGCAATCTTGAAACCCATCCCAAGTGGACATCAAAATCTTAAAATGTACCGATTCCTCGAATAGAAAAGCATATATGCGTGTTCTTTTTAAACAAAAATATTTCCAGATACTGATGTCAACTTCAGAGGAACATGGATTTAAAGACACGCTAATGACATCTGGATGAGAATGACCCATCTCCTAGCATCAGCTATAGACCACCACCCTTACCGAGACAGACGGCACGGCACCGTGAATTCGTTATCCTCACAACTTCGGTTTTAATCAACACAAACAATTTTACTCTCACTCCGCTCATCGCGAAAGGGGAGATTGGGTACGAACATTTATAACAGACATTATTTCCGAATACTGAGGGCTGATAACGAAACGGAATTCGCAACCAAACATTTATATCCGCCTCTTTTGCACACCCTGTTCGTTCTTTCGTTTGAATGTGACAGGTATATTCTAATTCGTTACGGGATGCTTTCGTTATAAGCCACGTGAAACGTGATGCTGTTTAAAAGCTGCCGATTGCAGATTTTTCTCTGCACGAATATTTTTGCGATTTTAAAACAACTTCGTTTGGACATTACTCTGAGAGTTGTTTGTAGACGTGTTTTGTTTTTTGAATGAGCAGGAGTTCGTCACAGATACTGGCTGTGCAGTGTGCAGGCAATGGCGTATTTTTTGCCGACACCATCGATATAATCTCTAGATTCACAATACCATACTGTAAGCGTTTGAAAAAGTAATGCCAACAGCGCTGTAGACTGATAGGTTGGTTATCTATAAAAACACATACGAGTATGTAGCTACAAAATGCAACATTGCCACTACTTACGCGATTCTATACGAGTAATATGAGCGGGCCAGCTAATGCACAACTTGCGTTGCAGTTAAATACTACATTAAAATAATGTTGTGTTGGTACTAAGAGAAATGCTGCAATTTAGCAGTTACAAAGTAAAATAAAATGGTTTTGGACGATTTGGATCTCTGGACCTTTTTTTAAGACTCCCCGCAGACTGCAGACTTACTATCGGCCGATAGTTTAATTGGGTTGGCCGGTTCGTATGCATCAAACTTTTTTAACCGCCGAATTACTGTAATGTGCACTTCTGCATACATCTTCATACTGATTAAGAATCCGGCCAAACTATCGGCCGATTGAAAGTCTGCGGGGAGTCTAAATTGACTTTCCGCTTACCGTCATACACATTAGGTTGAATATCAACTGAGGAAATTTGACAGGTTGTGATAGCCTGATGTGTGGCTGACTTTACCTATACGTTTGCAAAATCTCACTAGTTATAGTATACGAGTTTATATTTATCTCTTTAGAAATTATTGCGTAAATATTACTTTCAATTGCGCAATTTGGGTTATTAACTTCTTAAGTGGATACAATTTAGGTAAATAACTCCAATCTTACTTACAATTTACCGCGTTTCTATAATCAAGCAGAACGGTCCAACTTTGAAGAGTTTATTAATACTTTAGTCTTTGAAATATAGTCGAGAGCGTGCGGAGAAAATAAGAATCTCAAACTTTAGGCATTCCCCGTGTTTTTATTTGCTTTTTATTATTTTTGCATAATTCCTCGGTGGAACTTATGCCCGCTTCCTACGTTCCGAGGTGGGCGGTTTTTGTATCCTTTTCGTATTTGAACTTTTAAAACCCCTAACTTATTTGGTTATTATTTTGTGAAGTGAAAAACTTTTTTGGGCAGTTTTTTGATTTATAAGTACAAGTTTACTTGACGTTGACCTTCTTTGCGTTTTTATTTTCAAACACTTAAGTCTTTGATACTAAAAATTAGTACGTATATAATATGTACTATGTGCATGTGTGCATAACAGTATTTATGTATACTTACTACATTTCCATATACGTAATATAGGTATCTAAGTTCCGCGAGAAACACATTATTAGTTTCGTAGGTACCTACGTACACTTATCGAAATGAAAAATTCCTGAAAGTTCAACTTAGGTAATATTCATACCTAACAATAGCATAATACCACAAACGTGCGTTCGCTATCAGGTCAATGTAGGATAATAATGTATGAATTTATTTATTTACCTATACTCTTAGTACTATTTTTGTTCTGTTAGTAACGGACAATACTTCTGTATTGTCCGTTTTCACAGCAACTCGAAGAAAGACGTCCGTAGACAAAGCGCTAGTGTCCGACCAAAAGCCGATTCTTAGAAGAGCCGAAGTTTCGGCTCAAGCGAAATCTTTAGCTGAAAATAAAGACGAAGGTGAGAAACACTAAGATGGGTTTTTTTTAACTTAAATCAATTATTGGTTCAATCAATTAAGCTTCAAAAAACCTTTAAAAGTAAGTTTTGTATTATAATTTGATACTTATGCGACTGAAACAAAGATGACAAAACCTTTTACAATTAAAAATCATGAATTATAGTCACCTTACGGTTATTTTGGCTCCCGTCAAGAGTCTGAACTATGCTGCCTTCCTTTACAAGTACGTGTTGATTCACATTTATCCATACTTATAAAAAAAGTACCACGCCTCAACATGGTATTCACATAATACCCCTCTTTGGCCGTGCGCATCGTCGCCGCGGCGCTTTCAACTCTTTCCTTTTTTACATTTGAGCGGACAAACGAGCAGACGACTCACCATATGGTTAATGGTCACTGCCGCCCATGGACGTCTGCAACACTTGAGGTATCACAAGTGCGCTGCCTTCTCTCTCCTTGGCGCTTTCGGCTTCGGCCAAACCTTCGGCCATTATTAGCCGAAACCGAAGCTTCAGTCGGATACTACAAAGCGCGTATCTCGCACAATGCGGACACAAAGGTGTCGCGCAACACTTAACCTAGTGCACTCGCGTCTAACCCGGTCTTTATCCTTATACTAGTAGAAAATGTATCCAGTTGGTCTGGTTCCCCTGTCTAAGGACAGCGAAGAGCCGGCAGTATTCGCTTTATTGTAATTACTTTTCCTAACATTATCATCATCATCATCATAGGCCTTCGCATCTTTAACAGATGATTTAAGCAGCATCACGCGGTGTGGCTATACAGCAGCGCTCGTGGCTGTAAAGTCCTATGCGGGAGTAAACCACTCGTCCGCATTTTCCTAACATACCATCTCCATAATCGAAACACCATCGCTCGCTGTTATAATACATTTAAAATACATATAGCGCCGTAAGACCCAAAAGCCTCATACGAGGCAAAAACAATTGATTTTCTATTGTGTCTGGGCCTTACGACGATAGGGATTATTTTAATTCAGGCAAAAATGTCCTGTATTTTGTATGTTTGTATAGGTGATGTGAGAGATCTCTCTCTCACACAATACCTATATACACATACTTATTGTATAAGAAAGATCAAAGCGTAATTAAATATAGGCATTGCAAAAATCTAAATTATCTTTTTACCTTTTTCACAATAAATTGTTGGTAATCATTTGTTAATTGTTTTTTGATATAAAACAAACTTGATAATATGCTTATAATAAAAACGCATTTGGACAAATATTTCATACGTAAACAATTGATAAGGAAACTAATGAACTTTTACCGGCTCTTGCGCACAATCCAAGCCTATTAAACAACTTGCCATCAGTGGGTTTAATTCACAAGGTGAAATGACCTATAAACGAACTGTCTAGTAGACTTGTGCCTACAGTTCACTAAAGAGAAGAGAGTGATATAAACCGTTTGTAAGTAAAACAGTTCTTTGCATAGTTTAATAAGCAAGTTTATTAACTCTCTAAAAGCTGTCGTTAGATTGAAGTACCTACTTACTCTGCCAATCCATCATTTGGTCTTTTTTTTTCACTCTGTTGAAATGCTGCAGGTCCCAGATGTTATGGTCGACTTCCTCACGCATACCCACCGCTGGGGTCTTACGAGTATGTGGTGCTTTCCTCTGGGCGGGCCTGACACAAGCCTACCCCAAAAGTCTCGTATTTTTTTGTCGGTTATCCCCATTTTAAAAAACTACAGGCGTTGGTGTTATACATACACTCTTTGGTGTATAGGTATGTATTGAGAATCTTCCTCTCAATTTTGCGCTCTTTGTAATCTGTTTGCATAAGCTACTTTGTCCGTGACATCACATGACACAACTGGTGTCTTTTCAATCTTCTTCATAAAAGGAGGAGGTTCTCAATTCGTCTCTACTCGTATGTACTTTTTTTTGTTATCTATCTTCCTTGAGTGAACTGGTACAATTGAACTAATCAACAGCTCACTACAAAATGTACTGTCTTGAGTCGCAGCAAGACGAGTAACGGGCGTGTTATTAAAACTGGCAGGCGACAATAGCCTGTGATTGCGGCGTGGAGAGCGCTCGGCGCGGCCAATAACTGCTATCGTACCAATGTTTATGGACTCACTTGGTAGTTTTTTTTGTGACAGGTGGCAAACGAGTAGACGGATCACCTGATGGTAAGCGATGGCCACCTGCCCATAGACACCTGCAACACCTGTAGAGTCACAAGTGCACTGCCAACTTTTAACCCCTTTCCCCATTGGGCCTCCGGTGCCCTCACTCACTCGACGAAACACAGCGTAGGCGCTTTACGCCAGTCTTCTGTGAGGCCGTGGTATCACACCGGTCGAGCCGGCCCATTCATGCCGTAGCGTGGCTCTCCCACGGTTAAATTTTCTATTAATGACATAAAAAATATGAACCATGGAGTCAGTTATAAGGCGGTTGTCCCACCGGCAACAATGAACGAGTAACGTTGGGCCGTACCTGAGTTTTTCTGTAAAGAAACTCTCAGTGTCTGCCCTAAACCTGGAAGTAACCAATATTGTAGCCTAGTGTATCGGAAAGCACGTCAAGACGTTGAACCTACGCCGGATCCCTCTTCAGTCATGTCACACTTGAATGGTGTCTTATTGAAATAAGAAGGTAAGGAAAAAGATAATGAAGATAATGTACTTCTGTCTACGCACAGACTCGCACATAGCCGAAACATCTGTCATCATCATCATCAGCAACCCACACTCGTTCACTGCTGGACATAGGTCTCTCCTAATGCACGCCACCGCTCCCGATTTTTGACCACTCTCATCCAGCCCACACCAGCCAGCCTTCGAATGTCATCATCCCATCTTGTCGCAGGGCGTCCACGCTACTACGCTTACCGAGTCGCGGTCTCCACTTAACACATTTGTAGGGTGACATTATTTTACTAAGCGAGTGTTGAGTGAGTGTAAATGGTAGGGGTGTCGCACAGCTGACTCCGTCGTCTGGCTTGCTTGGAGTGGCCAGCGAGCTGCAATGAATGCGCTGCACTTCATAACGCCCAAATAACAGATGCATGCCTCATTTAGAAGGTATACTGACCTGTCCCAATATTTAGAGGTTGAATTACCAAAATATTGGGTCAAGGCAGTATCGTTTCAGCGATGACAACCGATCTCAATGATCAGGCCTGTACGTAGAATACATTATAGGGTACAAATGTGGCAGTGTGTACGCAAACACAAGTGCACTCTCTATTACCTTACCTCGTATTTAGATGGACACCATAATGACACGACTAGGAATAATGTCATAAAGTGTTTTCTAGACACAATAGTAATAAGACCGCCAACTTCTTCTCTGAAAGACATACATTCGGATACTGACTTTTAGGCATTCATGTTTGAGTGGACGGTATCGAACCCAGGACCTCAAGCGCAGCCGTTGCTTTAAACCCACAAGCCACTGCGCCACCAAGTCCACTATGTACTATACAATGGCTGAAAACGTGCGCACGATTAGTCTGTTAAAAATATAGTATCAACCTATTTATCTTACTCTTTCTTCGCGTCTACTTGAAAAGTTGTGTCTAAAATTCAAGTTACAAAGGTATATAATATGCTTTCTTTTACTAACAGTACGAGTATGTGCGTACTTACGCATGTTACTTGAAAAGCAAAAATAATTTCCATAAAACACACTTCGTAAGGCATAAGGTAGAAACAAAAAGTGCAAACAAGTCGTTATTACTTCGTCTGTTTGCTCTCACACGTCGTGCGTGGGCGGAAACTGTTCGTCTTTCGTCAAAACGTTTACAACTTGTTACAAACGTTAAGTTGACACGAGTCAGCTTTGATGATCACATCGTAGAATCAGTAGAATGTTTGATTTGCTATCTTGAGCCTTTGTTCTTTTGTTTTTACATTACAGAAAAGAGAATAGGGGAGAAAATGCAACTTAGGTATTATCAAACTGAAGTGGCAGTAGGCTGGTCACATATAGCCGCAGAACTGACAGCTGTTGGAGCCGTAAGTCCTTGAGTGGAGACCGCGACCCGGCAAGCGTAGTGTTGGACGCCCTGCGACAAGATGGGATGATGACATTCGAAGGCTGGCTGGTGTGGGCTGGATGAGAGTGGCCGAAATCAACTTTGGCCGGTCACTATGAGCTTCTTCGAGGTTGTAACCGTCTTACCTTGCAATGTGACCAAAGTATTCCAGGACTATGCGAAGGCATTCTAATGACAGTCTTGAGGAGATCTTGAGTTCTCGCAGCTCGGAAACGTTAGTCCGAAATGCTGTCCAAGGGATCCAGAGCATCTTTCGTTTCATTAAAACTAGAATGCTAACTTTGGCCCATTATAATTACATTCTGCCGAACATTCCGCAAATTCACGTCCGAATGTTTACGAGCCCAACATTACATCACGGAAAAGGCACCTATCTCTTTACAAAAAATAAAGTTTGCAATACGCGTTTACGTGACCTCACGTTGTGACGGCCCGGCCGTTTGTCACTGTGTAACCCGTAAGTTGAGTCCGGACTTCGCGTGCGTACGAGTTTTATAGACGGACTTACTTCTGCACTGGTGTATTATTATAACTATTGTATGGCGTGCAGAAAGCTGTCTTCCTCTAGTGTTGTGTACGCTCAAAGTGACCACAACCGCGCGCTTAGAGTCAAAACGACGGCATAGTAAAGATGGCATTGCAAAAATCATTAGCTCTATAGAAATCACAAATACAAATGTAATAAAACTACTTACGTCTGTACATTGAATTCATATTTCTCTCCAAAAACTTGGGGAGATCAAAAACAGTAGATCATGAATTAATAGATGCGTGGTACCTTTTATTTTTTTTGTCTCTCATTATGTCTTATTAGCTTGACTAAGCTCTTAAACGGATTTAATGAAACTTTTTTCTATGAAGGGTATGCAAAAAAGTTTAAAAAAATCTGGTTATCTGAACTTTAGAGATCGATTTTTTCACAATCCTAGGAGACCATATTTTTACTTAATCAGTTACTTTGTTTTATAAATTTTCTAGAATAAATAAATATTTTACTTATTAGTACTTATATTGAACAAGTTGTCTGATAAAATAAAAAAATAAGAGTTACTTATAAAAAAAAATACTACACCCGCGCGCATCAAATCCGCACTCGTCAAAGCAGAGAAACGTTACCGCGTTATGTTCTGCAGGAACACAGTATGCGGAAAAATGTCAGACAAAAATTCGCGACAAGTTACATTTCCTCAAACTTAAATCTCCCTTTAAGAAGTTACTTTAATCGCAATCACAGTTGAATATAGACATACTTTGACTGACAATTCAGTAGCAGAAGATAAGACCGTTTTACACTGGCCGAGAAGTTTGCCAAACAAGTTGTGCCGGATTCCGGATGATTCCTTCTGAATATCTTGTATTCAACATAATAGACGACTTGTAGTTTCAAGTTATTTTGCCGTAAGACGCAACTTTGTCTCAGCTTTCCTGCTCGTTTAGCCACTAGCGCTACCTCTTTGGGTTTTAGTACGCTAATTGACAACTTTATACCGGTTAACTGGGCAAGCGAAAGTGGTAATTTGTGATACACAAAATTAAATATAGCCATCAGTCTACCATTAGGGGATCTATCAGCTCGTCTGCTACCTATCACATACAAAAACAACTGATAAAAGGAAACAAAAAATTTGATAGAGCGATCTGTGTAAACACACAAATCGTCAATTTTTATCAGGTCCAATTGTGGTCAAGCGTTGGTCTAATAATAAATAAAATATCACAAATTAAACAAAATCAAAATGACGGCGATAGCTAACCAAACGATAAACAGAACTATTACAAACGTCAAAGGATTTAGTTTATTAGTATGCTTTTGTTTTAGTTAAAGTTACAAATTGGTACATGTATACCTACACAGCACATTGAATAGATTTGAATCTTAATGAAGTGCTCGGCAGACGCATGGGGACAGTTCTGCCAACAAACTATTATAGTTGAGTAATTGTAAACAATATCTTTAGTCACGTAAGTGTTGTAGGCAAGGTATTTTAAGTTCTATCTTCTACGTTGTTCATTGCTTGATTCTTTTTTGGGGTATATTTGAGGTAAGTGTCTCTGTTGATTTCAAATATTGAAAAATAAGATAGGTACCTGGTAATGGCCTAGTATGTTACAACGCAACGTATACAACACATATTTGAAGGTCGATTCGATTTAAAAAAACAAGGCGAACTATCGCATAAAAACTACTTATTCATAATCTAATAATAATTTCTATATTGTGAAACATAGGTGTTTAGATGATGTTACAAACTATAAATAATAGGTGCATAACCGTGACCTAACTTATAAAA
Organism: Cnaphalocrocis medinalis; assembly: GCA_014851415.1. Lineage (NCBI taxonomy): Eukaryota > Metazoa > Arthropoda > Insecta > Lepidoptera > Crambidae > Cnaphalocrocis > Cnaphalocrocis medinalis. The sequence continues at coordinate 2,602,444 of CM026279.1, forward strand.
GCAGCAGCATACAATAGTCAATAAAACATTAGCATAAAATTCTCATATGTTAAGCAATTAAAATAATAAAAACATTTAAAATATCAATTCACATATTTGTCAAGTAAATATACAAAAAAAAAGTTTTTGCGGTAATATTTCTATTTCAATATCACAGCACGAGAATTGAAGGGCTGATGGTACCTAATTGGTATCTTTTTTCATTGGCCACAGCATCTTTGAAGATGAAAGTTGCAGCGCTAGGAAGTTGGTGGGCCTCCACATCTACGGAGATGGCTGTAGAGCCCTATTGCTGCTCTGCAAATCCTGCCACACCGATTGCACATCCACCCTGAATCCGCGGGAGGAGACAAGACACGACGGAGCTTTTTCTGTTTTATATTTTCTAGCCAGTCTTTGTCATGTCTTGCTACCCCTTTCTTGATGTCTTGACGCCATTCTGGCCTTATTGCAGCACGCTTTTCCCAGCCAACGGTTGAAATTCCAAAGCTCGTCATGTCCCGCTTGCAAGAGTCCTTAAAACGTAGCAAAGGGCGCCCTACAGGTCTTTTTGCATCCGCTATCTGGCCCAGCATTACTTGACGTGGAAGTCGCTCGGGGGCCATTCGATGAACGTGGCCAAGCCAACGTAACCTACGTTGTTTCAGCATAGCGGTAATGCTGCTACAGTTTGTTTTTGAGAGAACCACGTCGTTACTAATTCTATCTTTCCAAGTGACTCCCAATATAGTCCTCAGGCATCGCATATGGAAGGCGTTGAGCTTGCGTTCTTGTTTCGCGTAAGTGGTCCATGTTTCCGAAGCGTACAATAATATACTTAACACGCAGGTCTGATATACAAGGACTTTAGTGTGAACGGTCAGTTTGTTATTTCTCCAAACGCGTTGAAATAACTTTCCAAAGGAAGTTGATGCTCTGCCGATCCGAGTATCTATTTCTTTGTCACTTGAGAGTGTAGCGGTGGTGGTAGAGCCAAGATAACAAAAATGTTCCACAACATCAAGGACGGCACCATCTAGTAAAATTTTGGGAGGCTTGAGTGCACCTTGCACCATGATGACGGACTTCCTGGTGTTTATGCTCATTGAAAACAAGCGACAAGCGTCACCGAATCTCGTCACCAATTCTTGAAGTTCATCTTCAGAGTTCGCAACTAGTGCAGCATCATCTGCATACAGGAGTTCTCTGGCAATTAAATCCAGACGCTTATTTTTGGACCTAAGCAGATTAATGTTATAGAGTCTTCCATCTTTCCTTGTATGCAGATGCACTCCGACATGGCAGTTCTCAAATGCAGTTAAGAGGAGTGCAGATAGAAAAATCCCAAAAAGGGTAGGAGCCAATACACAGCCCTGCCTAACACCACGGTTAACGCCAAATGGAGCCGATTTCTGTCCATCAAACATAACGGATCCTCTCATGTTGTCGTGGAACGCCCTAACAATGTTTAGCAGTTTCGGGGGACACCCAACTATGTGCAGAACTTCATACAGACCCTCTCTGCTCACTGTATCAAAAGCTTTATTAAGATCAATGAAAGCCATGTAAAGGGGTAGCTGCTGTTCACGGGATTTTTCTTGCAGTTGCCGAAGAGTAAAAATCATATCGCAGGTCGATCGGCCAGCTCTGAAACCACATTGAGACTCTGGGTAGATCTGAGCGGCTAAGGCGTCTAGTCTACGCAGTACTACCTTCGCAAACGCCTTCCCCGCAACACTCAGCAACGATATACCCCTGTAGTTATTACAGTCACCTCTGTCTCCTTTGCCTTTATATAGGGTCATTATCTCTGAATCCTTCATATCTTGGGGAATGGATTCCTCATCCCAACAGCGCAGCAACACAGCGTACAGAGGAGAGGAAACACAGCCAAGCTTTACTAGTTCAGCTGGTAAGTTGTCAAGACCTGTGCTTTTCCCTAATTTAAGGCTGCGGGTAGCAGAGAGGAATTCGTCGCCTGTCGGTGGCTCGTCAAGTACAGTTAACGGAGGTCTCGGTGTGAGGGAGGACAATGCGTCAGGCTGCAAGGCAACCGCTTGTGAGTATAAGTTTGAGTAGTGCTGTGCCCATCTCTCAAGTACCTCAGTCTTATCTGAAATCGGGTTTCCGTCAAGGTCTTTGATTGTGGCACGTTTTCTTTTCACAGGACCCATTGCAGCATTTATTCCTCGATACATACCCTTAAAGTCACCCACATCCCGGCAGTTTTGTATTGATTGGCATAAACTGACCCAGTATTCGTTCGCGCATCTGCGACTGATGTATTGAACCTCTGCTTTCGCTGCCCTATATATAAGTAAGCCATTTGGATCTCTTGGGTTGTTCAAGAGATTAATGTGGGCTTTTCGCTTTTTCTCTATTAATGGGAGCAGAATGTGTTCGTACTCAGTGAACCAATCGTCGACTCTCTTAGCCTTCCTGCCAAACACTTTTTCAGCTGTTTCGACAATTATTTTCTTTGAGACCTGCCACATGTCTTCAGCCGAGGATGCTTGATCTAAGATATCGCTAGTGAGACTCTCCGTAATCAGCTTATCTAGTTCCCTGCAGAGGTTTTCGTCGCGCATGGCTACGGTATTCAGTACAACTTTACGGGGAACTTTCTTCGCCGAGTGAATTTTCTTAGGAGTCAGGCGAGTTTTTGCCATCACTAGAGAGTGGTCAGTGCAGCAGTCAGCGCTGTGATAAGTGCGAGAGTTAAGGATATCACGTAAATCTCTTCTCCTTGTGATAACAAAATCAATCTGATGCCAATGACCCGAACGAGGATGCCTCCATGATACTTTATGTAAAGGCTTGCACTTAAAGTACGTGTTTGTTACGCACAATGAAAGAGAGGCACAAAGTTCCAGCAAGCGCTGCCCGTTTTCGTTTGTGCTGCCGATTCCGTGGTACCCGATGCATTCCGGCCAGTCATGATACTTGTTTCCTAACCTTGCGTTAAAGTCGCCGAGTAAAAGGAGTTTATCGGACCCGCGAACACCTTCCAGACACTTGCGCAGATCTTCATAAAAGTTGTCCTTGATGTCAGCAGGAGCCTTAAGAGTTGGAGCGTATGCCGAGATAAGGGTGATAGGACCGGAGTTTGTTATGAGCCTCAAGTATATAATACGTTCGGACACACAAGTAGGCGCCTCAATACATCCGAGCAGGCAGTTACGGACGGCAAAGCCAACACCATGTTCTCGTCTTTCGCCGTCATTTTTCCCCTTCCAGAAAAAGGTGTAGTTTTCTTCCCGTATACTGCCCTCATCGAGGAGACGAGTTTCTTGTAGAGCAGCTATATCAACACGAAGGCGAAGAAGTTCTCGATCTATAACAGTGGTCTTCCTGAGATCGGGTGTACCATCGGCTTTCGCAGTTGAGGACATCACGTCATCAGATCCAGGCAGCATGGTTCTTACATTCCACGTGGCAAATCTTGTAGCAGCTTTGCTATTAGTGTTGTGATTAAAATTATGATTATGTAAATATTTCTTTTGTTGTTAGGTGCAGTAATACCCATCTTGTTACACAAACGCTGTGACACGCTTGCTGCTCCACACACCTATAGAAGCGCAAGATGAGAGGCGGACCAGTACCTTATTGGCCGGGGGCTGCCCAGCTTAGGCAGGCGGTAACTGATCAATTAGCCACGATGGACTATCCTACCGACGGGAGTCACCCCTGGCGCCCGCGCACACGCCTATTAGCGCAAGGCTTATCACCGGTGACTGCGACTCCCCGTGTTGTGTTCCGCACCTGATGGGCGCGGGTGGAGTGACCTCTCCACAGGCGCTGCATGCCTGGGACGCAGTTGTAAGAACATAAACTTGCCCATCATTCATGTTCTTCTCTCGACCTCTCTGACTGTATCCCCAGGAATGACGAGTCACTACGTGGGGAGCCAGGTTGGTTGCAGAGGATGCCGACTTGTTCAGGTTGAACCTTAATGTCGCCTACGGTACCCCAGATCCGTTGCCTCTTCCGCCTGATTCGCCGTACCGATGCCTTCCATCTCCGCCTACTCAGCCGTTGAGGTCTTCACCCGTAACCCTGGGCACGGGATCCGCATTATACCCCGCAGAACTGGGTCCCTATCCGAACTTGGCCACCGTCCCACTCCGGCCTACTAAAGTGAGTGGTGCCCACCCCCGCGACGTGGACGCGCCGGACAGGAATTACCCCGGTGGGTGATAGAGAAGGATGCTCTATCTCCCCCGTGGCCGGGTTAATGATCTTGTGTACACCCAAGATCAAGGGCAATTGGTATCTAGGGGTTGATAATTTGATATACTAATTCTCTCTCTACAGAATTTTTATTACAATTTCATTCCTACATTTGGAGCCTACTTATAATAATTAACAAGTTAAAAGAGTCGAGCAGGTGGCGTCCTGACGTTGATTAAAGTTATTTAATCAGATACTTTGCGCCGTGTCAGCCTAATTTAGGGTACAGCGCGATTTATTTCAGCAACTTTCTTTATTTAGACAGGGCAAATTATTAATTTGGGTTTTCATTTTAGTTAACATTCTTAAAGGGTTTAAAATACCTCTTATGGCAAGTGAACTGTTCACTGGACTACTGTCCAGTGAACAGTTCACTTGCCATAAGACTACTGTCCAGTGAACAGTTCACTTGCCATAAGAGGTATTTTAAACCCTTTAACAAGCACAAACTTTTCAAGTAATCGTATCGTGCCCACGCTAGGATTATGCTACTACTCAGTACGAAGCGCATCTTATGACGTATCGTAGATACTATTTGCTTCAAAAATGTGTATGCTATGTTAGTTGTCTAATCTGTGGACAAGCGCTCTCGTTGCGATCAAAGATTTAAATCGTTGGTTGCGATACTATCCAATCTTACGTTTGTGCGATTAATTAAAATTCTGCTAACGTACTGTTATACCTGGTCTATGCACCCTTTTACGCCTACCTACTCTTCTTTATTGCTCCGTCATCGGTTTCCTTCCATAGCCTTACATCCCATACAATTCATCCTCAGTCTAACTCCATCCTTCATCCTAGACGGCCGCCTCGACCAAAATAAATATTTTTCTTTTTTTAAAAACCCTAAAACGATTCAACGTATAACAATTGGTGGCAGCGTAAAGGGATTCCAAAAATCTGAATCCCCGGTCCGTTTTCCGAAGTATCCGCGCGCGACACGCGAGTGTATTAACCTTGTGACGAGTGTAGTGCAGACTCCTCAGTGGTTGGACCACTGAGTCTACATCGTCGCAGTCCTGGAAAGGGTACTCACCGCATTATCCTGGGAGTAGCCCACTCAACAGTCGGAAGGCGTCCGTCAAAATCCTGGAAAGGGTACTCACCGCATTATCCTGGGAGTAGCCCATCATCATCGAAATCCTGGAAAGGGTACTCACCGCATTATCCTGGGAGTAGCCCACCATCGTCGAAATCCTAGAAAGGGTACTTACCGTATTATCCTGGGAGTAACCTACTTACCAGTCAGAAGAAATCATCGATACCTGAAAATAAACATTGATCGTGATGCATCCAGCCAGCGCGCTTATCTCCGTCGCCCACGCGCTGTACTTACTGTGAGTCTTTGGTCAATGTTTAGATTAAGGTCTCTATCTCACTAGTTCATTTATCCTTTTGTATTATTTTAAAATAGAATTAATTTATCCTAGTTTTGCTAATCCATATTATGCTCCAAGCGTCCAAAAGTAAGTTGACTGTCGACATCTCAGATCCTGAACCTGTGGTAAGCGACAAATCACCTCTTGGATCACCTAGAGTCACGAGGGCCAAAACCGCCATGTCCATAGTAGATATGGATTTAAGTGTCTTATTCAAATTTATCAAACCTTACGATGGAAACAGGGAGACTCTAAATTCATTTTTAGTGAACTGCGACAACGCAATTAGCCTTGCGTCAGAAGGGCAAAAAAATATTCTTTTTAAATACATTATTAGCCAGCTGAATGGTAAAGCAGAAATCGCCTGCTCCATAAAGGAATTCAATTCATGGGACCAATTAAAAGAATTTTTGAAATGTCAATTCAGCGAGAGGAAACATTATTCCCATCTTTTAACAGATCTTCAAGAAAATAGGCAGGGCCTGCATGATAGTGTAAGCCAGTACGCGTTGAGAACGGAGGCCTGCCTCTCTCAATTATTAACTGAGGTTTCTGTATCCAATACTAAAACTAAGGAGTTAGCCGGCCGCATTGCGGCAATGGAGGATCTCGCCCTCCACCATTTTGTAATGGGGCTTCAGCCTCGTATATCCAACATCATAAGATGCAGATCACCGAAATCGTTAAATGAAGCGATCAACCTCGCTATTTCTGAGGAGCGAATCCAGCAGGCACTCTACAAACGTCCAGATCCAAAATCCATTAATCCCAACAAGTTTAGAGCTGGTCCTCCCAGACCGAATCCTAATCCATCTTTTTCTCAGAGGCCGCCTTATCCTAACCAGATACCATCTCCTCAAGGGGCCTCTTCCCTTATTTGTCGCTACTGCAAGTCCCCTGGGCATGATATCTCCTCATGCAGAAAACGAGAATATAATAATAACCGCTTCAGGGTTCAACAGAACCCTAATAATCGACCTCATCCTAATCAATACCCACGGGTCAATTATTTAGAGCAGCCCTACGAGAACGAGGGTTGTGAAGAAGACATTCTGATCCCTCTTTCCAACCGCCTTTAAACGAATAAAGGGCTCGAGAATTGTCTCTCGAGTCCGGAAATCCTACCTCTAACGCTGAATCCAACGACACCGTTTCTATATCCAAGGGCCACACGGGTAACCAGCCCCAAACAAGAGTCCATTCTTCTATATCCAAGGGCCACACGGGTAGCCAGCCCCAAATAAGAGTCCATTCTTCTATATCCAAGGGCCACACGGGTAGCCAGCCCCAAATAAGAGTCCATACTTCTATATCCAAGGACCACACGGGTATCCAGCCCCAACAAGAGTCCATTACTTCTATATCCAAGGACCACACGGGTATCCAGCCCCAAACAAGAGTCCATTCTTCTATATCCAAGGGGCCACAAACGGGTAGCCAGCCCCAAAGAAGAGTCCATATTTCTATATCCAAGGACCAAACAAGCGTCCCTACTTCTACATCCAAGGACCATACAAGCGTCCCCACTTCTACATCCAAGGACCACACAAGCGTCCCCACTTCTACATCCAAGGACCACACAAGCGTCCCTACTTCTACATCCAAGGACCACACAAGCGTCCCTACTTCTATATCCAAGGACCATACAAGCGTCCATACTTCTATGTCCAGGGACCTCTGTGGTGCCCCATCCAACCAATCCCAAGTCCAAGATCCTACCAAATCCATTCCTAACAAATCTGATACAAAGATATACGAAATCAATTTAGACACAAACAAGCGATTACTCCCGCACGTACTTCTTAACTCGGATGTTTCAGACATCCCACTATCTCTGCTAGTAGACTCTGGTTCCGCAATATGCTTGCTAAAACAAACTAGTATCCGTGAAAGAAGAAAACTTATCAAGGAACCTATTAAACTCAAGGGTATAGACCCTGGCGATGAACCCACTCTTACTGAGGGTCATCTTAATCTTAAATTAAAAGTTGATAAAAAATCTACATCCTTCAAATTCCATGTCGTCAAAAATATTAACTTACCCTATGACGGCATTATAGGCACTGACTTCCTTACTGCCTTTGGCTGCAAAATCGATTATACTCACAACACCCTGAAAATAGGAAAATTAATCATTAATTTACATTTCTATGATCCTTGTTATATAGTCCCGCCTCGCTCGGAATTCATAATGGAATGCTCTGTGTCCAACCCTGAAATAAAGGAAGGGTTAATCATTGATCAGAAAATCTCTGATAAAATATTACTAGCCAACTGTTTAGTCCAAGTCAAAGAAAATCAAAGAGTAAACATATCCGTTGTTAACGTTTCCGACGAACCTGTATCCCTGGCATCCAATCTAAACCTCAAACTAGATCCTTTTATTCCATCCAATAATACAAATGACTCTCCTGTGTCTGTAAATCATTTGAATATTGCAAATGACAGCCTTAGCCGTACTCGAGAAGTATTAAATCAATTACGAGTTTCCCACCTCAATGAAGAGGAAAAAGAAGCCCTTTATCAGCTTTGTTCTGATTACTCAGACGTTTTTCATCTCCCCGGAGAAAATCTTACGTGTACAGATGCCCTTAAGCATGAAATTAAAACAACCACAGATGTTCCAATTCATACTAAGTCCTATAGATTCCCAGAAATTCATAAAACTGAAGTCCGTAATCAAATCGACAAAATGCTTCAACAAAATATCATTGAGCCCTCAGATTCTCCCTGGTCGTCACCCATTTGGGTTGTTCCAAAAAAGATGGACGCGTCCAATGTCCAGAAATGGCGAGTAGTAATTGACTACCGCAAACTTAATGATGTCACAATCGGTGACACTTACCCTATTCCTCAAATAAATGAAATTCTAGATCAACTTGGCAACAGCAAGTACTTCTCCACTTTAGACCTAGCATCCGGATTCCATCAAATTAAATTAAAGGAAGAGGATAAACCCAAAACAGCCTTCACAGTGCCCGAAGGACACTTCCAATTCGCTAGAATGCCGTTTGGGCTTAAGAACGCCCCTTCTACCTTTCAAAGGTTAATGAATTCGGCTCTATCAGGCCTCCAGGGCATCAAATGCTTCGTCTATTTAGACGATATCGTATCCTACGACTATGATCTAAAATCCTGCATCAGCAATCTATCCAAAATCTTTGAAAGACTTCGTAAATTTAATTTAAAAATCCAGCCAGACAAATGCGAATTCTTAAGACGTGAAGTCTGCTATCTAGGGCATATAATCACCGAACAGGGTGTCAAACCGAACCCTGAAAAGATCAAGGCCGTCACTGAATTCCCAATACCAAAAACCCCGAAGGATATAAAATCCTTCCTCGGCCTTGTCTCATACTATAGACGCTTTATCCCTGAATTTTCCAAAACTGCCAAACCCCTTACCAGCCTTCTTAAGAAGGACATACCCTTTAAATGGGAAAATCAGCAACAGCTAGCTTTCGATACGCTGAAACACAAATTGACATCCGCTCCACTTCTAATTTATCCTGACTTCACCCAACCTTTCATTCTAACCTGCGATGCCTCAAACCACGCTGTTGGTGCAGTGCTCTCGCAAGGTCCGGTTGGCAAAGATCAGCCAGTCGCATTCGCCTCCAGAACGCTTAATAAGAGCGAATCCAATTACAGCACTACCGAAAAGGAGTTGCTATCCATATTATACGGTTGCAAAACCTTCCGTCCTTACCTATATGGACGTAAGTTCCTGATCATAACTGATCATCGACCCTTAAAGTGGCTATTTAACCACAAAGATCCCAGCAGCAAACTCCAAAGATGGAGGTTAAAGCTTGAAGAATTTGATTATGACATAGCGTATCGTAAAGGAAAACTAAACTCTGCTGCTGATGCTCTATCCAGGTATCCAGTGAATCCAGTATATCCTGCGAATAAAGATTCACTAAATCCTAATCCTGGAACGCGAAATCCTAATAATGAAATACTAAATCCTAATGAAATACTAAATCCTAATCATGGAATACAAAATCCTAATTCTAGAATACTAAATCCTAATAATGAAATACTAAATCCTAATCCTAGAATACAAAATCCTAATAATGAAATGCTAAATCCTAATCCTAATCCTAATCCTGAACTGCCAAACCCTAATCCTGAAATACAAAATCCTAATCAAGTTGAAGCAGCTTCATCATATCCTGATAGTCCTCTCACGTTAGAAGACCTTGGTATCCGTCTTCCTCTAAGTCCTTTGGATCTATCTAGCAATGACTTACCTTCTATTGACTTGCTTGAGAGCAATGACTTACCTTCAATTCCATGTAGCTCTGATGAAGCGCCAACTGCACCTGAAAGTAATTTAGATCACTTACCTGTCGTTGATGTATCTCCTCAGGAAGCTCGTTCTCCTGCTTCTAGAAACTTACCTTTACCCGATGAAACCTATAATCAATTCTTGAAGTCACCTGAAAAGATACACAACACAATTATTATAGAACATAATGAAAACTTATTCAAAGGTGCAGAAAAATTAATTATTGTACCTACCTCAATAGACATGGACGATTCCATGCCTTATGTCCAAGAGATCCTTAACAATTGTCCCGAACCACAGCGCAGTGAGTTCCTGAAACAAGAAAGATCCCTTTATGAGTTCTTACCACTAAGTATAGAAAATAAAACTTACCTTTTCTTATTCGTGAAAGTGCATCATTTTGATGACTGCTCGTATCCAGATATATTTCAATCTCTTAAACGCGCACGCGATGAAATAATTATGTCCTATCCTTCAGTAAATGATATAAGTACTACCGATTTTAAAAATCCTTTTGTAAGACATTCCTTTGTTAAAATCTACAACATGTTTAGCTATCTCTTCGATGAGACCAATATCAAGGTGCACATTTATCATGACAAAATAATTTATCCTTCTCTGGCTGAAATCCCAAAAATCCTAAAGAAAACCATGATATCCCTATCGCGGGACACCTAGGTTCCCAGAGGATGTATAACCGTATTAGGGATCGATATTACTGGAAAAACATGCGTAGCGACATAGAAAATTATGTCAAGCAATGCTCTTCATGCCAGAGTAACAAAGCCTTACGCAAAATCAATAGGGCACCCATGATCATAACCTCGACGTCGACAGCTCCATTTGAGCGATTATCCCTAGACATCGTAGGTCCTCTGCCTGAATCCGGCACAGCTAAACTCAGGTACATCTTGACCATGCAGGATGACCTAACGAAGTTTTCCCTAGCCTACCCCATTCGCAGTAATACTGCCGAAGAGTCGTGTGAATGCCTTTTACATTTTATCTCATTATTCGGAATACCAAAACAAATACTTACCGATCAAGGCACCAATTTCACCGCGGAAATATTTAAAAGGACTTGCGAATTCCTAAAGACTAAACAATTGTGGTCTAGTCCTTACCATCCGCAAACGCAAGGAGCCTTAGAGAGGTCACATTCGACACTTAAAGAATACCTTAAATCCTACATTAATCAAGATCAGGACAATTGGCCCCGGTATGTCTATACAGCAATGTTGGCATATAACACGGCGGTACACTCAACCACACATTACTCTCCTTTCGAGTTATTATTCGGTTACAAATCTCGTATCCCAGACTCTGTCTATGATGACAACTCTAGTACTACATACCCCGAATATGTTAAGATGTTACAACATCGTCTAAAGCACACCCGTGATAAAGCGCTAGAATTCATACAGAAGTCCAAAATATCATCAAAACAATACTACGATTCACATACTCGGCCTGCCGTTTACAAGGTCGGTGATTACGTTTATTTAAAAAATCACGTTAGGCTTCGTAAAGCTTTGTCCCCTGTGTGGAAGGGACCTTATAAAGTCGTGAAAGTACATGGTAACCACACGTTATCATTGCTTATAAACAGAAGGCATGTTACGCATCACTTCGACGAAGTGAAACATGCAGCAGAGGTACAGTGAACCTCATATTTAGATGATAATTAGTTTAAAATATTACAGTTATAAGTTTATTGTAGGTATTATTCGTATTAGGTTTTAAATAAGATAGTTAAGTAATCATCCAACAGAATGTCTCTTTTTATTACAGCACAATGGCCCAAGGTCTCCCGGAGTTTGTCCAGGAAATCAACTCTAGCCCCGGTATATACTTTGATCCCATCGGTGATCTTAAAATCCGTGTAAGCCATTTAGATCTAGTAACACCTATCGATATATCTTATATTGAACCTCATATTAGAAATATAAATACTATTTTAGGTACACTTCGCTTAGTATGTAGTCAGATACAATTAGAAACGGCATACAAACTAGAATGCCATAATATACTGGAACCATTAACAATTAGATATCACGATTTAGTTTCTGAGTACTCCGCTATTTCCCATCTGGTAGACAAAAGGTTCAAAAGATCAGCGTGGATAGGTGGTATTGGTTCTCTCGCCAAAACTATATTCGGGACCTTGAGCGAAGATGATGGCATTAAATATGACAACGCCATCCAAAACGCATACGATAACGAGAAGAGATTGGCATCGTTAATCAAGGAAAAACGTCTTAATTACTTCTTCGGTTTTAACTGAATTTAATAAAACATTACACACTATCAAAATTAACGAGGCCAACCTCAACCAAGTCATCGACAATTTCTCTCTGAAATTAAAAAACATTTCATCAATGTCAAACGAGGTTACTATCAAAACAAATATTAATTCAATCTTAAATAGTCTGGAAGCTTCTTTGCTAACCTTATCATTCCGTCTGGAAGACATAACAAACGCTATCGTGCTGAGCGGCCAGAACATCATGCATCCGGCCGTGCTAACACCTGCGCAACTGTACCAAGAAATTGTCGATAACTTTCGTTACTTACCTGTTGATTATAAGTTACCTGTAGAGTTAGCATTAAGTAATATTCATTTGTTATTAAATATCTCTAGTGTAGTATGCTATAGTGCCAACAACAAGATTGTTTTTGTTCTAAGAATACCCTTGGTGTCACCCAAGGAATTTAACTTGTATCATAGTTTGGCGTTACCTACGCCCCATGATAAATCTAAGCCGTATTCTTTTACATATGTTGTACCTAGTAATAAGTACATAGCATTGACCAAAGACAGATCAGAGTACTGTAACATCGACTCGCTTAAGGAATGCATAGCGATAAGCTCGCGCGAATACATCTGTGACGTCATGACAGTGATTTCAACTAGTGCGCACCCGAGTTGCGAAAGTGAATTAATTACGCGGGTCATTAAAGTGTTGCCAGTGCAGTGCCAAACGGAATTTATTCACGGACACATAGATTTATGGAAACCACTTTATAATAATAATTGGATTTATGTACAATCCCAGAATAATAAACTTTATATAGAATGTTTAAATCAAAAGAATGTCGAAATTAATATTATCGGAATAGGTATTCTCACTATCCCGAATAAATGTATAGCATATTGTAAAAGCACTAAATTAATACCTAAAATGAATACTTTAAATATTAATGTATCTGTAAGCCTCCCCGATTTCAGTATCATAATGATTCTTGTTGTACACTAGATAAGTTTATTAAAGTAACGAATAATGAGCCTCCATTGAAGTTACAGAATATTGACTTAGATATTTTTACATTAGAAACCAAATCAAAATTAAGATCTTTATCAGATGAAACAGACAAAATTCTAAATCAACACTCGATCATAAAGTATGAGACTCATTACTCAGTTACACTTATTGTAATTCTTTGTGTATTGTCCTTATTTTGTATTTTAAATTGTTTATTTTAATTAAATCGCGCGGTCGTCTGACCTACCTTTTCCCGACTTCCTTCCGAAGTGTTCCTGTAAACTTACCTTCCGATGCAGCTCCAGCTCCCGAACCAGCTATTCCCCTCGAGGTCATTACGCGCCTTCCTGAAACAGAAAACACACCTTACCCAAAAATTAGGGCAAACATATAATTTCAATTCATATCAATTTACCATCTTATCCACTTACCTTCAAATCCACTTACCATCTTACCTACTTACCTTCTTTCAAATTCACTTACCTTCTTTCAGATCCACTTACCATCTTACTCACTTACCTTCTTTCAAGTCCACTTACCATCTTACCCACTTACTTACCTTCTTATTTGGTTACTCACTGTCTTTAAGACTTCCTTCTCCCGTTGCTGGGACAGTTCTTCCTAAACATCGTTTCTTTAACCCCGATGTTTAGTCTACCCCTGGGAGGTGTTATACCTGGTCTATGCACCCTTTTACGCCTACCTACTCTTCTTTATTGCTCCGTCATCGGTTTCCTTCCATAGCCTTACATCCCATACAATTCATCCTCAGTCTAACTCCATCCTTCATCCTAGACGGCCGCCTCGACCAAAATAAATATTTTCTTTTTTTAAAAACCCTAAAACGATTCAACGTATAACAGTACGATAGAGCTCTTAATTTTCATACATTTTTTTACAATACGCTTACGCTACGATTTCTATGAATAGTTCATGCTAAGACTACAGCTTTCCGATGTTTTCCCATACCTCCGTGCTAAAGCAGGTAAGGCCCAGACAGCAGACACTATGGAAAATCAATTGTGTTATGCCTTTTAGAAGGCTTTTGGGTCTTACGTCGTCAAGGTAGAAATACGCGAAGCTCACAGATTTTTGTCGCATGTACCAACAAACATAAAGGAGCTTGCAAAAATTGGATCATTGAAAAAAACATTTGTAACTTCTAATTTACATGAAGGGCATTGACGTCTCCAAACTCATACATACATTTACGGTGCGAATTTACAAACTTGAATATATGATCCGTTTCAAAGGGAGGGCTGCCAAAAGAACATAACACGCAAATATTGTAATATCCACGCACTCCCGGGTATTTCGGGAAATATATGCGCATGCATTGCTTCCGTATACAAGAGAATGTTTTTAGTATAGTACCTATGTTGTTGGGTTTACAAAACAGTTGGCCATCAAATTTTATTCAGCGAATGGACATAATTTTTGCAACGAATATGGAAGAAGTTGACTTCCAATTTTGTCGCCATCTTTTTTAGTATTATACAAGTAGTGAAAATTCGCATTTGTCAGAGGTCGGAATTAGGTAGAGTTTCATGTAGTATCGAAATGATGATATGGATCTTTCCGCCATTTAAAATAGACATCACTACATAAATTACCACAGATGTTTTAATCTGTGTGCTGTTTTGTCGAGTGATTGAAGGTACTGGGCCCAATTTGGGGGAAAAGGGGTTAGAGGTTAGCAGCGCACTTGTATTGTGAATACTGGTGATGCAGGTGTCTATGCTTGCCGCCAGGTGCTACGTCTGCTCGTCTGCCACTTATCACATTAAAAAAAAACGAAAATTTTGATAGTATTTTTTTTCAGTTCTATTAAATTTGATCAGGACATTTGAAGCTTATCTACTTTATTAACACAATATGAATCTTTCCAAAGTAATGTTTTTTTTATTACAGCCAATAGACGTCTACTGCTGGACATAGGCCTTCCCCAAAGTTCTCTACACAGATCGCCTGTGCCAACCGCATCCAAGGGACTCCCGCTCCCCTTCACTAGATTGTCGGTCCACCTAGTCCACCTAGTAGGCCTGCCACGGCTGCGGCCTCCTGCACTAGTACATACTACCATACAAAACAAAATATGCTGCTCAACCCAAAACCAATCTTATTCCACCGGTTATAAAATGAATTTATATACACCACAGTCGTCTCAGGTATGAAATAACCAGCAACTTTGGTTATTTTCTCGGATAATGCAAGTAAAGCCGTGCTGAATGCAAATATGGTCACGCGTTTCGTTTACTTGAAATGTCTTCGGGTTCAGTTTGGGAATACTATTTTACATGTTAAAAATATTAAAAGATTCATGAAATGGAATACTGTTGTCTTAGGTCTGGCAACAATTTTGGATGAATAAGAAGAAGCATATGATGATTTTTTTAGTTACAAATTTTTAACAGATTGATACTTATGCTTTCCTTAAAAAACAAAAATTTAATTTATCTTTTTCTCTCTCTCTAACGCCCCGTTGGTCTAGTGGTTTAAGTACCGGGCCGTGATCTCGGGATCCCGGGGGGGTTCGATTCCCGGGTCGAGCAAAAGTATGTTTCGAATTTTTCGAACATAGCTCGGGTTTGTGATCACCAATCCGCATTAGGCAGGCGTGGTGATTAAGCCTAATCCCATCATAGTAGCAATAACTTGATTTCTATGATGGAGGCCTTTGCCCTGCAGTGGGACAGTATATAGGCTGATACTTTCCTTTTTCTCTATCTGAAAACCTTTAGAGAAAACTATATTTAAATCGGTGACAGCAGAGTTCAGAATTAAGACGAGCACACGTATCACGTGATGGTAAGCGACTGCCGTCACCCATAGACACCGAGGAACATGAGCTGAGTCACAAGTGGGTTTTTATTGGGCCTTCAGTATCCTTACTCACTCGGCAAAACACAGCACAGGCGCTGCTTTATGCCAAAGCGTAGCTCTCCCTCGCTTAATCTAAGCCAATTTAAATCCAAACATTATTGCTTCAATTTTCCAACAGGTAAGTACGAGTACTTTAACAAATTTCATTTTAAATTGAAAGTAAATTGAAATATACGTAACGCGCCCAAAGTGAAGACGTTTTCAGAAGAACGTGTCGGTCGTGGACTCCACATAAGCGGGATTGGAGTTGAAGTGCCTTCGAATCACGGCAGGTACTTCTTTGTAGACTAGAGAAGTCCCGTGACTTCGCTCTCCTAACGCACTACTTCAAAAACAACAAGGTTATCAAATTTAACCTTCATGCTTTTATCTGAGTAATCGCGTAATTCATCATTAGTAACCACACCGTGATAATGGCTTGATTTCTATGATGCCTTGCAGAGGGACAGTATAGGCTGAAACTTTACTTTCAATCGTGTAATTGATTTAGAACATAAGAATAACTACCACACGTGTCCCTCTTCTCCCCTTTTACAGTAACTCACCAAGGCAAAGAAAGAGTTTCTTACTTTAAAAATTGCTCCAAGTACCTACCCTAATTAAACAAATAACCTTACCTTTGTCACAGAACTCACGGAATAGGGTATTTGACAATTTTTTTTATGTGTTTAATCAAAAGACCCTCTATTTAAGAAACATTGTTGAAATAATTATTAGATTCTGATTTGAATTACCTAAGATATCACAACTTTAAGAGCACATATTTTACGCAGGCCCAAAAACGCTCTATACAATGGCTAGTAAATTTTGTTTGGTAGCTATATCAAATATTTCGTTTATGTACATGGTTTTATAATAAAAGTTTGTGTATAATTTAAGGGTAGTTCAATGATATAATTATGTTAATAATATTATAAACTTTAAAAATGGACTTGCCCATAAAACTTTAAATGCTCACAAAACCAGCTAGACGTTATACTCGTATTTTTAACTGAAAATTTAGGCTATTGGTTCTTATTTACCAATATTTTGGTAAAGTATCAATATTTTTTACTATATCGAGATTAGTCAAATTCCCTATACTTAATAGTACCCTATGTTAACAAAGCCACAAGTTTGTGGAACTAGTATTTATCGAAATAAAAAGTTTTGAAGATTATTTTTCAAAATTGCTTAGGCAGAGCCCAAATGTACGGGTTATGTATGATTTTAGCAGTCCAGTCCATGTATGTTAATATGTTCGCCACTATCACGTTACAGCTTGTCGTACCAGTTACATCCAAGATGTTTCTCCGGATCATAGGTTTCGAAGCTTTATACTGATTTTTATAAGCATATTTAATACTGGTGGACATAATGTAGATCTCAAGCATCCCAAAAATAATCGTTAAAATTATTTCCAAGAGAATACTTAGCTAATTGCTTCTTTTTTACATTTCTAAAATTACAGAAAATGTCATATGGGCTCATTATTAAAATGGAAGCCTCAAGAAACGTAACAAAATCACAAACTTGTTTTTCTCACATTGAATCTCTTCCAATTCCTAATGCACCCTTCAAAGCACGGCACTCGAAAAAATTGCCCGCACCTTTCCCTACAAATTGGTTTACGTAATCTCCGTGTAAACTCGCCCTAATGTCGGCTGATTTTTATTTTATTTGTCGAACGTAATTATTACGGTCAATAACGCGTTTTCATCCTTTTAACTGTGGTTTCAGAATAGAGTATTTTTCTGCGCGTATACGGTCGCTTTAGCATACGAGCTTATACACACAGAACACGTGACGCCGAAAAATGCTCGTATACGCTCGCTTTGAAAAATTGGACGTGCGTATACGGGCGTAAGAATTGCATGGCTGAAGTGGCAATCGGCAGGGCACATTGCGAGGAGAACAGACGGCCGTTGGGGTGGAAAGGTCCTTGAGTGGAGGCAGGGCCGTCTCTAGCTCATGTGGCGCCCGTGTGCAAACATTGCCCTAGCGCCCCCTAGCAAGCGCGCGGACAAAATTAGGGCATCGAGCCCGGGATTACCCGGTCCGAAAAAACCCGGGTTTTAAGAGTCACAAAAAACCCGGGTTTGAAAATCAAAACCCGGGTTTATCGGGTTTTTTTATACGCTTCAAAAACACGAACCATTCCGTAAATGTTAACTACTTATCAGGTGTTCCGTCTGGGCCACCCATCACATAAAAAAAAAGAAATTAGAACGACCTACTACGTAAGTACGTAATAATAACGGAAAATGTAGCAATGGGTGGGTATTGGCCTTCCTTTTTAGGGTTCCGTAGCCAAATGGCAAATAACGGATCCCTTACAGATTCGTTACCAGCACTATCCCGGCTATGTGCTGGAAGCGTCCTTTCACCGCAAGGCCGGTGTATGCCTTTTCGTCAGGGCGGACATCTGTTGTGATTGTCTTCACTGCCTTGAGGAACCATCAGTTTCCATCCTTTGCGTTCGCGTAGACTTAGGCTCGACGAGCAGAATCTACGTGTGCATATACCGTCCCCACAAAGGAGACACCGCGACAACTCGACTCTTCGAACACCCGAGTGAGGTGGCAGACAACGCTCAGGCGCGGTTTCTTATCAGCGAACTGGTGTTTCAAGGGGATTTCAATGCCCACCACGTCGACTGGTTGGGCTCCCTGAAAACAGACCGTTGGATGTCGTAAAGTAAAAAAGTAAAGTATCAGCCTATATACTGTCCCACTGCAGGGCAAAGGCCTCCACCATAGAAATCAAGTTATCGCTACTATGATGGGATTAGGCTTAATCACCACGCTTGCCTAATGCGGATTGGTGATCACAAACCCGAGCTATGTTCGAAAAATCCGAAACATACTTTTGCTCGACCCGGGAATCGAACCCGGGACCCCGAGATCACGGCCCGGTACTTAAACCACTAGACCAACAGGGCGTTAGACCAACAGGGCGTTAATGCTCAGTTTGGATGTCGTACCCGTTCAAAAATACCGCTGCGGGAAGTTGATTCTACAATGAGGAGGTGCGCGGCAGAAAGTGCCGTGTAAAGCGCACAGTAGAGGATCGCCAACTATCCAGGCACGTGGTGTAGTTTGGTGGTGAAATTTGGCAGCGGGTATCAACTCAAACATTTCCTCAGAGCACTCACCAGGATAAAGGCGGTAAAAGATACAAAGAGATGCAACATCTCTCCGCAGTGCCACAGAATCTAAGCGATCAGTGAGATTCTCGTCACCGACTATTCGAGTTGCACGACGTTGGAAGCGGTCTAACGGGAGGAGCTAATATTGGGGTGCCCCGGCCCAGAGATGGGAGCAGTAGGTACTCCATGTGGTGCCGGACTTGCGCCTTATAGAGCTGAAGGCGGTGGGATGGCGTAAAGTACCACCTTGCTCTGCCGAGGACACCCAGTTTCTTAGAGGCTTACTTAGGTAGCCCTTTCCTCTAAATGACCCCGAGATTGAACGTCACTTGAAATATTGACGCCAAGAATCGCAATGCTCGCTTTGGCGTTAAGGTGAGTGTCCTGAAAGTGAGGAGAAACGACAAAGGCGGTTTTTTTCGCAGTAAACGCGCAAACCTAAAAAGACACAACTTTTTGGGATTGAATTCGACTAGGTAGATTCATGTCACCCCAACTCGACACCATGATCTAGAGTATTCTCAATGACAGACACAACTTCCTTCCGACACTCATCGACGTGAGCTCGAGAAAACCTTGCATGGCCGGAATATGAGGCATCGCCCGTACCTACTGCCATTTTATGCACATCCGTCGGTTGGGAGACCGATGAGTAGTGTGGGGCTCTCCTTTGGTTTGGGTCTCTGCAAATCAGAGACCGTTCAGAGGCATACCCACTAAAACCTCTCCGACTTTTCCCGGCAGATCCAGGCACGATGGCGGAATACGTGAAAGGGCGAACCTTTATCGCCGCGTCCCGCCTCAGGAAACTGCGAGGCACGCCAGTACGGCCTCACCTTCCCAACTACGGGGCGTATACGCCCCCAGGGGCCGCTCCCACGGCCTACCAAAAATCCCCCCGGATGGACGCCCACGTTGCTGGGTTGCAACGCAGGCGCTACCCGCAGATCCCTGCAGGACTCCCTCGCAGACCCGTACCCTGCTGTTTGCAGGACAGGGAAGGGAAAGAGAGCCCGCAGGCTTACCAGTAAGGCCCTGAAATCTCAGCCACATCAGCACCTCCACTGGATGCGGAGGCAGGGGGAATACAGGGAGGCAGGAAGCTGCCGCTTACCGCTGGATTGCGGGACTTGGCGAGATCTGCGCAAAAGTCCCCCACATGTAATGTGGGGGCAGCGCCCAGAGGCGCCCCAAGTAAAAGGGAGAGCACGCCTTGCTTTGCTGTAATACTACAAATATAAGAAGAGGTCCAGGTGCTACACAAAATGTATGCAAACTGGAGTTCTTTTTACGTTGGTTATCAAAGCGCGGCGGCCGGCCAGAGCGGGCGCGCGCCGAGTGGGGCTCCGTTGCGAGCGGGCGCCGGGCGCCCCTAGGAACGCGGCGCCCGTGTGCAACGCACACCCTGCACCTAAGGGAAAGACGCCCCTGAGTGGAGGCCACGCGCAGGAGGCCGCAGTCGTGGCAGGCCTCCCACCAGGTGGACCGACGATCTGGTAAAGGTCGCGGGAGTCCATTGGATGCGGGTGGCACAGGACCGATCTGTGTGGAGAACTTTGGGGGAGGCCTATGTCCAGCAGTGGACGTCTATTGGCTGAAACGCGCTTCAAAAAACGAGCATAACATTGTGCATATATAGTTACTTATGCGCGAATAGAACGCTAGTTTGAAACCTTAGGTTCTAAAAGAGCTTGTATGCCGCTTACAGACAATAAGGTAACTTTTAAAATGGCTTGCATTCGCATACTTCTTTTTTAAAGTCTCAAAAAAGACTTTGGGATTGGAAAACTACCACGGCAATGATTTTTTATGATGACCCCTTCATTTGAGACTGACTGATCAGTGTGAATTGTCTAGAGAATTTATTTTATTTATGGTCTGTTCCAGTCCCTGGATGCGGGTTAAGCGCTCTCCCTCAAGTTTCCCATGTCACCTCCTAATGCTTCCATAATTACTTTTTCTTGTTACTTAATTGTGTGAACTGTCCCTTTTCCCTATTTTTCTTGTTTTGAGACTTTCTCACGGAGGCATTCAGTGTTTTGTGCGTTAATAGTTTTATTTTGGGTTAGGAGTTTAAAAATAACCTTCAAAGGGCAGATATTGCGTAAACGTTGTTAATAGATTTAATGTCGAAAAAAGAAATGTTTTTTAAAGATGTCACAGCAACTACTTTTTGGCTCGATAAAGTTATTTTTGAAGGCTTCGAATTTTACTGATCTATCGACGCTATATCGACGCATAGCCTAGTTGTCGGACGAATTTTGAGCCTGTTTAGTTAGGTAGGTACCTTTAGTAGTGATAGCGTCGTATAGGTATAAACATCATTTTTATGATTAGAGTAGGTGAACAGTATTACATTTTATCTTTATTTATTTCTTGTTGCAGTCAGTCACTAAGAGGATCGGCGGTGTGAGCGATTCACTCGGGATCACAGAATACATTGTATTATGATTGAAAACAACTGCTTTAAAACGCAAGATCTGTGGTTTTATTTTTACAACAAGAAAGCAAAGAGTACGATATGTAAAATAATAGAAAAGCACCGCTTTTTTGGTTTTTGAAAGAATTAAAATAAATTATACTGTATTTTTTGGAAAACTCTCCTATCCTTAATTAGTTAAGAGACCATAGCTTGGACAGAGCATGTTTGGAGCTTAGAATAACACACGACGTGTCCAGTATTACTATTTTTACCTTACCCGTTACCTTATTGTTACCATACAGTGGCAATGTGGAAACACAGATTAATATTAATAATCCTGTTAATTATGCTTGGCGTAGGGAATCCATACTCAAAGGTTTTGTGAGTGTATTTTTTTTATTAACTTTTAAAAATAATGTATTTGTCATTCACCATGTCAACTTGACAGCTGACAGTTTTGACGCGTTTGTGTACATCACAGACCGATCGTGTCATGTATACAACAAAATATTTATGAATTCTACATAGTCTTACCGTTTTAGATAGTAGTTTATTTTGATAAATATTTTAGTGATCCATCATGGCGATGGCTGAGAAGAAAAACGAGTACCCGCCGAGTGTGGAGGCGGACCGCAGACTGTTGCCCTTTGAGACTTGGGAGGACTATTTGGACTCGCTCATAGAAATAGCTGATTTGAGGAACCTTCGAAGTATTGCATCCGCTAGGACCATAGCAGCACTTGGTTACAGGTTGGCGGTTCGTGTTAATATAGCCATTGGCTCACCATTAGTATGTTTCTCAAGGGTCAGGGCTGACCTAGTGATCTGGGTGGGACCAGTTATAAGGCCTAGTGCGTACTTCAAGGAATCGCAACGTTAACGTATCACGCTAGGATTTCGCTAGTACTCAGCACGAAGCACCTTCAATGAGTTAACATATCGTACAATTTCCTTCAAAAATGTACATATTGGGTACGTTAGTTATATAAACTGTGGACCGGGTGCTCAGGTGCTCACGTTACTTTCTGACGTTTGTGCGATTAATTTTAGTTCTGCTTATGAACGATAGAGGCAGCTCTTCAATTTACATACATTTTTTTACGATACTCTTACGCTACGACTTTAGTGAAAAGTTCATGCTAGGCCCACAGTGCGTGCTTTGATAAGCACGCACGTCCCTGATGGGACGACTGAGTTTGATCGTCGCTGCTTCTGATTTTCTATATGAAAAAACACGGTGGATATCACAATCAAATTCGAATAAAGTGACTCATATAACACTGATCGAACTTCACTTTGAAGTTCGTTTGATCATGTAATAATTATTATTTCTCAGAGCTAATGGTGACACCCTAACTGAAAAGGAGTTCTACACTCGACGCGCGGTGATACACGAAGTGGTGTATCCAACTGTGAGGGCGTACGTGCTGGTCAGCGAAGGGTCGGACATCGAGGATCCCTTCAACCGGGAACTGGCTGTGAGGGAACGGGCTAATAGAGTGGGGATTCTACAGGTTCGTACTTCTATTTATGGGGTAACAAATTACAATCTGCACCTACCATTTATAAAGAGATAACTTCTACAGACAACGACAAGGCTTATAGGTAAACCGAAAACACGAAACGCTTGCGCGATGTAATTTAGCACAGCGCCATCTATTAGTTCATTTCTGAATTACGGGCCCGAAGCGAAGTGAGGGCGGGCCACTAGTTTTAAATACGTTTATGTTGTTTCTCTTTTACTTTTTTGACTTAGAAATTTTATCCTTGATACGTTTTCCAAAGCCTGCTTTAGAGCATTGCACCCAGTTTGTGAAAAGGTTGTGGGGTTGAATATACGTGTTGAGGAACTTTTTAATTAGGCACCTATATTACTTTCTCATGTTATTCTTATTACTGAAATCTTGACATCATCAATGACATGGTTTTCTGTGAAAAGGTTATGCATGCATAAAGTTACAGACTCTCCCATACTGATGGATCTTGTGGCACCCTGAATACAATCATATATTATATTTTGATGGCCTATAACGCTTGACCACAATCGCATCTTATAAAAAGCGTCGATGAGGTGTAGGATGTTACGCGTTTACCTAGAAGATGCCTGTTCACTCTGCCTTAAATAAACCATATGTATTATTTCATTAAAAGTCGGACCTTTACTTCGCAGTCTATAATATTCATCCGGCACTTCACAAAGGGAGGCTTTGAGATATCTGGCTACATCGATTACGCTCATCGCCTGATCAGCGAGAATTGGACGGCATTCTTCAGGTCCAACAAAATGTTGTGGCCTAGGGACACTGATCTTGGCTACTATCACTGGAGACATGGTACTGTGAGGAGCAATATGAGTAGGAATTATAAGGTAAGTGTTCGCATGTTCTCACTTATGACTTATAATTATAATCTTTCAGTTGATTTTTCAAATTATATCACTCTGTTCATAATTTAAACCTTAGGAATGATGAATGATCAAAATTCAGCCAATTGCAGATCATACTAATTCGCGAGGCATTAGTTTTACGTGAAAGACTTGATATAAACCTTTTCACGTACAACAAATGCTTGCGAATTTATTAAAACTATCCATGGATATTCAACTTTAATGACCGTATACCTAACGTAGTTACATTATAATCAACTAACCTGATAATATTTCAATGCCTGGTAAAATAGTTTCACTCTACCTAATGAGAAAAAGGTTCAAACAAAGATTTTACAAAGACATGTCTATTGAATAACTATGAAACCGATAATTTAAAAATAGAAATACCTATGTATCTAAATTTATCTCTATTCAAAAAGTTCGATTCATAGTTGTAAAATACCAATCACAAAATGCGATAAAAATATTTAATAAAAAGTCGCGTCATACGATTGAGGCGATGCGTGATATTTGCAGAGCTATGTCGATATCGAGTCGAGGCAAGTTTGTCGAATTATTGCACAGTTTCACGGGTAGGTAGTGTCAAGCGATCTGCTCTGAAATGCCGAAATGTGTCGGCAACTTGAGGAATGTGAGACACTTTCGCCTGTCTTGAAAGCCAATATACTGGGCTACTTGTTGAAATGTTAGCTTTCGAGTACCCACATACGTACGGTATAATATAAAGGTACATACAGAAAACAATTTGTTTAAACAGGTGGAGTTGTATCTTATTGTCCTAGGTACCTATAAATGTCTTTTATACTATTTTATTTATACTTACACTTAACTTCGAATAGGATAGTTCCCGTTACGTTAAAAGTATTGTTAATTTGATGAGAGGTGGGACTTTGTAATATTTAGCCATTTGAAAGGCCCTTTGCATTTTTAATCCTAGAATTGGTAACTAGGAGATTTTTATAAGTATTTCTGTTCAAATAATGAAAACCTATGAATTATTACATCATCACACAGCATAGCTATGCAGTTATTTGTAACGTAACAAAAACTATCAACTTAGCATAGCCCTTAAAACCTACCCACTTATTATAAACTTCCTCTACAGTCGACTCCGAAAATAATTTTCGAGCTGGAAACCACTTTCAACTAACACAATTATAAATTGGAAATTGAGCTTCATACCTAACTTTTACAAACGGACCGCTCCTAATCTGGATATTATTTCAGCCAGTAATGGATACGGAGAAGGGCCTGCTGTTCCAAAACCGGCACGACCACAAGATCATATGCCCTGACCCTCAGCAAGACCCTGGGCAGAATACGACAAAGCAGAGGATTTACTCTCCGAGGTATACGCAGATTGAAATTTATGACCATGTAGTGAGGAGGAAGAGCTGATAGAATGGGATTTAGCTATGAAAAAGAACAAACGTTTTAGGGCAATCGGAATTTTAATTAATGTTTAGGTACAAGTATTTTGCAGAATGTTGATATTAACAACTGAGTCGTTTTTTAAGAATACATTTTTAGAAAATATGTTTTTTAACGAACAAAAGGTATTCATTACCATTTCAATGTCATATTTTCTCTCTCTTCAATTTACAAGTCTCGGAATAATAACAATTAACAGATTCCTTACATTTATTTTAATACATGTAAGTACATACTTATTTTAATTTAACACATTTGTTTAAGGGCAAACAAAATTAAAAGTGTACGACCTAATCATAAAAAAGTTGTCTTTTATTTAAGTTTACTTGAGGTTGATTTTCTTCTAAATACCTTTGCTTGTATTTTACTCCTACAAAACACAAACATTTCCTAGAAATACCTAGTAACATTTGGTGCCACATATTTTGTAGTTACAGTTTTGTGTAGCAATAAGGGTAAACGTTTGCAGGAGATTTGTTTACTTTCTTTGCATTTAACATTCACAAAATTAAAAAACCATAAGGCTGCCTGTCCAGTCCACCGAAGGGCAGCGGGGCGGAGCAGAGTGAAATCCAAAAGAAGTTTGTTTGTCCAGTAGCGGAGTTTTTATGACATTTTATTGGCGGATTTCACTCCACTCCTCCCCGTTTCGCTTTGATAGATAGGCAGTCTAAGGGGGAAAAGTTCAGTATTACGTTATCACGTACGTACTAGTAGCTCAACCAAGCAATCTTAGCGAAGTTTCCACCCTTAGTCATCTTATTCCTCACCACCTCACGGTGTGGGGGGAACAACGTCTGGTGATTGGGGAAATTGGGTAAGTAGTCCCCCCCCCCCCTGGATTAACCAAACCTCTGGGTCCGCTCAGTTGCACTGACGTGAGGGTTCTTATAATACTGACTTTACAATTTAACTCATACTATAATAACAATGTTTCCAATACTTTTAACAAGTCTAATATAAATAAAGCACTAAAATTAAATATTGAATAATCTAATTCAAAAACATTATGTTAAATGCAGCTTATTTATCTTAAATTCTTTGACATGTAAATAAGTATAAAAGTCACACAGTGATGTGATTGTAAATTAATAATTGTAATCAATCTATCTTAAATCTGACGCTAGATATTGTCAGTAGGTATTTATTATGTAATGTTAAAAGGTATCTACATACACAAAAGTGCAAGTAAAGCTAAAATATGTATAGTTAAGCAAAATCAGACCTATAACTTACTTTAATATCTTACTATCTATGGAGCGGCCAGCTAACTTAGTCCACCCGTTAAAAAAGAGCTAGAAAAGTAAATACGTACGGACAAAATTTCTGTTCTTCTTAACGTCTCGATTTCTCCATTGTGTTTTTCCAGCCTCATACCATGATTTGTGTGAGGTCACTATGAGAGCAGAAAGTTTGGAGATAGAGGGCATGCTAACTGCTCAGAGTTATCGCGGCCAGCACCACAGCGAATCGTTCCTGACTTTGGTTCGCAGTCTGCTCACGGATTTCTATCGTCAAGATAATATCTGAGAAAAGATTTTACCCGTATAGTGGGTACTGACAAACGACTCTATGGTTCATGTGTTGATGAGTTCATGACTGTCATACCTTTTTTAACATATCGGTTGAGGACTTTTTTGACTGACCGCACTATAAATACTATTTACAGACTTTACCTGTCAGTTTTAAATTTACTTAAATTATTATCGCACACGTGGCGTGCTGCAGTAATATTTAACAATGTTCTTGCATTTGTTTCCTTTACAGTTACAGGGTTTTACTAATGATTTGAAGAAGCGTTTTACGAACACATACCTATAATTTCTGATCGCTACTGAACGAACAAAACTCTCAGTCAATTCCTACCATTTAACTCTTATATTTGACTATCAAAATTGGTCGCAGTGATTTATTAACAACGTCCTAATTTTAAGGTTGAGATTGTGTAGATTCTAGGCGGGTTTTTTTAGCGAATTCTCTCGAAGCACTTTGGACTTCAGCAGTTCGCAGGGTAATACCAAATATGTCTTCATGGTATCTGTTCTCATCCTGCGAACAAAAAATATAAAATTCCTGAACATATAACATTGAATAAGAAATGTTAGAAAAACATTATTTTCCGAGAAACTCAAAAAGAAGCATCCACTAATTTAAGAATTGACTCCATTGATTTTACCCTACATACCATCATTTCTAAAATGAATTCTTCGACTTCCATCTCCGACATTCCCGCATGTTTCTTGACGATAAACCTGAGTTTCTGCTGCACCTCTTCAGCCATCTTGCAGTCGCCACACACGTAGAAATGCCCATTTAAATCCACCAGCATTCTTGTCACTTCTGCTCCTTGTTCCTCTAGCAGGGTTTGAACGTGCTTCTGTGAATTTGAACAAATTATTTGTATGGATTTGACAACTGCAGTAGCAAATGCATATGGATAAAAAAGTGCATAAGTGCGAGTTTTATTCATTTCAAGACCATGTATGGCATAATATCTCATATTATTATTATATACTATGGTTTGGTTTACACTAAACTGGGCTATAATTAAAATCTTACCTTATCACAGCCTGGTTCTCTTGATAAAGCCAATGAAACATTGGTAAGTATACCCTCCTTTACAGCTTCCTCCTTCTCTTCTTTGTAGAGATCCATTCCTCTGTTTCTGCAGCCGAAAAATAACGACATAGGACCGGCGTTCTGTTTGTTTGGTATGAGATTCTTGATTTGCTCTCTTCTGTGGTGCCAGAAACCTCTGAACGGTGCAATGCCGGATCCAGGACCCACTAAAACCAGTGGTGCTGAAATGTCCTTCGGCATATGGAACTTAGATGCTCTAAAAATAGAGTAATTAGTTATGAATCTATATTAATTTTAGGGTATAGCATTATGTGTAACTATTTAAAGGGAACTCACCGTTTAGTAAATAACAGAATTTCGTCTCCCTGTTTTGAATTTTGCAAGTAGTTTGAGCATACCCCATAGTGTGTGGGTCCTTGACCATCTGCAAAATAAAAAATAATTTCTTAAAATTTAGGGTGGCAACTTTACGCCATCGCTGATTAATAAGGGACACACCTTATTTACTGACAGAAGAAAACACGCCAACATTGCCATAAATGACAATATTTTGTGTGCGTTACCATTGAATTCATTTGTGGGTACATCAGAAATGAACTCGCATTTAAAGTACAACACCGGAAATAAAAAGTACTTACTATCGATTTTATTTATTGAATCTAGATTATCTGTATACCAAATTTCATTTAAATCCGTTGAGTAGTTTTGGCGTGAAAGAGTACAGACAGACAGACAGACAGACAGACAGACAGACAGACAGACAGAGTTACTTTCGCATTTATAATATTAGTATGGATAACTACTTTAAATGTCATTTAAAATTTTGAGAACATGATTACACGATTTGATTTTTCCTTTATGTTGGTCGAGGGCACGAAAATTGCTCCATTGTTATCACAAAAGATTGTTCCATTTGTCTTGTTACATCATAGTAAACATGTGGTCGATTACTTTAAACGTAGCTTTACCATCATGCTTACAATCTTCTGCTTGCAAAATTTGAAGAAATAACTTGTGGCTCCATTGGTGTTACTACTAATCGGTTACTATGTCACTATGTGATCCGTCTGCTAATCTACTAGCTATCACACATAAAAAATAATGTAGGTACCTTGGGTTTTATAACTAACAACTGCAACGGTCACGTGTACCCTTTGCCGGTGCGCCAGAGGTGATGAAGATATGGAGTAGAATCTAGGCTGCAATGGCGGCAACAAAGCTGCCAAGAGCGAGGCTTGTGGTTGACATGAAGGAAACTGTTGCAATACTTCTGCCAGGTGGGGAAAGTGGAAATGTTTCCAGTCGTCATACTTATTGGAATCCTGCAAAACATATTTTGTAGTTGAACATAAAAGCTAGCCGACTGGTGAGGTGCTCAGCTGTCAAATTTATTTCAAAATATCGTTACGTTAATAAAGTAATTTATTTATTTGCTAGTCCCATGGTCTTGCATTGATATTACATAAATAAAAGGTACATTGATAACGTGACACCATGCAAGGGCACTGCAATAAAGAAATTGACACTTAATACTATAAAGACAATAAAGATACACAAGATTTTCATACTAAAATAAAGTTGCGGTTATTCTTATAATAAGCTTTCAGGAAGATGAGGTACTAGTCCAAACTTACCGTAGCTAATTCTTTTATTTGGTTGGCCTCATTTTGATCAGTGCATTTGCAGGCAAGATATTTCAATACAGTTGTTGTTGGAGGTGTCGTTATATCCAAAAATCTTGTAAATAAATCTCTTATAGTTACTGAAGGTAGACGTTCATGTTTCTCCCATGTTTTAAAAGTACCTACAATGAAATTACCATTATATATTTGGATTTCTTATTTATCTTTATCAATATTTTTGTTTACTAGTTTTGTCCTTACCAGTTGGTGTTAACGTTTCTTTCATCACTTGCAATTGCACTGGTTCATCACATTTGTTCACATCTGTTAATCTTTCCAATACTGCATCGACAATATCCTTTCTGTTACATGCCATGACACCGACGTGATCTCCTGGGTCATATTTTATTTCAGTCTATAAAAATATAAGATGCGTAAAATATTCGCGTGGTATAGTTAACTTTTTTTTAGTTAGTTTATTAGTTTTATGAATATTATCTATAGTTGTAACTATTAATGAAAACTCTGTTGGCCTTTTCTTTTTCAAACACTTTTAATTAAGAATTGTGTATCCAGAGATTATGTGATTGAAGCTACATAGTAAAACTTATACTCACTTGTGGTTCCATATCTACAAATATTGTAGCACGATCGGCAGTGTAATCACCCAACATTTTATTTTCTTTAACTTTACATGAAACAAGTTGACGTCTAAACCCAGCCTCTAGAGCACTTTTCAGTGACAAAACTGCAGTAGGTTTCCCGAACCGTACCGTCTCTTCTGTTAAGGGTAAAGTTCCAAGAGCTTTCTTTGCGTCTTTCACCATGTCATTTTCATCTAAGCAGAATGTGTCGCAAGCTTCCTAAAATAATTTGACTACGTCAGCATGAATTTAAAAGATATCAAGGTACAGATGTAATATGCACAACACTTGACTTTCTTTTTAATTTATTTATAAAAATTAACAAAATAAGGCCTAGAAGCCACTTACGTGGAAAATTTTCGAAGACCACAAACGAAATTGCTGTTCTTGTCCATACATTTCATCTCCACAAGCTAATTCTAATAATCTCTCCCCTCCTAAGTCTCCTAATATTCTGTCCACTGTTTTGCCAAAATTACAGAATTTTGGATATGCACTCGATCCTAATGCGAACACAGCAAAGCAGACGTTACTTAGTGGTCCTATTTGTTCGACTGATGACGAACCCGCAATACTACCTGTGAAACATGCATTTTATGTTATTTTCTAAAATTGAGAATTTTTATTTGCAGGCTATGGCAGTAGATGTGGTCAAATACCTTGCATATCGGATTTAAAATAGTCATGTGACTTACTTTTATTTGACTCCAATCTGGTTAACTGCCTTTTATATTCTATACTTGGTGTCATCACACTATTTGTCCTCATTAGCGACTTTGGTGTGGGAACTTTTATATTTCTGTAAAGGTAAATACGATTTATATATTTTCCAAAAAAAAAAACATTTCTCTTCCAATCAAATTATAATGTCTAATAAACTCACGCTGAGTTTCCATCCGCTGTCTGATCTCCTATATATTTTGCTTCGTTGTAAAACATTTGGAAAAGATGATCCGCAAAATCCTGTGCAAAAAATGTGGTTTTCGTAAAACTTTTTATGTGCGTCCAATTGAGTGATTCAATGTAGGCGACAGGAAGACATCATTATAATCACGACGTGAAGTGGACTAAATTGAATAACGATTGTCATGGAAGCCTAATGAGGCGTGAAACATCAATAGCCTAAACCAGGATACTAAAATGTACCTACTACAAAAAGAGTAGAAAAAACTCACCGTTCCGTTAGCGGGGGGTTCTCCATTGCCAAAAGTGGATGTCACGATTATAAGCAAAGTTTCGTGTTCTATTGAAAACATGTCGTAGTCAGACATGCATTGTACCTGGAGAATAAAGATTTGTCATTCTGAGACCTTTTAAACTTTACAAAAAAATTACGGATAAGTATCTATCTATTAGTTACAAATTGTTATCATTAATTTAAATCATCTTAACCTTTTAGTACTTTGAATTCTTATAACAGAATGATTAAGATAAATTATGAGTAAGGAAACTTTAATACATGGCATGCGTAATATGTAATTCTCGGATTAAACCTACCGATAAGAAAGTAGCTAAGCGGATAAAATATGCTATGTAACTCACTGGTCTACCGTCGCTCATATTGCCAAATAATTTTCATTTAACATTATTTCGTCAGTAAAAAGTAGCAAGCAATTGATATGATTATACCAAATCTATTCATAGCTAAATCACCTACTGAATATTACAGCTTTGGCCTCCTAAGTAACAAACTTCCCCAAGTAGGTGCCCCAAACTAACCTGTGCATTGAACGCGTGTCCAAAAATGGTCCCCAACTCCTTGGCATACTGTTCAGATTTGCCTGTCTCCGTGGCGTAGAGGATAGTAGCCTTGATTCGCTTGGAGAGGGCTCTGCCGAACAGTTTGGAGGTAAATTTGACGGCGCGGGCGATCTGTTTGAAGTGAAACTTTCTGTGTCCGGTCTTGTTGCCGAGGGACTTGGTCCACTGGTGGGTCTTCCATGCTGGTTCCTGTGGTCATATAACTTGATGTAAGGTAAAGTACGGTGAAGTTTACAAGTACAGAATTCTATACTTGTAAACTTCTATAGACGAAAAACAAGATAATTTCAATAAATGATTAAATTTTAATTTCATTCATCACCTGCCTGTTGGACAGGTCGAAATTGTTACTTTTTAATAAGGTATAAATATTATGTAGGTAAAGAAATTCACTATTTAAGTTTTACAGAAAGACATAAATTATTATGAGAGTTTAAACCATTCTTTATACCTTTCTACCTACCATAAATATATAATTTTAAAAGTTGAGGAGCGAAAGTTTGTGATGAATGTTTGGTTTTAAGTTTATCCATTATTTAAACGGCAAGATTGCGTAAGTATAGGCTTTAGAAAAAAAGGGATTTAAAATTAAATTACAAGAATATCTACATTTATTTTTCAAGAGCATGGAATAAAAAGGTGTTAAGCATATTTATAAACTGATTGGTCGAGAAAACAATCCCACTGAATGACTTTTATCTATAATATCAATTGATTACCTGATAATCGTAAGAAGGTCTTATGTAATACAGCGCCATCTCTTGATGAAAGACCGAGGTCAATGATCCTGACAGTGGTGGAACGATCCAGATCCAGTCCGATGGACATCCACCTCTGGAACAATATGCTGTGTCATTTTCCGGTCATTGTAAATTTTATAGGAGCCTTCTTGTGTATTTAATTTCCGTATTACAATTAACAAATCAACATATTTTTAATTTATAACAAGCTTGCTACCGAATCACAACTAAATTTTAACATTTTACTTTGTGTCATTCCTCTGAAGGTTCATTAGGTATCTTCTTTAAGCCTAGGTACATTAATTACAAACTTCAGCTCTATAAAGCAACTTCCATTTAAGGTGGACGTTATGACATGATTAACTGGCTCTTAAGGAGTTTCCTCCTCGACATTTTCAAAGGAGCTGAGCTCGGGGTTTTTTTACCATCTCAAAGGAAGTACCGAGGTGTCCCTTGTGACTAGGACATTTATGAGAACAAACGTCGTATTCATTTATGCTGATTTATGAACTTGAGAACAATATTATAGAAAGATTTACTTTCATTTAGTCTACTTTAGATTTTTTTTGTGGTTTTCTTTGACTAATGTACTACGTACAGACACCCATCAAAGTATGCCAAACTGACTAATTTCTTCAATCGACTCTCTTCTTACTGTCGAACACATTTAAGTTGAATATCTAATGGGGAATTTTGACAAGTTGTGGTAACCTGATGTGTGGACGACTGTAGTATGACTTGTAAGAACATAATTCTTGTAAAGTCTGAAAACTTTAGGATAGATAAAGAAGGCCTAAATGTAGTTTTCTAAATTAGCTTGACCGGAAATCGAACCGGGACCTTTCGCGCTGCAGGCGAACGCCTTAGCTACTGCGCCATCGAAGCCTTCAGAAGATTTAAGATCCGCCGTAAGATTTTTGCACTACAGTTACTTTGTCAGCTCACCTGCTCTTATTCTCATTGTCCAAATGCTTGATAAATTGCTCAGAGGCGGAGTGATGGTCCACGATGGATGCGTTGTCTCTATGGAAGCTGTGCAGTACGGCAATGTTCACCTCCACCAGAGCCTTGTCACGCCATAGTGATACGTATGTGCTGGTGTCTAGACCCATTTTTAATGCTACTGTCTGGAAATAAATTTATTGGTAAGTTTTCTTAGAATAAATATTGCCAGAAAAGTAGACATTACGAGATCACGATATTTGTTGCATTTAAAGGGTTAAATTACATATTGATTCCCGGTTGCGCCCAAGCTGTCACTTTAGAGCCCGTGGTCTAAGCACACGACCATCTCTAGGATTGTAGGATTTGGGAAGTCTAGTAATTAAAATGAACCCACTGTCGTCTGACCTTCTCTACCGTTTAACAGGGGAATAAGGCCAACTGAATCATGGTTTCAGAAACTATCCGAAACTTGCAAGTGTCTCAACGTCGAGTAAAAATACGCACAAAGATTTTAAAAATCCAGATGTTTATGCTCGGATACGATCCACGACCGCACCCTGCATGGAAGGCATTGTCTTTATCTACTGAGCTACCATAGCTCTCAAAATCAATGGAATTAACCCTATTAAGCATATTCTTTGACGTAAACGACAGTGGCAGCATCATTTATTTTCATGAATTATATTTATCTCACGATTTTGCGCGACTATGGTCCATCCGGGCTAACATGCGCACCACGAGATAACTTGTCGACACTCATGTTTTGTCCGCGCAATTTGCGTCTCGCTCACCTGACTGAGCAATGAGCGGGATAGAAGGATGCGCTCTCGCGAACGAGAGTCGACAAAATTTTGTCGCTGTGCGCATGTTAGGCCTACAGTTGGGGCTATAGGAGTCGAGCTTATCCCGCTATCGCCTACTCGGTCTACCTCGTGGCTCGTGGAAATGTGGTGAAAGGGTAGAGAGGCCTTTGCCCATCAGCGGGACACGACGCACATAGGGGCCATGATGATAAGAAAGGCATTTTTAAAAATGACGGTAATATTAAAACAAATAATTATTTAAGAAACTAGAGGGTCCATTGGTTCTACTGATCATATGGCAGTTGAGAAATGCTATTTTGTAGTCGTTTTGCGAGCGAACAAAGATAAGGTTGACATTCAATTTGCTAGTGAATGTGTTTTTGATCTTATTTTAAGTTCGTCTAAGTATTGGTTTTGTCGAAAAGTGGTAGGCACAACTGGTAATTGTGAATATGGAGCAATTAGATCAGGGGTCGTAGATTATGTTTAACTATAAAATAATTAAAAACGTTTATCAGATTTTTTTTAAATATATATCTAGAAGAGCAATGTCTTATGTTCTTCTGATTTTGATAATTTCACAAAAAAATTAAATATGCGCAAAAGTTTAGCAGGTCTGTAAATTGTGCACTAATAAGTGATACTTCAGCATTTAAGAACTAGTCCCAGAAGTGCTAATCTGTTGCGCCAAATATTTTTTTTAAATTTTTGAACATATAACGTAAGTGATGTGTGACAAGTAACTTGTTGAAAAAGTTACATTACTCACTGATATACATATTTTTTGTATTAAAATTATACTTTTTATTACAATCACACAACCCATAACTATTTTCTATATTATTTTAAAGATACGAGGTGAACAGTTTTCGTGCAAAGGAAGAACTCTAGTTGATATAATCTTGAACAGTAAATATAAAAATATAGACGCCAAATTCAAAGATATTGAATCGTATTTAATCCAAAAAACATCTAGTGGCATAGTTCATTTAAATGACTTACGAAGCTTATTAAAAAACTTTAAGCATCAGTTTAAAAATAAGTGGGAATCTTGTCAAAGAAATAGGAGTAAACTGATTTCAGCCGAGACAAATTGGCTCAATAGAACTATTCAACTTAAGAAATACCAAATGCCTGTTGGTCGGCCTTCTGGTAGTTTTAACACAAGTAGTAAGCAAACTAAGCGGAAACGAACAGCTAAACTACAAGCTACAGTTCCAACTGAAGAGTTAATTTACGCAGCACAAATGAATTTACGCGCTGAAGGAAAAAACGTATAGCAGATATCGTAAAAAAAATCTCGACTTCTCCTGAAAAATTAAATGAAGTTAAATTTTTACCGACCTCTCCCCTTGAAGCTCTGTGAATTTTTTATGAAGATACATAATTTTGAATTAGATTCTGACTAAAAATTTTATGTGATTTTCTTTAAATTCTTATTAATATAAAATAAATTACTTAAAATTTATTTGTTACATTTATTCGCATATATTATAACATTTCTAAGCGTAATAAAAAATATTAAGCCTTCATTTTATGTGTAAATAATTAATATCATGAAATGTTCCTACTGGCCCCACTGTGCGACGGGCTAATAATAATTATATTTACCTCAACAATATTAAGTCGGTTGGCGTCACAGAAGTTGCGGCAGCCTATCTCAGTGCCCATGTACCAGCCGTTGAAGGCGGTGCCCGTGAACTCCAGCCCGCCGCAGTCCATCCGCATGCTGGACACCGCGGGCAGCGCGTACCATTTCAGTCCTAAGTCTTTGAACCATTCGTACCTAAAATTAATATGATTATAATTAATTATACCCTCGTTGGTCTGGTGGTTTAAGTATGGGGCCGTGATCTCGGGGTCCCGGGTTCGATTCCCGGGTCGAGCAAAAGTATGTTTCGAATTTTTCGAACATAGCTCGGGTTTGTGATCGCCAATTCGCATTAGGCAAGCGTGGTGATTAAGCCTAAGCCATCATAGTAGCGATAACTTGATTTCTGTGATGGAGGCCTTTGCCCTGCAGTGGGACAGTAAATAAGCTGATACATAATGGCAGACAAAAAGAAACAATTTTGTGAACAAATGGTGGAATAAAATGGCCAATCTACATTTTTTTACTTTCTTCCTAACCAATATTGAAAAAAAAAATTAAAAGCGTACGGATGGTTCGCTATACGATTTATTTGTTTAAAAAATTAAGAATTTTTTATTTAAAAAACCGGCCAAGTGCGAGTCGGGCTCGCGCACAAAGGGTTCCGTAGCAGCAAATATAATAAACTTAACCAAAATTACAGTTAAATCAACCTATCTCAAAAACTATAAGAGATACTTTGATCAAACCAAAAATCGTTGAAAGAGTTAATTAGCATGCATCACCTCTATTTTTTTTAGAATTTTATACCCCGTAGTTATAAAAATAGAGGGGGGGGGACATACTTTTTACGACTTTGAGAGCTGATATCTCAAAAACCGTTCACTTTAAGAAAAATGTTTTTTAGAAAACTTATATCATTTAAAAGACCTTTCCATTGATACCCCACACGGGTATGTACATCGAAAAAAAAAATTTCATCCCTCAGTTACATGTATGGGGGGCCCCACCCCCAATTCTTTTTTTTACTATTTAGTGTCATATTTTTGTAGCGGTTCATACAACACATATTCCCATCAAATTTCATCACTGTAGTACTTATAGTTTCCGAGTAAATCGGCTGTGACAGACGGACAGACGGACAGACGGACAGACGGACAGACGGACATGACGAAACTATAAGGGTTCCGTTTTTGCCATTTTGGCTACGGAACCCTAAAAAAGTACATTTTCATGGCGTTTAGTACAATCTGAAACTAATTAAAAAATAATTTAGCAATAATACTGGCTGTGTTTTTGAATATTTACATCCCTATAACCACGTCTTCTACCAATCATTCTGGACAACATTAATGTTGTTTTAGGACTTCCCCAAAAAATTTCAACTTCAAATAGTCGGTCACGTGACTTGTACATTGTATGGGGAGTAAAAATGAATCCACGAATTTCTAAAAGTCGTAGAGCAAATATTGTTCAGAATGGTTGGTAGAAGACGTGGTGAAAGGGATGAAAATGTTTACAGATACATCCTGTATAACAGTATTAAGATTTTTTTAATGACACCACTATCAATCTAGCTTTATATTTTGTACTATACTCACTTTGGATGTTCCATATGCACTTCCATGACGATTTCCTTAGGGATTTCGAAGAACTCCGGGTCTTTTCCATCAGCTGATAAAACTAGAGGCAGTATATCCCATGCGGTGCCCGGTGGCTTCCAGCCGAGTTTGATACATACCTGCAAGAAATAAATTTTAGGAATGGAAAATTCTACTATATCTACGAGTATTACGCATAAACTTAATTTGATTTAAAATAATAATTTTAAAAAGTGTGAAACTATCATATCCACAGCGCTACCATACGAATCTTCAATAGGTTCTAACAATTTTACAATCAATCCTTCTTCGTTTCGGGACGTAATTTCACTATTAGTTCTAAACTAAATAAGATTTGTTAATGTCTATCGAATTTACCTCTTTATAAGTAGGTAGTGTAAAAGATGTACCTACCCATAATGGCATTTGAACTGTTGTTTGAGTATTTTTTCTTTTGTTTTATAAAGAAAATTTTAAAATTCCAACCGGTATGTAGCGTTTCTTGAGCGTTGCGTCTACGCAGCGCTTAAAACGGTATAGAGTGTGGGGAGGTCTCCAGCAAGACGCCAACGCTCAAAGGACGCTAGTGTGTTGTTACTCTTATACCGATTGCGTTTATGCTTACCTCAGTAAACTCAACTCGTGCTGGGTCACCCATGACGGAACCGTCGGGCTGGATGTAGCCGGCGTAGCTGATCAGCTGTGGGTTCCATATTCGGTAGTCGTGTTTGCCATCTGTCCGCTGGGGGAATATTGTTATTGCTGATCTGTGTGAAAAAAATTGTATGTTTTAAATCTCTTCCCATTTACCTTATTTAAAACAGAATTCTAGAATGAGCGGTTTCTATAGTAGTAATGTTTAGTACAGGAACTCTAGCATATTCCCATGCTATGAGTTTTTTGTACTAGATATGGTTGGTGTGAATTTTATTGTCTTTGCGCTTATACCTTAAAGCCAGACAAAATATCATGTACTTAACCAGTGCCCGATATATACTTACTAGCGGCCGCCCGCGACTTCGTCCGCGTGGAAAAGTAACTTTTTACCCCACTTTTAACCCCTTACAACCCTCTTTTCGCAATAAAAAGTAGCCTATGTCCTTACTCAGGGTCTAGACCATCTGTATACCAAATTTCATTTAAATCCGTTCAGTAGTTTTTGCGTGAAAGAGTAACAGACAGACAGACATCTCGGAGTTATTTTCACATTTATAATATTAGTATGGATTGCCAAAGATCAAAGTAACGAGCAAAATGCAGACTTATGGCTTAGCTACTAGTTAACTTAAGTTTACCTTAGTTCATTTGTTTTGACTTCTTTGTACGCACGTAAAGACAAAACATTGGTCTGCAGTGGTAGGGTGAGTAGGTATGAGATAAACATCAAATATAAGTGCAGAGTACAACTACGTATATCTTATAATGTACACTGCATAGCAATTAAACAATTGCACTTTAATTACACTAATTATTGCGGAAGTTTAGGTTATTCCCTCATAGATTGATTTTACCTTATGTTTCCTTTGTTGGTGGCATATTTGATGTGATTGCATAGGGCTTCGAACATTCCGCTAGCAGTTGTAACTTCTCTGCAGTCAAATATCTGAAAAAATATTAACATGTTAAAATGCTGTTAACCCTGCAAAATGCGAACTCATTTTGTTACTAGAAGGCTCTAAGAGAAAAAATTATATAACGATACCTTAAATCTCAAAGGGCGTAATCACCAAATCATAACTTTTCAGGAGAGCCGAAACAAAAAAAAATCTAAGAATTAAATTCATAACTTTTAAACTAATAATGCCATATAAATGAAATTTGGATGCAATTATCGAGTATCGAGAGCTTTATAACACAGTTATATGGTATTCAAAATACAACCAATGTTTGCCAAACTGATTTGTGATTACGCCAAAAAATATTGACAACTTGGCATTTACGACCTAAAAAAAAGGCTGTTCTGCAATAAGTTATGGTATAATGGTGTTTACGACTTGAAAAAAAGGCTATTATGCTCTATGCTATGGTGTAACAGCCTAGTTAACTTATAGAAAATGCATTTTAAAAAGCTATTTTCGGTTTTTTATAAGTAAAAACACTTCAAGGAAGATACAAATTAAGAGACAAATACGGGTAGTTTCATTATTACAAAATTTATAGCAAGTACAGAAATGAAAACGATTTTATTATTTCAAATACAAACGCAATCATTTTAGTTTGAAATTCAAACGAAAGTTATTGATTTCTATAATTTTGTTTTGTTTTTAAATTAGTATAAACAATATCTGCATCGACAGGACTTTTACTTAGAGCTTAAATTTTAATAAGTCTTCTACCAGTACTGTGCAAAGAAGTAAAACAAACGTTTATTTTTAAAAATGTTAAAGCTAGGATTGATCTACATAAGATTTAAGCGCTAGCAAAACTCCCGCCACTTTGTTTGTGTTTCAGGTTTTGCGTGCTATTAACAATCTTTAATAGGAGTACTGTTGGGCAAAAGAAATAAAAGACGTCAACTTCACTATATTAACAAGAATTTAATCACAGACATCGATACAATTCGGTTCGACGAGGGGAAATGAGTGGTATATTCTGCTCATTTTCGTATTTCCTCATTTTCGTCTAGGATACTGACACTAGAGTAATTCTTCTTACGTATGGGTAGTAAAAGTACTTGCTAATTGCATGTCTGAGCGTTTTTATTTTAGAATTTATAGAAACCGGACTAAACGCGATATTCATAATGCAGTATTACTACCACTTACTTTATTTATTTTGTTTAAATTCTTAAAGTAACTCGAGTCGTAAACGCCACTGTTACATCATATCTGTCCTATACGCCTCATTCGATAGTCAGCATTTTTCACATCATTATAATTTTAACTGGTGTATCGACCGAAACCTTAATAATGAATTTTTTAAAGGTATTTACGACCAAAATTCTTGCATTATCGACGGTAAACACGTGGGCTGTAATCACCACTTTTTTGCGAATTTTAAAACTTTGATAATACAGATCGATAGAGAAAAAAAAAATGGAGTAAGATAGCATTCAAAAGTCATTTTGGCCAAAATGGTGATTACGCCCTTTGAGATTTAAGGTATCGATAAGTACTTTAGATGTCGAATCTACCTTTTTATGTATACCTATAATACTTTTTAGTAAGTTTCATAACAATTAATGAATTTTCTTGTGATAAGTATGTACGGTGGCCAGCACATCAAGTTACTACAATCTGTCAAATTTCTTCAATCGAACCTCACTTTTATGTCAAACGTGTTTGGTTCAATATCAACTGAGGAAATTTGACAGATTGTAGTAACTTGATGTGCTGGCCACTGTACATGACTTTTGGAGCCCAATCGAAAATTCAAGCTGTAAAAAAAGCTTGTAAAAATAGATTGATGTGCCTATTTTACAACTTTATTAGCACGCGTAGACGATTGTTATACGTGTGCAATGGAACAGAAAAAATTTAAAACTTAATTAAGTACGTAGAAAGTTGATGCAACCAACTGTAGGTACTTAATTCTGAATGGAACGTGCAACGCAAACAGTTTTAAGGGCTCCAAAGACCCCGCTACACGTATGTACACTCTTTACTCCTAAATTACCGCAGTTAAACGCCAAGTCATCTGTGCTGACTCTAATGACACCCCGTTTTGTCTCGTTATAACTTGACGCGTCTTTTGGCTAATTAAAAGTTTGCCTCGCGGTGACAAGCTAACCGCCAAAGGCAGCTTTAAAGTTATTTTCATAAGTACATTTACAGTTTTGCAGTAAACGAAGAACGTTTTTCACTTAATTGCAAGAGCTAATGTTCTATTTGCATAATCCAATCAAAGCTAGCTAGCTACGATTTTATCTGAAAGAGTTCAGACAAGTCATTATTTTATACTTAAAAGAGGTGGCACACGGACAAGTGTGGCTCCTGATTACAAGTCAAGTATTCATGGAGCCGCCTACAATAAATTGTAACCACCTCAACTCTGCTAGAACTATAAAGTTCACATTTGAATGCGTTTGTATACTTATTAGTGCATGTAACTGGACATCTACTACTCGTACATTACACACTCCAGAAGGACTTTATTTGTTCTTTGAATATAACATCAATTTCAGAACAAAAAAGAAACATTTTCTTTTGTGTCTATTATTACTTACTTAATACTTTTATAAATAGAGACACTTGCCGGAAATTCTGCTGTTATACCCGTAAAAACTCTACCAAGTAAACGGCCGAGTAGTCTGACGATGATGACGGATCGCTGTTATTTTATAAAGGCGTCAATTTGTAATATATTCGTCTTATTTTTTATAGATTTTCATTAGTACAAATACACATTGTGTACTTAAAAAGTTATATTTACCCAATTGAAAATATAACCCTAAAAGTATTTTGTTTATAACACTGAAACCCAAAACCTGCAGGCAAATATATACCCACTTTCAATAACCAACACCATAA
Organism: Cnaphalocrocis medinalis; assembly: GCA_014851415.1. Classification (NCBI taxonomy): domain Eukaryota; kingdom Metazoa; phylum Arthropoda; class Insecta; order Lepidoptera; family Crambidae; genus Cnaphalocrocis; species Cnaphalocrocis medinalis. The sequence goes on from CM026279.1 coordinate 2,644,597, forward strand.
TCACATTTCCCGAATGCGTCAACTTTTGTGATTGTTCTTAAAACTGTTCTGTATTATTTATCTCTTTGCAACGCGCAAAAGAAATAAAACTACCTAACCCGTACAATACTTTGCCTTAAACTTCTAAAATTAGATCTAAAGGGATCCCAATTTCGTTCTCCAGGGCATGTTATACGGCTGGTAATGAGGTAACATCTTTTATCGTCCTCCCCCGGTCATAGGTCTAAGGGCCTCAGACACGCAAGTCATTTCGCGGTCTTCGCCATACGAGTATCTGACATAAGTAGATATGTTTAGATTTATCTTGCACGTGAATTTTCTGGGAATTAAGAACGGTTAATTCAATACTGTTGGTACTTTACTAACAACTAAATGATGCTCGCATTACATAAATCAAATCAATAGGTATAAATAAATATTTGCGTTTGCGATCAAGTCTCCACATGCCTGTTGGCATCAGCGCAATGATACAGCTGTTGTCATTCCATACTCATCATCTTGATGGCTGACCCAGTACTGTGCGTTTCTCCCAGTTCGACCCATAACTCGCGAAATTTGCTTTCAAGCACAGTTTTGTTTTGGCTGCAGCAATATTTCCCGACGGGCTACGAGTTAGGGACCTTCAAGAGTAGAACGTACTCCTTTTTAAAAGGCTGGAAACGCGTCAGCGATCTCTGATCTAGCAGATGTAAATGGACGGCAGTGATTACTTACCACCTGGTGACCCTCTTGCTTGTTTATTACCTACAGTTTAAAAAAAATACAACCCTGATCGTCAAGTTCTAATATAATTCACTTGTTGATTCAAACATAACGCCAGTATTTCTCATACTGGCCATAATATGTGTACTTTTTATTAACAAAGGTGCATTTATGGTATGGTCAAGTCATAATTTAGCACCCAAGTGAGAACTCATGTTTCATTTAATCCAACTAGAATTATATTGACCGTTACACAATGTTGCTAATCAGCATTTAGTGTAAAAACCCAATTTGGCGAGGTATAATTATCGTGCAAGGTCTTAGTTCAACAGTTTTAGACCGGTGTCCGTGATGTTAAAACAAATAAAAAAGTTTGATTAGTTAACCTTTTTGGGTGGACTGTCTGCGATATTGGCATAAAAACACCGATGAGAATTGAACGGTTCGGAAATATGAGCCTTTTTTCTATCATCTTAGGGTGCCGTTTCCAGTTCAGTGCAAAGCCGACTTAGCCAAAGGTCATGGAAGAAGGTAGAGTATTTCATTCATTAATAATGAATGAATATGACACCGACTGCCGTGAGTATTTGTTTTGAGTCTTTGCCACAGATACACAGTCTTTCAGTTTCGAGTCTTTGCCGCAGTCATAATTACTATGACATTTGAGTGACTTCCAGGAGGGATAAGAATTATATTTGAATTTTTAGTAAACATGAGACTGATTGTAGTTTTTTATGGTTTAAATAACCCATTATTTTAGCGAAAATCTATATTTCGAATATACAGATCGATAGAGAAAAAAAATCTGGTTAAAATATACGTATAACTCGATTTGGCCAAAATGGTTTATACGACAATTGAACCTGAAGTATCGATATTGTTTCGAAACATACTACGCCCCTTTTTTTAGTGATTTAGTACCGGGCCATGATCTCGGGGTCCTGGGATTCCACGTTCGAGCAAGGAACTAAGCAAATAAAATAAAAGCAATCGCTCACCTGCAACTTTTTCCACTGTATCCGTCCTATGCACCGGCTCGCGTTCCTCCACGCCAGCTTGGCGCCGAACACCAGTTCAGAAGTTTTCAATTGATATGTTCCCTTTTCTTTTAGCTCGGATTTTATTTCTTGTAGTCGCGCTGTGTGTGCCTCTGTATTTTCTCTGAAATAAAAAGTATACTGTGACACTAGTGTTAAAAAAACAAAACGCGTGCACGCATTTTACGAACTTAGTGATTTCAGCGTTACTCGGTGTGAGACAAAGATAGATTATAGGGGACGGGTACGCGAGAAACACGATACAATACGCCTAGAGCGTAGAGCGAAGTAAACGAACTCTTCAATATTAATTATCAAGGTATGTTGTACATGTACATAGTTGCAAAATCGCAAATAAGCAAGAAACAGAGAGCAGAAGAGATTCAAGACTAAAATATAAAAGGAATGTCTTGGTACCTTTTTGTTTTGTTTGATCCATAGTGATCGTTTATACGGAAAGGAAGACTACCTAATCAATCCTGCTAATGTTTTTGGAATAACTGAATAAAAAATACATTAAGTATGTACTTATTAAATTCAAAAATGATGCTATTATAAGTCTAACATTTTATCAGACTGCAAAAAATAACAAAAGACGCACGCTGTTTGAATTTAGAACGCGCCGCATCCCGCGCTAAAAATTAAAAACTATACATAAAGTTGACTTCGTGGAGGTTTTAACCTGTTGCCTATTATTAGTGTTTTTTTTTAATTAAGTCATGATAATAGGTATAAAGTCTCAATGTAAGTGTGAGCAAACAAAATGACCTGCTTGCTAACGATGGAAACTTGTATCCTTTAATATCTTTTTGTTGGAAATGTTATTTTGGCTATTTATTTTTTCCATTACTTACTTTAGATTCTAATAATTACTATGCATTACTAAAAATACAATTTTTGAATACCTGCGTATTGAAGCAAAGTACTGGTTTAGGAATGACTGCGCATCTTTGAACACTTCCTCCTCTGTCCGAGGCGTGTCTCCTCTGCCCTGGAGGTCCATGCGACTGGACTGGCAAACTTTCTCTGTGCACATTGTATTCTGCAACAAATGAAAAAAAAACTATTTAAAATACCTCTTCCGTACTTCATGAGTGTCTTTAGGGCCAGAGGCAATACAACGAAACGGAATTCACGACAAAATCTTTATGCATCTCTTTTGTTTAGGATGCGACAAGTTATATTATATGCCGAGATATTCTCTTCGTTACGGGATGATTTCTTTGTAGGCCCTCAGTAATGGCAGTTCCAACAGAAGTGATGCCAAGTCATCGCGTCCATAGTAAATGCACCTTGGACTGCCTTTTTGCTTTCCATCAGGCAAAGGTAAGCACAAGCAATACACACATTATAGTCACTCTGATGTCCGATTCGACCAATCTTCATCTGAGGATTAATCTATTGTACCTACTTACTCCGGTTTTTAAAGGTAGAATGATCGAATCATACCTTAAAAACATTATGAAAAAGTCTATAAAAGTCTAGACATATGTTCTAAAAGATTCCTCCCAATAATAAATTTACTAACAAAATTTGTTTTATTAATATTAACCAGTGAGTGTCAATAAAAATCAAAGTTGATATGAGAGTAAAGGTTAATTAATTTAATGCTGTATCTCTTACTCAGCTAATTAAGTGAGTAACTGTATTAATAAAAAAGTGTTTGAAATACCAAAATGATTTTGTTTTAAATCAAATAACTTACTTTGATCGACTTTTTTCTGTTATTTCCAAATCAATTACAGGAGTGCTAGCAATACAGACGCGGTACCTAATTACAACCTGTCTGATATTATCTAGAATACAGGCTGTTTAATAAATCAATATGCCACAGTATTAAAAAACCTCTCTAGTATGTAGCGTTACGTATTGTCTACTTTCTGATGAAGAGATTTGTACACGCATTCATCTTAATACTAGAGGCAAAGACTCGCAGCAGACGGTAGAGTATTTAATCGATTAATAACAATAATATATTTATTAGCATTTAAGATGTCTATAGAATTTGGCTCTTTATACGTACTTTATACGTAGTTTTCAGTTATAATAAATATACGTATAAATATAACTACTTAAATTGACCAATCCATACTAATATTATAAATGCGAAAGTAACTCTGTCTGTCTGTCTGTCTGTTACTCTTTCACGCCAAAACTACTGAACGGATTTAAATGAAATTTGGTATACAGATGGTCTAGACCCTGAGAAAGGACATAGGCTACTTTTTATTGCGAAAAAGGGGTTGTAAGGGGTTAAAAGTGGGGTAAAAATTTACTTTTCCACGCGGACGAAGTCGCGGGCGGCCGCTAGTCTTATATATAAAGCGATTAGGCGAAACACTTTCGGGATGTCCCCGACGCTCAACGTCATCTATTGGTAGATACAAAGTGGAACTAATATTGAATATAATGAACGAAGTGCAAAATATAAAATTAATTAATTAACAGAGGCCCGCTTTCACTTTGTTTGAAATACTGTACTCTCTGCCATGAGTCTTTGCATTTAGTATAATACATAGTTTGACGAATTATGTCCTTTCAAGAGTCGTTGTTGGCTGAGGTTGATCCTTGAACTTTTTTTATATAATTATTATGTTATTCTACGACAGACAAGCAGACAAGCATTAACATTAATTTGACCTCGATCAGAGCTGATGTTAAGTGAAGATGAACTGCCAGGTTTTCTGCGCCAGCGCGCCAGCTATTTAAAGAACCAGTTTTGACAACCTACAACGAAATGAATTCACGACCGAATTTTTTACGTATTCCTGTCCCTTTCACACGCGCTATATAAATGCGACACGTAATAGTGTAGGTATTATCGTTCATTATTTAACGGCTTAATTGCTAATGACTATTAAAATACTTTTATTTAATTAAGAATGTCTAAACATTCCTTAAAAATACAAAGCAAACTAACCGGGGCTCTTGTTGAATTTGTCCTATCTTGCTACTGGCTATCTTTACTTTATGGTAATGCATAGATTTATGATTTATAAACGAGAAGTGATTACATCATCGCTCTATACTCATTAGTACACGTCTAATCAGATCAAGGAATATTTTGGAGATAAATTACAGTAAAAAATAATAGCTTTTCGTTCATTATGCGATATCCGGATGCTACAATTTATAAAATATGGAAAGCATCTTATATATTTTTTTATATGTGAAAACGGGTGAAAATAATAATAATAAACTAGCCACCTACCTAATTTAAAATAAAAAATAAATAAAAATAAACTGTGTTGCCGAAACCCGGGATTGAACCGGGGACCTTTAGATCTTCAGTCTAACGCTCTCCCAACTGAGCTATTTCGGCGGTACTGTCAGCGGCGAAAATTTGTAGTACTTTGTATGTACCTATACGTAGTATGTTGTCACGTGTAGGTACCTAATGTAGAGATAGCGTATAACTCGTATCACCTCGTATCGCGCGCGCATAACTTCTGATAGTAATAAACATTAAAATAACTTCGTAAACTATTAAAGCTGAGTGATTTTTCTATTAGCATTTTATTATTATTTGATTGGTGATTAAGCCTAATCATAGTAGCAATGACTTGATTTCTATGTTGGAGGCCTTTACCCTGCAGTAGGACAGTATAATTAGGCAACATACTTGCCAATCATTTGTGAACTTAACTTAAAATGGTTTCGCTATCATCTGCATGAACAAGGTACGGTCAGCATCAAAAGTAGCTTAACACGTTAGTACCAATTAAAGTAATTCTGATCGTACAAGTATCATGTCGCTTTACGTAATCTCGATTTGTAAATTGATATTTTTACTTCTGGAAGACATACTTCTTCGAGACCTAACTTTCGTGTCAGTCCTCAACTCCAATAAGTATTCTTACAAAATTTACATCAGAATCTTATAATACCTAAACCGTTTACTTACATAGGAAGGCTTTTTCCATAATTAACATAACCTTCACCTAGAATATTTCATCTCGAAGTATCCTTGGAGATCTAACTTACGTAGTTTTGTGGCTGCGCTATTGCCCAAAAATACAGTATAGGAATGCACTTCTGCGATGGACTGGCTATCATCAATAAGTAAGTAACTACCTATACTTAAGTTATTTGCCACTTATCAATGTCCATAAAAGCATCGATTAGCCCCACAATGACAACACTATCAAGTTTTTGCGGAGGTAATTGACGTTCTCCATTGTCGTTTTTTGCCCCTGGCAACACCGGTAAATAAAAAAAAACACAAAATAAGTCAGTAAGTAGGTAACTAATAAGTGTTGAAACGGATACGGGAAATACGCAGACCAAAGTCCCACAGTCGGTTTGTACGCTAGTGATGTTACTGAATTTTTGATGTTACTGAACATAACATTGATTTCATTTGTAGAGGAACCTTGATAGGTAGCCAGTTAAATAAAATACTATATAAGTAAACGAAAACAAAAATTGTCAACAACACAATGCGATTTAGACTCGATATAGATATATTATGTAGATAATCTTTAGATACACATGTGCTGAAAGCGTTTAATTAGTAATTAGTTAAGTAATAATAATTTAGAATTTCGCATAAGTATGTCGTAGAGGTCGAAAACAAAATGAAGTATCTACGTATTTTATTTTCGACCCTAATCCATGTTTTTAATTCCAAAACATAACAAATAAAAGCTATTAGATTCTGTAAGCGGATAGATCCTTCTTCACTTCACTTTTAACGGTTTCTCACTGTGTCTAGTTCTATGATCCAAGTTTGACAAATGCAAAAATTCTCGCCCTAATTAGGCTTAGTATCCTCTAGTCCTGAGAAGTCGAGACTGTCAACTTGTTAAGTAGCTACATAAATGTAGAAATAAAAACTGTTCAGTATTACCAATTTTATAAAGCGAAATTAAGATCTTGAGTAACGTCGATATTATTTTATCATCTTGCTAAGCAACACTAGCCATATAAATTGTATCAAAACATACAATGGCATCCAATTGAGACGGTCAGATAAAAACTGATATCAATATTTCAACCCGGAATCAAATGATTGTTCGAGGAAAGGTGACTGTCTGACTAACTATTGAACTTAAGGTCAATGACATTGCAGCACTATTGAGCTGGTCAAAAGCCTTTCATTGTTACAGGTAGATGCTATTGACTGCAATTGACTTTTATTTCATAGAAAAAAGGTTTATGAACTCTCGATTCGTTGCTATTTTTAACGCTGACTAAATTTACCTCAAACAGGTCAATTTACAAAGTTATGCTACGAATGCATTGTTTTGATTTTTTTTTACTTACCTATTTAAAACATTATGTAGATACTTTAATCGCATAGTTATAAAATATCCAATACATAGACGTTTTTCTTTGTGTTAACATAACATAACACCACGTGATAAGGTATTTGAGTGTGTGAGCGTTCTGTATTTGCTAAATATAAGTTTTGTTATTTTACTTTAGGAACGCCACTATATGTAGAGTCGACTCAAAAAGAAGTTGATAAATGACTAACACTTCAGAACCTTGTCACAATGCTAAATCTTCCGAAGGAATGTACTAAATATTATAAGAAAGGACTAGGAATCTGCTGTTCCATGCAAAAATAGCTGGGCTGGTGGATGATGTTTGATTTTTTTTGCATAGGTATAAAGTTGATCTAACATGCTAAAGTGGATTAATTTGTGAAAACTATTAGAAGGGCTTTGGGCACTGAAACAATTATAAAATAACAGTATAATAAGTACTAAAGTATACCTACATCTTTATGAAATCGGAAATATAATCCGATTTGAATTAAATCCATAATCCAGTGACCTCGCGTGAACTTAGTACCTCCGGCTCAGTGCCAAATGAGACATTAAAGAATAATGGATGGTGGGAAAATTCAAATTAGTCATTTTTATTACGTGATGCTATGAGCTACTGTGTTTGGATATCTCACTCAGATTCCGCAGTTGAAAATGATATCACCGTATTAATGTTAGCCAATGGTATTAATGTTATCCGTCGTTACGGCAACATGATTGCTTCTTTTGCTTAACATCAGGCTAAGGTATTCCGTTTACCGTTACTCTACAATTAACTATAGCTAATAGCTAAGTATATAACATTTTGTTAAAATCTGTAGGTTTGTGTAGGTGGGCGCTTACGTTACGATATAACTATATTTCGTGACGTTTGACGTTTCTGCCAATGTAAATTATGTACGAGTAGCGAGCTCTTAAATTTTTCATACAAATAGTTTACGATACGCATACGCTCCTTACGATTTCTTTAACCATTTTATGCTAGGATTTTTAAAACATGCTTAAACACATATGGTTTATGGGGACACACGCATGCAAAATGTTTGAAAAACAGTCTTAATGCATTTAGAGAAATGTTTAAGTGATATAAAAATAAATATAATAGCAATATATTTGAAATGTTTAAATACAAAAAATATTTATGATTCTATCCAAAACCAGTCTACCAGTTCCTAAAACGACTTATGTGTACATAATAAATACCTCCTGATTATTTTTATAGATGCGATAACACAGCGTCTCGTTGTGAAACAGCCCTGTTCATTGCATATTCATAAAAAAGCTATCCCGATCTTCATTTCGTAACAACGGGATCTAATTAGTGATATTTGGTATTTCTGTTTGCCTAATTTAATCATCAATATTCATATTATCTTGCTCGGGTTTTTCTAATTAATTCGCATAAACAACACTCAGCTATTAATGTAGCTGCGTCTGATATTTAGGTAATTAAGAAAACAAGAAAAACAACAAACAGGTGTTAGAAATAATAACTCGTGAATTGGCCTTTCATAGCAAAAATAAATAAATAAACATTAAAATGATGGGACTTGTTGAGTGTCTGTGTGGGGCTTTGTAGCTTTCATGGCAGAATACGGACAGAAACTACAGTTTGTGACATTTATCGAAAATAGTTATAATTTGTATAAACATAGTCTTTAAGTATATTTTTGTTGGATTATCTGCTTTTTTATATCGAACATCACGGGCATTGGGAGCCAGTTATTTTAGTCGTAATGAGATATGAGTCTTAGAATTGAAAAAAAAACAATTTTTTGTGCCTGGTTTCACTTCCATCAGTGTCCTCATCGTAGATACCATAAAACGTAATTTATAGCAACCCACATAAGGTTATAATCACCCACAAGTTTCGTGTTTTTCACAAAAAACTTTAAGACCCTTAGAGCGTAAGATTTTTTTTATATTGTAGTCGACAAACAAGCAAGCGACTCCCGTGATGGTAAATCAGTTACCATCAAGGCCATCACCGCCACTCATAGCCATCTGCAATACCTGAGACATCACAGATGCGTTGTCGGCTTTAAAGAAGGATTCAGCTCTTTTCTCGGAGATCTGTTCAGAAACACCATCGTAAGCCAATTAATTCTATCATAACAAATAAAGAGTCTACATTTACGTAGACGTCGATAGCTCATTAGTAAACACGGGTCGTTATCGGGCTATCTCACTGATTTGTTTGTGTTTGCCCTGATACGCGGCATGTGTCAACTGGTAAAATGTTTTAGCGGCACACATTAAAGCGTGACAGGTGATATTTCAACCCACAAAAATAATAAATGTGTATAATTTTCTTTTGTTATAAATCACCGGTCGTTTGGGACCGCTTGAATTTGGGACCGCGTTTCTATACTTTCATGTTACTTCTGCTCTCCTGGTACATTTGAAGGAACCGATTTCAAAGTTGTATCATGACTTCTAGCCAGCTTTCATTTCTCAGGATGACGTGTTTGTATATATATATAATGTGTGTGCATATCATTTTCTATATAAAACAAACTGTATTTTGAAACAACTCCGAAAACATTATTTCATGAGTACATATTGAAATCGTAATTTCAATACGAAATTCGTAATTTTGATTTACTTCTGGCTTACCAGACGTCAATTGATGACACATCACACGGTCTCACACGGTTTTATACCTACATATCTTATTTTAAAATCACCGTCAAGTAGGTACACACTTCACATAACAATGAAATAATATCTTAAATTATGGTCACCCATTGTATGTGTATGAGTTGACTGACTCACTGTTATGAATTACTGCCCACTATCTGAAAATTAAACTCATTACCTATTTAAATGTGGGCGAAGCTAATCTAGTCTCAAAATTATTGACTATGAATAAATAAGACGAATTATTATATCTACAAAGTATACTAAGTAAATAGTTCAAAAAACTTGATGAAGTCATAAAGGTAATCACCTCTCTTATGACATGCTTACTTACTAATTGCATCGTAGTGATGTCACTTTGAGAGATTACTTAAAAACTTATTATGGTTCGTGTTTTTTCTTCTGCCTATCTGTTGGAAGAACCCAATCTAGTGTTACTGTTACTCTGAACTATAATATTTATACCGACAAGCAAGTGTATATCTACAAACTCAAAAAAGAGCAAACTATTATAAAGCTGGTCAATTGCATCTGTCAGTTTACTACACATGATTAAAAATCAGAGTATAGGTAGAGCTGCGCTCAGAAATAGAGCAATTACACGAGATACAAATATTAGTAAATACTCTCTACAAATTACTGACTGATTAAGACAAAAAAAAAAACACTGGAAAGTTTTCCTTAAAGAAAAGAGTCCTATACTCATTTTTTCTCACAATAGAAGGACTCCGTTTTTTTTTCTGCATAATTATTATTTATTTTGTTCATAGATAATTTAGTGCTACCATCAGGCGAGTCACTTTTACGTCTATGCATTACCCATCACACAACAATATTATAACAACAGTTTCATTAATCACGGTCTTCTTCATCACTTATGCAATACTCCTGATTTGGCCTATACGGCTTACTCCAATCGAACCGGCCCAGTTAGCGCCCTGAATAGTGCTAAGTACACAATGGCCGAATCAGGAGATGCGCAGTAATCTTCCCGGATCACATTATGAATACAAATTGCGCCTTCACGCCGAGTTGCAGTAAGCGAGAAGCGGTTATACCTACTAAATAGGCTATTTGATTTGCTTTCAAATTGTTGATGTATGTGATGTTGTTTGATGTTTGTTTGGTTATGTTAATGGTCTCTCGTTTTGAAATCTCATCAGGTATCTCGTCGACAGATACACTAACTTTAAGTGTAGGTATCTATCTCTGCATGAAGCATATGCTTTTTTATGAAGTTTTGAGATTCCTCAGTTTTAGGCAGTAAGTAAGTAGTGGTTTAAGTAAGCAATGAGGGTTTTTGAAAATTAAACATTCAATAGATGACTCTACGTTGACGCCTGGTCCAACTTTAACGACATTGGTTGTTTTATAAAATAACTTCATTTTGACCTGATACGTCAAAATGTAAAAAATACACTTGTTGTTGGACCTGTCGTCTTCTAACGCAATCAAGCGAATTTTTCATTTGCAATAACCCATATTGCCACCTCCCATAGACACCTACTTGCAACATCCTTGTACTGTCAGCCTTTTAGTATCCCTTCGATTGGGTCTCCGCACAAGCGATGTTTCACGCTGGTTTTCACTGAGGCCATGTTATTCCGGTCGAATCGGCCCATTCGTGGTCAAAGCATGTCTCTCGCATGGTCTCATGGTCAGGTATTTATGTAGCCAGTAGGTGATATAGAAAAGTAGGTATATTAATTCAACAGCACGACGCTTCTGGATATTTCAAATGTAAGTACCAATTTATACCATCTGTTTGCGATGAGAGAAAACATTGTGAGGAAACCTACAAGTTTCATATACTTACGTTTTCAAAAGATGGAAAGCCTCATTAATTAGGATTTTGAACTTGGTATAATTTTCAGAAATTACGATCTGTGCTTGTTGATTCCTACGCTGACAATATTTTTTTTCCGCATTCCTCGAAGGAAACAAAAAGAACATGAATCGATAATTAAGTAACTTTGCATAATAATTATGTTGAACTCTTCATTTTCAGGAAACGGTCTCTCGTAGGTGCCAATGTCCAAAGTCATTACCAACACGATTCAGACAATGCCTACAGTTGTTGAAGGGGAGACGAGGGATACTTGCTCTTATGAATGGGTGACCCAACATCGAGTGGCTAAGCCAGCGGCCCACAGCGCTCTGATTGGACAAAAAAATAATTTGATCTGTCTAATGTATGCCGCACGTGGCTACGGTAACTTGGCGCGATGTGTTTGGACTCATTTCAGAGATTGATTATGTTTTATGTATTATTTTAATAACTTTTGTGAAGTTTTTATTCATAAAAATAAAATACCTTCTAGTGTGGAAGATACAATTCTATATATTTTCACGGTAACGGTATACCGTTATGCCGTTAAACTTTATTATTAAGCCATTAAAATTATTTTACGAAATCATTCAATCATGATTTTTCACACTTGATATGTCAAGTTAGAGGAAGAAATATCAAAATAATTGACAACCTGTATAAGATTGATACTGAATCATGAAAATCTAAACACAATGTCGAATTTTACAAGTATTTAAAAAATAGGAAAACAAAATACTTCGTTCCGCTTGTAACCACGGCTGCTGTAACGCAGCCGAAGCGTCAACCTACATAAATGTGTGCTTAAAAATAAACGTTGATTCCCATCTGTAGCAATAATAATTGTAATACAATGCGAAAAATTTAAAGAACTATAAAAACAAAAGGGTTGCCAAGTGTCCCCTATCTCCCTTATCAATTAGAAATGCAAGCGAATGATTACTCAGAAGTCATTGATGCTGATTTCGCAGTAAATAATACGGCTAATTGGCCATTGTTACCAACAGGATCCGGCGAAGGAACGTGAACTTGGATGTAAATGATATTTTTAGATATACGTTACCTTGACTATTGCTGGGGAATTTACAATAAATCTAGTTCAATCATGTATGCACAATATCTAGTTTTTAAAAGACGTAAACGTTCTAAGTATCATTTGACATTTACGTCATTTAAGAACAAGATGTGCGTCAATGTGCGTAGTATTGAGTTAGATTTCAGAGAAAAATGGCCAGTTTTAAAATTATTGTGACTTGTAGGAAGAAATATATACATTTTTATATCTAGAGCAGAGACCACCAAATGGCGGACCGCGGGCCGAATGCGGACCGCCGAACCACCCTGTGAGGACCGCGAACCCTCCATCGTAGTCGATCTTATAAGCCGCTGTAACCCCGGCCCCGTCGTAGGCGTCGTTCTCTGTGCCCGCGATGGTCATTTTACTTTTAAAACGTACCCCGAACGAAACTAATTGGTGACCCCTGTACGAGCCTTCATAGACGGCGACACTTTAAGCAGGTTCATGCTGTATCTCGATTGACAGCCTCGATGGCGCAGTGGCTAAGGTGTTCGCCCGAAGCGCGAAAGGTGCCGGGTTCGATTCCTGGTCAAATCAATTTATGAAACTACATTTTCTAAATTTTATTGGGTCTGGGTGTTTTGGTTGACCCCCCAGGTAATTTTCGTCATCTGGTACTCATACAAGTGGAGCTTTAGTTTGAGACCAGGTTGATTGGTGTGATTGTCTGGAGCATTTAGTTATTTATCTAGTTATATGATCGAAGATTCTAACATAAAAGACATACCTACCTAAAGTTCATCTAACCACAAACTACCAGGCTATTGATAATATTTTATCTGGTAGACAGGTAGAAGAATACTTACAAAATAAGTACAACCACAAATCTGTAACAAATCCTTCACCTAAGCTCCAATGAAGAGGTAATTAAGAAAGTATCATTCTCATTTATAAAGGGGTTACGTTGTCCGACAAGACATTAATATGCAACAGGCAGATTTCATTCACAAATTACGTTTTAATACCTCTGGTAATTTTGCCGTTAATCACAGTCCGTCACAGTATTTCCTTTTCGGCTACAATGATACTAATAACTGTATTGTTTTAATTTTCAACCCATTGGAGGAGATAATTAGAGGGTAATTTGAATTTTACTTTTCCAGTTCAAAAAGATCCTGGCACGTAAGACTGGCAGGAAAAATTTTTATTTGTTCCAAGCATTTCGCTGTTTATGAGTAAAAGCATTCGAACAGTGTATAAAAGTGATTCGAATTTGGAACGTTACTCGGCGGTAAATTAATAATTTTGTTTGAAAGAGGCTCGTTCAAAAACCCATTTCAGCTTGGCGATTCAATCATACTATCACAAAACGTTACGTACGCCATACGTACTCGTATTTATTCCTTTTCTAGTCTTTTTATGTCAACTTTCTATCAACACGAATCAAGATTCCGTAGACCAAATTAATACACGTATCAATTATTTTTATGACAAAAAATATTTTAACATTCTTGTCAACACAAGGATTGTATTCTGATGCATCTTAATTATAATAGCAGTCACGCAAGAATGCTAATCGTTAACATTTCCATAGTAATTAATTCAAGTGAGCCAACAGAGTTATTAATTGATTATTTTCATTGTTATAGGATGGAAGCCTTTGCCTTGCAGTGGGACAGTACATATAGGCTGATTTTTTACTTTATTATAATTTACTAAAATTAGGAGCCGGGAGGAAAAGAAACAGTAAAATATTGATCTCCCCCTCTGCCCGCCTCTCTTTGGAAGTGTCTCTCAGGTAAACTATTCAGTTTAGAAAAAAAATACCCCACACGTCCTCCCATACGTGTGAAAAGATTTTTTTAGTTTCAGTTCTTTAATACGCGCCTCACATTTTTTTCCTATGGTATACAAACTTACCTACTAAGTTTCAAGTTAAAGTTTTCGGAAAAAAAGTTGTGACTGCGGAACCCTAAAAATTCTCTATTGTAGCGTAGATACCATAGAACTTACAAAAGTTTCCTTTTACTTAATTTACTAGTCGTTGTTAACATCGTAAGACCCAAAAGCCTTTTATAAGGCATAAAACAATTGATTTTCTATCGTGTCTGCTGTCTGGGCCTTACGACGTAGGAACGCGTTGATGTCTTTTTGATGACCTTATAAATAATAAATTATAATTTAACTTATTGAGATTGTAAAACTAATAATTTAACTGTTAACTTGTTTAAATCAAAAATGTTATCATCATTTTTGACAAGGTTTTGTTTAGAAATCGATAAAAAAAAATTCTACCAGGTTTAAAACGTCAACCACTTTCTACATGCAGATTAAAAATCTCCTTTTTGTATGGAAAACGGAAGAACATAGTACCGAAACCCCAAAAATTCGCATTTCCATACAAGTTTAAACAGTTTAAAATATTTTTAGACAGGAAATTTTGGCGACGTTTATTGTTCAGTTCCTTTGCATTTCAACTGCTTGTTTTTGTTTATTTTAGCTTTTACAACTAATTTTCTATTTAGTTTATGGACAAATTTTTGGTGAAAGATGAGCTTTAGCCATTAAAATTTCGAGTCATACAAACCCTATGAGACCCAACCTAAGGGAGCACATTTCTTTTTGTTTCTCTTTATTCATTTTTTTTTCGATTTTATCCTACAACTAAAAATATATCACTCTTAAGTAGCTCTCAAACACGTCGTGAGAACAAAACTGCCCGCCATGATGTGTTAATTTAGTAACAAAGCTGACTGTGGAACGAAACGTGCGGCCGAAATAATGAATGAGTTTCCCAAATGGTTTGCTAGTTAGTGGTCCATTATCAATTTACGAGTAATGCCTGGAATTCGTACGTAGGTGCTGAGGAAAATCGAAGCATATATTTATTTTTTATTTAGCCTATACTGTCCCACTGCTGGGCAAAAGGCCTACCCCACTTCCCTCCACCGATCTCTATCCAATGCCATTTGTGGTCAATCGCGGGCAAAGCTATTGAGGTCATCAGCCCATCGTTTTTTGAGCCTACCCCGCTGTCGGCCTCCAGCGGGCTCACATACATAATATATTTTTTATGTGATAGGTAGCAGATGAACAGACGGATCACCAGATGGTAAGCGATTGCCGAACCCATAAACACCTGCTACACCAGTTAGAGTATCAAATGCGCTGCCAACATTAGTAGCAATAAGTAACTTTTTATTGTCAAATGTCGTTCGGCAAGGTACGGCGCATTCACAGGATCAATAGTTGAGACGGAATCGAAGCACAAATAAATAACATGCGTTCATATTAGAATCGCAGTACGGTGTGTGTTTTAATCCTATGTCTCGACTTACCAGTAGGCAGCCTCCCTTACATTGCCAAAATAGTGCGCCAGCCGTTTTGTATCCGCAGTGCGACAGTTTTCCTTACTCACATCTAAGCATGATTCGATGAAGCATCCATATACGTTTCATATCTCATCTTTGAACCCAGATCGAATCAAATATATTGTTTCCCACGCTTAAACCTTAAAATTATTCGAAAACCACATTATTTACTTGTAATTACATTGGCCTTTATTTTATTAACTTGAGAACCGTTATATCGTATCCATGCATTGTTGAAGTTTTTGTATTTTGTGTTTGGCCTCGATTAAGTACATAACTAAGGTTATTGACTACTGGATCTGACGATTTAGTCAATGGCCTCTATAACTATGGCACACTATTAGGGTTCACTAGCGGCCACCCGCGACTTCGTTCACGTTTATAGTTTAAATAATTCACACAATATAATTTTATAAATTTTAAACTAAGTGTTATTTTGATGTAGCTAGGGACTATACTATTTGTGAAACTTTCATAAAAATTCATTTAGTAGTTTTCACGTCAAAGAGGAGCAAACATCTATCCATCCATACTTACAAACTTTCACGTTTTATAATATTACTGGAATGTACAGAATTTACCTTATGGCACCTACTGGGTACCTGATCTAATCAAATGTTTCGATTAAACTTGGAAAACTGCTGAATCAATTATAAAGCCTGGTCTACTAATAAAATACGGCCTAACTATTGTGTACAATTAACAATTGTCCCTGGGCCCGATTTATTTTAATAAAGACCCATGCAGGCAGAGCACAAAATATACAAAACTGGACAAATCAGGTTTTTTAATAACAATTTTGGAAAATGACGTCTGTGCTAATATATTTAATTAACAAAATTCAAAACCTTATAAAAACATACCAGCGATAAATTTTATTTTATTGCTTAATAAAGTGTCAAACATGAAATAAAAAATTGTCGCTGTTTATTAGTATAATAATATAGAATCACTAACTTGTTATATGTTAATATAATGCAAATTAACTGGGAAATTACGAGTAGGAAACAATTAATATCTTTATTATAGTTAGTAATTGTCTATCAAATATAAAATACAGCATTTGAAGAAAATGCTTATTTTTAACAAAAAAAACTTAAGTACTTTTTAGTTTTTCATATATAGCTGAACAATTTATTCGATTTTCTCATATTTTTATTTGTTTTAACTTTGATTCAACCTATTTTTTTCTTTAAATAGCAAATAAACATAAAATAACGATACATTTGTACGAGATTGTATCAAATCAATTTAAAATGATTATGCACCAATAAAGTCTGGTGGTGCTAATGGTAGGTATATATTATATTCTAGTACATTGCAACTTTTTGCCGCCATGCAAACAACGTATACAAACGTTACTGACATTTTACCCGTAAACGCAGCGATACAATCATGGTACAGTCGAACGCGCCTTTCATCGCTGCAATGTTTGTACAGGATTTATTAAGTTACTACTTAAGTTATTAAAGCTCCATTAAGAATATAAACCAGTCAAACAATAGCCAGCAGTCCATTAACGTCAAATTTATTGATATATGTATGTGGAATCTGAGGTTGGTACCTACCTGGAATTTAAAGGTTCTAATTTAGAAGTATTTACTACCATTGAGAAATAAAGATCCGCAAATAAACAAAATCAATTGGGATTTTTGGCTTTGTTTCCAAGAGATGTATAAATGTTGGTGCGTAAAATTACATTTCTGTATGTATTTTTCTGTTGTTTTATGTGTCTACCTACAATACAATATTCCAACTCAAAAACTAAGTGTGGGTATAGAATATTTCATTTTAAAATCAGACCCTACCTGAACTGCGCACAATGTCATATCATAGTCTCCCATAAAACTATGTCTAGTGTCTGCCTAGATAATCCATACCTAGATCCTAGGAGAGGTGAAAATGGGGCTTAATGGGTGGCAACCCTCCATTATTGCCTGTAGCTGCTTATCGTCGGCGAATTGATTTTTAAAGTTCCGGACCTTCACACATTATATGACTTTATCTGAATAGCTAGATAAAATTGTACTATATACCTAGTGGCCCGCCCTCACTTCGTTTTGGGATTCCTATTATAGTTCCATAGTTTCACACTTGACCAATAGATGACACTAGGTATCGATTACATCGCGGAAGTGTTTCGGCTTTTTGGATTACGTAAAAGCCTGGTTGTATTAATTTGTTGACCTTTAAGGTGATTTGTTTTAGCTGATGCTACGTAAAAATTGTCGATGGGGTTAACTTTGCTTGATAATTATTATAATAAGGTTTAGTGTACATTTTAAATCCTAAAAATATATATATATATTTTGTTGTCTAGAAAAATGTAGATGAACATCTTATTATTAGGAGAGCACCGATTTTTTAATTCCGTGTCCACTGCATAAAAACATTATGTAGTCCACCCGGAAAGCTAATTTGTAAAATAAAAGGTGCGAAATAATTGCTCCTTCATTAAAATACAACTTTACATAATTACCACAGTAAACAATTTTCCGGTAGTCACAGAAGCACTTAACGATATTCCGACTTATTGAACATAGCACCTTAAGACGTTACATATTAAGCATAACTAACATGTTTGCTTATTGTGTTTGAAATGTTTACTTTTTGCCCCAAACAAAGCGTGTAATGTCGAAAATTTTCAACGAGTCTAATTTGCGTGTAATGTCGAAAAGTCATGCTGATTATCGTATGCCCCATAACCTGACTAATGTATACAGTTGATGATGTAAGTTTCTGTGTAGGCAAGGACCTAATTGAATTGGTTGTATAAAATTTGGATCGTTTGGAGGTCGTTAGACGTTTACACGTAAATATATTACTTTACAGCAAAAGAAGATTTTTTTGGAGAATCGTAAAAACAGAATATTACTAATAAAAAAATTATAAACCCAAGAAACAACAATTCCTCGTCAAGGATTGTAGTGTACTTTGTATTGTATATTAAAAAATCAGTCATCTGAAGTGTTTAGTTTCGTAGTTTATCCATATTTTGCATAAAATCGATGTTTACGTTATATTTTTTTCCTCGTCAGAAATTCAAGACCGAAATCCAGTCTATAACATGTATTTTTTAGGATTTACCGAGTTAAAACATACACAAAGTGCCCAATCCGCGCATGTACAAGCCTTAAAAACAGGAACCAATAAATACTACAGTGTCATTTAGTGGCTCTACTGGCATCGTAATTGTGTTGCCAAAAGTTAGATAATGAAGTGGAGTGGACTCAAAAAGGTTTGGCTTGACGTTGCAAGGGGTGACATGTGTGCCAATAAACTCACTACAATGCAAAGATTTAAATCATCTTTGCTACAATGGATGATAAAGAGCGTGCGGAGTGGAGAAAATACAGTAGGAAAGCGGACCCCAAACTCCGAAACGGTAGTTTGGGACGCAATCGGGATTAACGCTAAGATAATAATGAAAAGCTACAAAATGTAGCTCATACTACACTTAAATACGCGTAGATTATTCGATAGTGTTTTTTAAAGCTCTAAAGATCGAATTATATGTTCGGTTTTTAGTTTTGCACTGCTCTTTTTACTATCCTAACAAAAGAGGCAAAACAATGCGGTAGGTAGGTGCCTAATGCATTTATTTCCAAGAAAAGATCTAGATACTATGATTGGTCGAGAAATAAATACAAGATCTCGACACACTAACTCTCGACCAACGAATGTACTATTATTGAATGAACGAATTTAATAAACAAATATAGACTCAAAAAACGCTCTCTTGAGTCACTATTGGCCTGATACTCCTTTAAAACACAAAGGGTCGATTTAGAAGAATTCTGTAACAAGACGTTTACAACACTAATGCGTCGTTAAACTTTGCCGCAACCCTATTCGAGAGTGCAACAATCCGCGCCGCTATGTCATCGGGTAATGGGAGTCTTTGAGGCATTATCGCACTGATGCCGCTTTGAGACACAAAGGGACGATCTAGCGGAAAGATACACTGGCAATTGTGGAAATTACGATCCCAACTCTAATTTTGTTCCTTATCTGAAATCTTGCAATCTGAGATTAAAAATATTGATGTACAAAAACATGTGTGAGGATGAGGATATTAAAGACCATAACATTGGCAGGTGCAGATGTTTTGTTTCAACATAACGTCTTGGCTTGCCAACATTTGGCTTGAAGATATAGTTTGTATGTAACATTGTTAGTAGCATGGCATAACATTAGATACAAATATGTGGCGTAACATGAAAGAGATTAAGCACTGGATGAATATAATTTATTATTTAATTATTGATTATGGAATTTTAAAGCAAGAATAATGTATGCAGAAGATAAAATCTTAATTTATTAAGAATAGATCACTGCATTTTATTACTGCATTCTTTATATTCTTGAGATACTGTTAACAATGAAGTGTTTTTGCAACTTCGTAAGTAAGTTTTATAATTATGTTATCATCAGTGATCGGATTTAGGTGTGCAATTTTATAGATTTATTGACCAAAACTTTTAACAAATTGATTACAATGTCGATAAAAGTTACTTATTCCTAATTATGATGTATTATTATATGCTCAAGTGCTTGTTTTCTTTTCTAATAAGAAGAATTATATTATATTCAATTCATATTATGTCATCCATACTTAATATTATAAATGGAAAAGTGTGTCTGTCTGTATGTTTGTCTTTCTTTTACGGCAACACGGAGCGACAGATTGACGTGATTTTTTAAGTGGAGATAGTTGAATGGATGGAGAATAACATAGGCTACTTTGTGCCTCTTTCTAACCCCCCATTTTAGGGAAGTGGGGGGCGCGAGCGAATCCACGGGCAAAAGCTAGTAATATATTTATCTCTTGACCGAAACAATAACATTGACAAGTTCATATGCCTAATTATTTGAGGCAACAAAAATCGAATTGGTGGTGGTACTTGTTGCATATTAAATGATACGAAAATTAATCAACCGCGTGGTAAGATGTGACGCAAAATTATCAATCTTGCGCTGTCAAAATGTTTGGTGGGAGTGTCGAGGTCGTTGCGTACGCGCATGTTATCTGGTACACACATTGTCTAATTAGTTGACCTTAATTTTCCGTGCAAGATTCTAATTTTAATGAGGTGACGAGATTATTGTATGATTAATGTCGACCAAAATACAGCGGCAGAGATTGTGTAGTTGATACCGGATATCAATGTGTCCACTATCTGAACAAATGCATTTTAGATTTCAGCATGATCATCTCAGTGGAGCGTGTCAATATATTAACATTTGTACTTAATTATTTATTTTTCTCTCAAAATTGTATTTATTTTACATCGTCTAAATTGCATTCGATATAGAATTTTAGAGGAAAATTCTTGTTAAAATTTCCATAATAATAGAGCCAATCTTGTTCGAATGCAAGTTCTATGCAAATTTCACAATGCCAAGGGTGCCAACTTACAGAACTAAGGTATTTATCCTGTTACAAAGTACTTTGGGAAGAACCGCCACGAATTCTTTGTGTGGACTATGTTTACTAATATTTAAGAATGCAAACATTGGTATTCATTTGAAAATATTGACACGAGCAGTGTGTTGTACCAGTAATTAGCAGTCAACGTGTTTGAAGTTACTTCCTTACAAGGACAAATAAAACAGATACGTATGTGCTAGTTTAAAAAATCTTTAAAGAATCGATTAGAGTCTAATCGATTCTTTCATCTACAGAGATGAATTTTATTGACCTCTAATAATGATTAGAATTAGAATTGATACCTATAATGAGGTATACATAATGGAGTGTGCCTACAAGTAATTTCATCATGAACGTTACGTGCGTACTTAGCACGTGCGGAATATAACATTTGAATGATTTAAACATAAGATAGGGCCTGTTATGTAATACTTTGAACGGATGAAGCTGCGTAATAACACACGGTAAGTATACCGTGGTGGAACTATGGTATTATATATATACCCTTAAAAGAGCTTATTCCTTTTTAAATGGCGCACTTGTGATTCAACAGTTTTTAAAATTTTTGCATTGCATTAATACTGTAATACCTATACAGAAATAGGAATCGACCAATGTAAACCTAAATTACCTTTGCTGGGTTTATTTTTGACAGGTGGCAACCGAGCCTTACCACCTTATGGTAGACAATTTCCGACACCAATTAACAAACGCTGCAGCGATTTAGTTACAAGTGCGTTAGCAACCTTTGGACCACATTTTCCTCCGATTAGGCCTCCGGTACTCTCACTCACTAGGTGAAACAGAATAGTTCCTCGTTATAAAATGTTAATATTGCGAGTGGATCATTTCACATTACAAACACATACACACATATAGACACAAGGTCAAACATCAACGTCATTGGGGCGAAGGATACTTCACCGATTTTCGCATTTACTTCAATTTGGTAGATTCTGTACGCACTGTTTTGGTAACCTTAGATATAATTCCGTTTACAAGGCCTTTGCGGTAGTCGTCCGTCGTCGTCCAAATGTTCTGTAGCTATCTTATACTGTAATATTACTTTACGACCATGGTTACGAATGACGTATGAGTTATGACGCTTGGTTAACCTAATTTAGAAGACCCGCTGGGTTAGTGCGAACAATTGTATGGGCACTCAATTTCCTCTATGACCGCACCATAAATGCATCGATGCAATGTTGCCAGCGTAATTGAATTGCTTTTATAGGTTGAATATTGGTTTTGATATTGACTCTTTGTATACCAAAAGGTATACGAATGGGAAGATAGAGTAAACCAGATCACCGGTAGATTGCCCATTCGATGGACTGATCAAGTGAAATCCGCACTGGGAAACCCCGTTTCAGACTGCGCCAGACTGTCTGCGAATAGAGGGAGATGGCGAGAGATCGTGAGGAAAACTGTGTCTGTCTCTAACAACGTGACCACGACCGCTCTAACAAGAGTGTAGCGACAGAGAAGAAGATATCAAAAGGATTAAAAGCCGTTACTCTTAGAGGCATTTTGTTTTCTGACCTCAACAACTCTAAGAAAAAATAATAAGCCACGGTTTCTCCAAATTCAATAGCGCAAAATTGTTTGATAGAATGTTATAGAATAACAATAGCTTTTACAAAATGAGAATTCTAGTATTTTATGGTGTTTAGTGATAAATATATTTCAGGCCATCAATTCTCGTGATTTTTCGATATCGCATGAAAACTGTACATTAAATGTTTGTTTTTGATCACAAAATATATATCAATACATCTATATGCGATATAAACACGAGAATTGGAGGCCAGATAAGAGATGCATCGGACCAGCCTCGGTATTCGTCGGTAAAGAAACGTGACTTGCTTAGTCTGTAGTCTTGCAACTTGTATCATCATACTGTCTAAGCTCACAGTTATGAATAATCACTAAAATTGTTACTTATATTATCTAATCCGACAAAGTGATTCAACTACTTATCCTGAGAATCACTATTATCTTATCTAAATTACAATTTAATAGGTGATTTTAAGATGGTGTATTACTGAGTATTGATAAATTTGGGTTTAATAGACAAAGTTATCTTTATGTTACGGAGAATTATTTATCAATATAAATTATATGTATGATAATACTAGACTAAAAACACCTTCTATTATTGAAAGTATTTTTTAATTTTGGTTGAAGTGTACTGGTAAGTGACAGAGTTACGAGTAGGTACCTATTGTTTATTTTTATCATCTTGAATCTGTTGCAATCTGCAATCTACAGCTGGACATAGACTTCCCATTCGATTAGATTCGATAGATTTCGAACGTTTTTTGGCTACTTTGCATTCAGCATTTTAAGTCGTGGGAGAGCCACGTTTCGGCATCAATGGGCTGGCTTGACCGGAGCGCCGGCGTAAAGCAGCCGGCGTAAAGCGTCTGCATCGTGTTTTTTAGAGTGAGGGAGGGCACCGGAGGCCCAATTGGGGGAAAGGGGGTTATGGACAAATGTTCTCTTGGTTATCTCATGCTTACTGTAGGCATATGTATTGCAAATAATAAATAAATAATGTTGGCAGCGCACTTGTGACTCTACTGGTGTTGCAGGTGTCTATGGGTGGCGGCAATCACATACCATCAGATGATCCGTCTGCTACTTATCACATAAAAAAAACTTCTGCCATTTTGCGCAGATTGTCTATCCATACGGGCCTGAGCAATTTCGTTGTATTATTTGTTAAATAACCCGCATCGTTTATGCTTGACTACCAAAGTGTTTTTCATAGTTAATCAACCTACCTAATTCAACGATTCTCTCCCTTCGTCACTGAAGAAAAGTATTTCAGATAGGAGCAACTCTTAGATTCCTTCAAAGCATTGTTTGCATTTTCGATTGCCAACTTCCTTCTCATTAACTTGGATATAATTAGAGTAACCAGTCGTTACGTTGCTAATCCGAGCCACGGTAATGGCACATTAATATCGCCATTTCATAACAAGAGTGCTCTAATATTGGAGCCATTATGGTTATTGTGTTTCCATTAAAGAACTATGTCTTGTATGTGGGCTGTTGAAATCGCCTTAAGGCTGCATAATGATATTAGCGTATTGGTTATTGTAAGAGTTACTTGGTCCAGTTTGTTTATTTAAATTTAAGTAGGTACTAAGACAATAGTCAAGTGAGACTGAACTTCAGGAACTGTAGTCAATCATAAACTCAGATCACGAACAAAATATAAATTTCAATAGTTAAAACAGTATACTTGTAGACATTTTTGGAACACTCATAAGGCGACATTTACGTTGGTTGATGGTTAATGTCAGTCACTAACCTAAGGGTCTTTCCGCTCCTCTTTAGTCCAACTGTGTGACCCCTGAGGGTGCCTGAGGTGTCTGTGCCTTAGAAGCAAAGATATTTCCAATTGAGTACAGATATTGAGTACAGATTGTTAAATATTTTTTTGTAATAATGATGTTGTAATGTTGTTATGTAACTTTTTTGTGATTTTATCATCAATACATATGGTACGTGTACCTTCAACTGTACGTTTTATGTATAATTAAAAATATTTAAACTAAAATATTGTTAATCTTTCATGTTACAAATAACTGTGTACAAGATAGAATATAATGAGTCAGTATAAACTTATTTGAAAGGTTATTCAACCGCTGATACAACGTATAATAATAATGGGCTTGAATTTGCATAAATAGTAATAAAACAATACAATTGTTACGATACCTATAAATTACATGTCTATAGCTCGACGCCCTGCAGCTTTAAGCATTAGCATTCGGTTTTTGTAGCACTCTTTTTAAAGTTCATCAAGGATGCTAAGTCTGAAATGCAATTCATCGTCGTGTTTATATTAATAGTCGAAGCTGCTCCACTCAGAATGTATTGTTAGGATTAGTGCGCTATTACTAAGAAGAGCGGATTATTTTACTTTAGAACATAAATCTGTATTGCTAGATCTTGTCCCCTATGTTGACGGCCTGGATGGCGCAGTGGCTAAGGTGTTCCCCAAAGTGCGAAAGGTCCCGGGTTTTATACCCGGTCAAGTAAATTTAGAAAACTACATTTTCTTGGGTCTGGGTGCCAATTAAATATCGTCACCTGGTACTCATACCTAGTACAAAGGCTGCCCTAGTTTGAGACCAGGTTGATTGGTGTGATTGTCTGGCGCATCTACATCAAAAATTACCAAAGACCCTGTAGATATACCTCAGTTCTACGGTACTCCATCTAAGCGGATTTTTCAAGCCCCCATTTGAACTTTCCGCATTTAATTGAAACTCACAAACTACTTATAAACAACGTCCCCAGCTAAATACCACAAAGGCAGTAAGTAGAAAAGTGGCAAAAACACATCCACAGGAATATTTTGATGAGATGACGACGCGGCGTGTTTGTCGACGTGGGCCGCTAATGGCTCATTACCAATTTGGTCCGTTAAACTGCTCATGTTACTTAACGCTGTACAAACACCGCATAAAACGCCTGATTTAATCGGACATGCTTTTTGCACTGTTTATTTGGCTTGAGGATTGCTGCTTTTTTAAACGAGTGAAAATAAAGTAGGCAAATATAAATGGATGTTTGAAAATCTAACATTTAGAAGTCGCGAGAGTGAATACTCGGTACTACTTTTTTTATGATATCCGGTACCGACTACCGGCAGACGAACAGACAGATCACCTGAAGATAAAAGATTACTTATCGACGCCCATGGACACTCGCAATACCAGAAAAGTCACAAGTGCGCTGCGACTGTTCATTCCATAGTGTTGTGGTACGAGGCAGAACGTTTCTAGAGATACGTACAGTTTAAGACTGCCAACCATCTAAATGATAAGGGTGGAACTTGGTCTAAGATAGTAAGCATCTCGCGGGCCAGTATGGCAGTGCCAACGGATGTGATGCCGTGCCATCGCGTCCGTTGTAACTGCAACGTGGGTTCTCTTGCTTATCATCAGGCTGAGGTGAGCCAATTACTGAGCCAATATAAAAAAATAAGTCTTATGTTAGGTTTAATAAAGGTCAGGCGATAGTTGCTCGAACGTAATTGACAGACTTGTCTTGGATTGCGCCAACGATACCTACTCGTGTAAAACGGGAATGATATCTAAATAAAAAAGGGGTAAAAATTATTCCAATCATAGTTTTTCTATGTTTTACTGCAGATAAGTGCTTGCTCACTGTGCGCCCCTCTAAACAAATACCTACCTACAGATTTGACTATCACATACACATACATATATACAGCGTTCGGAGTCCAAGTTATTTTATTTACTTATGTTATCTTTAGCAGAAACTTTGTAAAACTTATCGCGTATAGATTTGTTTGCGTTTTATATGTTGAGCCCCACGATTGATATACTCATATTAAAAGTATATACATATAAGGCAATAATCGAACATTAATAATAATCGATCAAAAAATCCTGAGATTTACCAAATCGATTTGGTATAGTCCCAGGATTTTTAATAAAATGGTTATTAATGCATACATATTGCTGTTAATAGCAGACATTTAGAAACACTATTAACTTCAAATTGATTTAAATTGACCAGCGTACTAATAACAATTCTGAATAAATTAATTTGTCGTATTTATACTGGTTTGTGATATACTTTAATGTTATGATCGCGATATTAAAAGTTCTGATCGATCAACTTAATACAAATTATATGCAACACCTAAAATATATATAATAGTTTAAAAAATATATTATAGAAGTAAGTAAGGTCACTTTAGCATTGAGCTTACGGAGTAGGTACATTAAACGATATAACCGTTATACAGTCAATTATTTTTATCAGATGATGACAAAATAAAAATATAACGATAGCCTTGCAAGTCATCTACCTATTAAGCGGCAATCAATTTTGACATAAAAGAAAGATTTATATATATGTTACTGTAAAAGCTCGAACTACGGTAAATCTTAAGATAAGAATCTTAGGATTTACAGTAGTTCGTGCTTTTACAGTAACCTATATGAAAGAAATAGATTAAGTCGCTTGTACTTTATTAGTAAAGTACAGCCAGCCACACATCAGGTTACCTAAACCTGTCGAATTTCCTCAATCGATATTCAACCTTCGATAAGTCAACTGAAGAAATTTGACAGTTTTGTAAGTAAGTAAGTAACAAACTATGATATGAGAGAGAGCTGCAGCTCGCGCGTTTCTATAATAATATGCGCGCAAAATAATTAGATCGTATCTTCTATTGCAATTTATTCCTAAGTAAACAAAGATCAATTATTGTGACAAGTAACAGCATATAAATCGCCAGGTTTATTCAAGGCCTGCTTTAGCAATTGCTAATTAACTACCTATTTACATCATGGACTCGGTAAAAAACCAAAAGTAATGAAAAAAGTACTCACAAAGTTAGTCATCTCCTCCAATCTGGAATGTAGATTGTCGAAATTCTCGACCTGGTCCAGGTAGTTCTTCAGCCTCAAAGGCTGCGGAACCTTGATGCGAAGGTTCGGCTTCCCATTTTGCTTTTGATCCACTTTGAAATCAACACTGTCACCACTAAAAGGGCATGAAGCTGGTACGAAATGGCCGTTCATCTGGTCCATTTTTGTGAGACTCTCTTTCACACCCTCTGGATCCTTAACACAACAAAAACTAAATATATTTGACATGTCAGTTACAATTTAAGAATTAATTATGCGTTGGTTAAAGAAAGAAAAACGCGGATGTGCGCGCGGGCGTTGTCGACTGAGCGATGGTTTCTTGCTCCATCGTATATATGCATAGTCGTGCAAAGGCGAAACAATACTGTGGCTAGTGGTCTTACCCACTAACAAACGTTTCCACGGTATTAACGTATCTATTAATGCGCGTGAGAGTCACGCTTTGAGATTTTTAATACTATAATTTCCAAATTACCTTTTTATTCGCGAAACAAAAATCAATGCAGAGGTTAGCAACCTTATTTTAAAACTAATAAAGCCCACAAATGCGATTTATGATGCTTAGATCATCTGATGTCCGCTTGAAAACCAGTATGAATGCAAAAGGGTGCACAAAAAAAAACAACGACAATATTGACGGAGACCGTCGTAGGCGCAGCCTCGCCGGCTGACGTTTGGACGCGAACTACAAACACAGCGGATATTATCACTGATCAAGGTAAGAGGTCTAAATAGATATGTACACATAATGTTGATGTCGTACCGTGATTATAGAGATTTGATCGCATGAATCAGCTGTTAGATTGGCAGGTATGTCGTGTTGTTATAGGCAGTTTTTTGCCTGTATCCTTATTAGCAACGGTTGTTGACAGGTAGAGTGGCTTACCAATTACATCGTTCACTTACCAATCTATTATTTATCGGGGAATATTTTTTATGAAACAGATGTACTTAACACGTTATCCTAACATTAATTTACTACACTTATGAATAAAACTTTAACTACTAATTTGAAACTTTTTAACGTCTGTTTCTGAAGTAGCTGTCGGTAATAGAGTCATGGAGTTAATTACTTAGGTTTTACTGAATAAAAGACATCTTGTCAAATACCTATTCTAATATACGAGGACAGGATTCACGTAGCTAATTAGAAAAGTGTCACTTAGGTATTAGAAAAAATACCTAAGTATAAATTTATGTTTAAGTCGGCCAGACATCGTTTTGATAGCTTCCAAATGAGCAGCACGAATCATGTCAGAAACTATAAAATCCGGGGGTTTTGCGCTATCTCTACATGAACTGATGACTGACTGACTGACTGATGGATCAACACGCAGCCTAATCCGTTGATTTTAGATACTTATAATTTGGAGGGTGTGTTCATTGTATGATGTAGGCATACCTACAATAAGCCTATTTATAAGCCTGTAGTCAAAGACCACGTGTCACACTATAATAAGCCATCACTGGTAGCGCATACTGTCAGGTCAATACACATTATCTTACCAAGAACTTTACTTCATCTCGCACTTATCATACACGTAAATATAATTCCAAGTTATGATTTATTAACTCATCATACTAGGCTTGGACGTATTGAAGGTATTTTACTGTATACCGTAGGATCATACCATGTGTCCCATCCATTATGTGCGCAAAAAATACCCGGAACCATCGGGTAAAACGTAACTTGCTATAATTAGGTTCAGTCTTATGATGTCACTGTACCAAGATAAAAAAACTTATGAATCAGGCAGAGCACTTTCTTTGGCAAGTTGACGATCATGTAATGAATATACAGAGTGTATCTGTGAACATGGTTTTAGGTGTAGGTAATTTAATATAGAACATTTCGTAAAAACGACATACCTAAATACCTATACGCGAAGCTTAGTTACATAGACATTATACTCCTTTTTTGGAGTGTCAAAACAAATTACACGAATGCTTGTCCAGGATGGGAATCAAAACTTTATCAAGTTTACTTGCGGTGTCATGCTATGTGTAGCATACGATACCGTATTTTGTAGTGTGCTACAAAGTAGGGACGCCATTGTTAATTTCATAGAGACATGTCCGAAGAATGTACAACCTGTCCTCTTAATTGATTTATGCTTCATATCTTACAAGTGTTATTACCGGTACGATAAGATAATAATCTACGAGTATTAAACTAGTGGCAATTGTCATTTCCATTTCACTATCTGACTTCGATCCTTCCTGGTTAGGTTAACGTAAGCGTGATATTTTCCTCATGCGCCACCTATTGGTGCTAGTCCATTTTACGTCATTACGTCTCAATGATTTTTAAATAGACTTGAGGCAGCAAACAATTGAATTCATTCTTCTTTTACAATTACCCTGTCTGGACGGTATTTCATACAGACTCGAGCGTGACAGGTCGGGCGTGTTCAATCATTAAAACTAATTAGTTCTGTCTAGTGTTTTCCCTGTCACAGAGACAAATAGTGGGGTAGTCTAGTCCGCTAACCTGGACAGGACAGCCTGACGTAAATTGTATAAGCTATTTATTAAGATCATAGATGCATTGCATGTGTTATGTTTGCCATAGTAATGAATAGCTAAAACATTTTTTTTTTAATTTCATGTATTGAGACTTTTGAGGACATGTTCTGTGCCTAATGCTTAGGTATACTAGAAGACTCTACTAATCTCTATCTATAAATACCTAAAAATAAAATTTAAGCTACTAGGTAGTTAATACCTAAAACATGATCTTAGGCCTATCTATGGCAGAGAGTTCCAGCAGCATCAGTCAGTATGGTGACATTATAGCTGCGCTCATGACAAAGTCCTATGCGGGAATTAATTTTCCACTCACATTTAAAGATGAATAAGCCTATAACAACGCAGTTTAATGTGTTAATGCATCTTAATTGGCGGCATCAGCAAGATATTTTGGGCTCTCGTATTTGTAAGTACTTATTCAATACCTAATACATTTTATGTATGTCACATCGGTTTTAACATAGGATCCCGAAGTAAATGATTTATTTACTCTAAGCAGTTGGATATGGAAACTACAAATGGACAATACTCATAACTGTGGCCATGTGCGAAGTCCAAACATTAGCTTAGCGATAAAAATGAAGGAAGTCTAGGTGAGGTACGACTACAGTCACGTACTTACTAAAGTTTAGACGTAATACGAACGTGGGGTATTATTATACATAATTATTATGATTTGAATCTATATGAAACATTGTTGGGCTATTCCCTCAAAGTCTTAAGTCGAAAATCTTCGACCAGTGCATCCTTCCGGTCATGACTTACGGTGCCGAGACGTGGACACTCACGGCTGGACTAATCCACCGGTTCAAAGTCGCTCAAAGAGCTATGGAAAGGGCTATGCTCGGAGTATCTTTGAAGGACCGCATCAGAAATGATGTAATTAGACAGAGAACATTCAAATATTTACTTGTAATTGCACAGTTTTCAGCGGTATTTCCGTCCACGAACACTCCGGCTACGGAATGAGATCCCATCACAGGTTTTTGCAGAGTAGACAGCATGAGGCTCCTCAAAAAAGGAGTGTAAAGAATATCTTGTTAATTTTTGTGTGCTTCAAATCTTCAATGTAAAAATCGGCTTACAGACATCTAGAAACCTTCGTGTTTTATTTGCTTTAATTTAAATACATATCGGCTTACAGGCATCCGGCAAAATGCATGGTTTTTCTTTTTATTTAGTAAGTACCAATGTGTATATTTTCCACATTATGCTTACCTAAACACTGTATCTCTGGCCTCATTCATTCCTATAATGAAATAAAAATATTACCTGCTACATGAACTGAAGAGACATTGTCTTTTTAAAAAGGTTTCCTTTACTTCTAGGATTTCTTTTTGACATGCAGGTTTTTTTATTTAAGTACAGTAGATACTGATATAATTACGGTATAAGTAAAATCTAGTAATATCTACTTTACCTGTTTGTTTACCTAGTTAATACCTAGCATGGGAAAGCTACTACTTCAACTGCATTCCTATACCTATAACATTCATCTTTTATCGTATTATTATAATCATAAACTTGAACTTCACTGTTATTATTATAATGTATTATTATATTATAAATAAATTCAATACCATGACGGGGCCCGTTCGGTTGAAATATGTTTCAGTTATCACAACCATATCTGCGTTTCATGGAATAGCAATTTATTCTACTCGTAGGTAAGTGATTGGCCCGATATCATTTTGAACGACAGTACAAGACCGACGTGTAATACAGTGGTAATCAGTAACTTACTATAAATTACTTACGTATAATTTGTGACTTCTGACTAATAGCATTTTATCGTTAACGCTGTCAATTTGTGAATCTCCAAAACAAACGTAGACTATTCTAAAGGTACATAATGTTCTGTTCCATGGATGCCCTAGACCGTGCGAAGTGGAGGAGCCGATGTAGGAAAGCGGACTCCGGGCTTCGAAGTGACAAGTTTTAAAGCAACCAGGACCAACTAAGATATTGATGATGAGTCTGAGAAAAAACTTAACTACCTTTTTTTGCAATAATTCGCTGTAGTGTTAATAATAAGGTTTTTTTGTATAATAGGTAATAGCGGACGAGTACAGGGATCACTTGATGGTAAGCAATTGTCGCCGCCTACAGACACCTGCCACACCTAGTCGACTCATAGGTGCACTGTCAACCTATGAACTCCCCTTTCCCCCATTATTTCCCTACGCAGCGACGAGTTACTGCTCCCCGTACTGTACGCGCTAAGTAATATTAGATATGAATGAATCATAAATAATGCAGTAGCTCAGTAAATGTGCACATGTTATTGAAAGTTGTATCCTTGTTTATTTCGTCATGCCTGTACTGTAAATGAACTTAACTTTGTTCTACAAACGTCATCATATTTTAGATAGTATTGGCGGACTGACAATAACATAGTGACTTTATTTATAACCTAAAATACAGGGTACCCAAAGCCAAAGATATTGGAATATAGTGTAATATCTTTGCCTAAAGCAGACCACTATCTAAAATTTAGAATATCTTCCTATTATGAACCACCGACCATGGCCATAGTATGACTTGCATTCCTTAGAAGGAAGACCAAACGAACCACTAACTATTGTATTCAGAATCATTATCTCAATATAATAATGACTGGTCCGATAGCGCATTTGGTAGTGACTCTGCCTCATAGGTAGGTACGCCAAGGGTCGTGCGTTCGATTCCCACCTCGTGATCCCCACCCCCATTCGTATGATTAACACTGTTTGTTCAGTAAGTGTTATATATGTATTTAAGTGTTAATTTTTGATTCCTATTTGTACTTAATGCAGAGTCAGGCCAATCTACGAGATGTTGGGCGAATTTATTTGTTTGATAACGCGTAGGTATATATCTCCATCTTGAGGTACTATCCGCAAAAAACTGGTTTTCTCTCGAAGTTTTTCTCACCACCGAGGAGATAGAAATACGCACCTCAGATTTACCTCGCCCCCAAGATTACTCTCTTGGTTAACCTTTGACGACACATTCCTGGAGCGACTGGTTACTCTGTGCTAGTAGGTACTCGTACTACTAACTACGTACACGTACTGGGGTTTTCTTGTTCTTAGCCTGTAGATTGATTAC
This sequence comes from Cnaphalocrocis medinalis, assembly GCA_014851415.1. NCBI lineage: Eukaryota > Metazoa > Arthropoda > Insecta > Lepidoptera > Crambidae > Cnaphalocrocis > Cnaphalocrocis medinalis. The sequence goes on from CM026279.1 coordinate 2,677,938, forward strand.
CATGATAGGGTATGGGCGTTCACAGCATCAAATAACTGTTTCGTGACGTCATCAGTTAGGAGATAGATTATGCGGACATGATGTACAATGAAAGATCCGGTTTGATTCCGACGAATATATTTAGACCATGATCTTTCTTATGGCATGTGCTGCGTACCGAAATTAAAAGGTAATCAGCTATGAATCACCAAAGTAGATTCTGATGTGTCACTGAAACGCTCCGTAGGATGAAATTCTTGCTAGTTAAACAGCTAGGGCTTTTATCACGTTTTATATAGACAATGAAAGTAAAAAGTATGTACAGTTAACAATATTTGTTTAATTACCTACCTACGTACTTAAGTACTTAGCTCGTAATTTGCATTCCAAGTTTGCCTAACCTATATTAGGTACTTTTATTCTTATTCACATTAAGTAAGTTAGGTAATTAGTTTGGTTGTATGCATTAACAGTAGACTAGTGGATAATGACATTAATATCTAATTCATTGTTGAATGTGACATGGGCTCTTGAGTAGGTACTATTATCAAACTTGAACTAACTTTATGACCTGTTTGCTATGACGTTACAACTGTGAGGGGTCACCATACTAGATTACGTAGTTAGGTAGGTATTACAAAGCTAGTTATTTCTATAAACACTGCCTGGCTGGAGTGGCACTGCATATTATTCTAAGAAGCAGGGGATTTATATTATTCACTGGGTACGTGACATACTACATTTACGTAGTAAGTTGAATAAACTTAACCGATATACAGGGTGTTTATAGCAACATTGGTATTTTTGCTAAAGATGACCAGTGTTGTTCTAAGGTACGGCAAAGATTTACCAATGTAAATCATAACATACATTAATTTTATTAATCACACTTTTTTATTGTTTTACAAACGTAAAATATCGAAGGTCGTTAAGGAAAACAGAAGCTTAAAGCAGGGCAGGGGCTTAAAGCAGGAGCTTTTATAAAATAACACACCCGGTATTGTACGTACTTACCGCAATAAAATGGTGGTCCAAGATACGTCACGAAATGAGGATTTTGACTTTGCAAATGAAATACCAAACGAGATGATACAATCTATAAATCCCATTGCATTTGGATCGCTTTTTTGTCGGGTTTTGCTCTTGAAACGGATTTACGGTGTCATTGACTTATTTGAAGTCCCTATTATTTTGAGTCATTTGACCAATGACGCATATACTTATAACGCAAAATTAGTTTTAACTTTTGAAAAGATTGACTAAGACTGGCTCAATAGGCGCGGCTGGTACTACAGATGTATCTGTGAACATTTACATTCCTTTAACTAAACCTTTAACCACGTCTCCTATCAATTATCTGAACAACATTGTGCTCTACGACTTTCGAAAATTCGTCGATTTTTTTTACCTTAGTTTGCAACATGCACATGAGTTTTAAGTAAAGACAAAAAAAAATGGTATCATATAAAGAATGTAAAATACGGTCTTAACGAAGGAAACTAGGGTTTCAGTTATTTCAGGACTTATACATACCTTTCAAAAGGGGTCCTAAACCTTTTATATTCGTGTAACGAAGCACTCCATTTCATTTGATATTGGGTCGTATAATTCAAGCAACGCTTCAGATATCGTTTACGACTGCGCTACACCGCAGTACATTTGCGCACGCCGGAACGTACAATACTTACATCAAATGTGACAGATATGCAGAACTGGGTTTTGCGAGAGTGATTGCCCCTCTTCTGCCTTGTCATCACTTACTCCAAATATTTCCAATTCTAACGTTATTCATACAAAGTTGACCAATTTAACTTTCAGAGAGCGGCAGTGCTTTCGATTTTTGCAAATGGAAAATCCCATACCTAGATCGCGTTACGTTACGTGACGACTGGTCCAACAAGTATCATGTCAAAATTTAAATTAGATGCCAGACAATACAAAAAAACACTCATCAGATTAATTATGTAATTCTATGACCTACCTACATATTCCAAAACTTACCGTTTTTGGCCACCTTTATACTTACTAGTTCTCGTACAAGGATATTCCGAGATCGGATGCAGTGGGAAAAACCTGGGTCATTCTAGTCTTTGAATCCATTCTCCTCCGAAATTAACATCAGAACCGGTTACATTTTAAACAGAAAGGACCTAAGATTCTGTATAAGAGTACCTACCTAACCTATATGGGTTTGAAAACTGCCACGTAATTACATTTACCTAATGAGAAGATCCGACCTACTATGAGGAAACTGGGGAGTTTGAATGAAATACAGTTGCATTTTTGAATATGAAGGAACTTTATTTGACCATTAACAGACAAATATAATAATCCAAGTTTTTTTATTTTTGTTCCATTAACATTTCAAACAGTTTTTATTAGATGAAATGGTGCGTACTTAATAATATTTTGCGTGATATGAATTCAATAATATATTTTTTAAAATCACAAAGTGTGCATTTTATTAATTTTAGAAGATATGAAAGTTTGATTTAAGTTTGTAAATATTTGGTAAAGACAGATATTAAATGTATGATAATATTAATATTATAGAAATATTATGTATCAGAAAAGACTCTTGTATATTAAATTCTTGTAACATGATTAATAGAAAATATGAATACATTTCTTATACTTAAATAGATACAATCACAAATTTCACATTCACGCTAAGAGATAGGTTTTATAAGACAGGCTAAATCAATCGAAGAAATTGCCAAAATAAAGGTATGTACCTTTAATATAATATTCGTACATAATTTACTTAAAAACATAAGTAAACTTATGCACAAGTAATTTTAACAATTTGATGTAACTAGCCAAATTTTGAGACAGACACTTTAATTACAAACAAATAATAGAATTATTATATATCTCAACAAAAATATTGGCAAGAACTTAAACTACAAATGCTTATACTGTAATATAGGTAACTTAGAATTAAATTTATTTACAATAGCACAAAATAACCTAACTATAAGTACCACATTCTGTACAAGATTTGGCAATAAATATTTCTCATAAAATGTCATCGTTGTATTTACCAATCTACTAAATAATAAAATGCTTTATATTTAAATAAATAGCTATTCTGATAAATTTCAAAATTTCTAACAAAATTATATTAGTCTAAATATTTCTTTTTATAATCATAATAAGTGGACAATATTTAGTAATAATATTATGACATCGATGATTTTTATAGTATTTTAATAAATATCATTTTAAATTGAATGTACTTACTCTAATACTATATTATTAAATATAATGTAAGCGGTAAATTCTCGTAACTTGGTATCTTTATTTCAATGCATCCACATTTATATAAGAAGCTGTTCAAGAAAAAATACCAATATTTTAAGATGCATTTTGTGCGTTATCGATATATTCACCCTGCTTTAAATCCTCTAAATAAACGTCTTAGTAGTTTAAAATAGCTGCTCTGGAAGATATTATTAAAAAAATAATAGTTCTCTAAAGGAATGTTAATATAATAGTAACTTTATTGAGGTTGTCAGTGTTCAGCAATATGTACAATTAATTCAGGACCCACGTTTATGCACAACCTCTGTATCAGTTATTTGGCCCGAGACCGAAGCTACGATGAAATAAGATAATTGACTTATTCATACACGATTCGCCAAGTAATATGTTGATGTTCAAGCCAAAATTTTGAAAATGTATAAGAAACCATCAAAATACTTGAATTTTAATCAAATGGTATTCTAGGCCAATAAATCCATTAGATAGTCAAAGCGCGTATGTCAAATTCCATTAATATCGATATTTCAGAACTTGTTGGAGAGATGCATAAATTGTTTCGTAATGCAAAAGCTGTACTTCATAATTGCCGCTCCAGTGTGTCCCTTTAATCCCAATCAACTGCTGGATGTATGTCAGTATAGGCTTGTTCCCAAATCAAACAAATTAATATTGATGAATACGCTGATGAGCATCCTCACAAACATATGTTTACTGGCACGCTCGGAAGCATAATGCGCCAATATTATTCGTTCGATTCACACATGAGTAACCTTGTGAACTAAATAATATTTATTTTCTCTAAACCAATGTGCGCTGCGGGCAACATAAAGATGTCCGCACGCTGACACGATGAAGCGCTCCGGACAACGTTATGTGGTCCTCAGCTGATTTGGTCACTAAGATTTTACCTTCACTAAAAATCATGTCAGTGCTGTCCAATTTTAACCATTTGAACACAAACCACACAGCTGATTAGAACGAGCATGGTCCCATTCATTATCATGCGGTAGATGCTTTACACACTTACGATTCAAATTACCCCAACCCCATTTATGATGAAACGAAAAATGTTAAATTAATTAATGTGAAATTTAGTATACAGATGGTCTAGACCCTGAAAAAGAACATGGGCTACTTTTTATTGCGAAAAGTAGGTTGTAAGGGGTTAATTAAATAACTTAAAAATGCTACCCAAAGATACTATTCCACGCGGCCAAAATCGCAAGTAACAGCTAGTTATTAACAAATAAGAAACGTAATTAAGCATCTCTCTAACAAAGTCGCGTTTACCCGCATCGTCGCACGCTAGGGCAGCGCGTGCGGCGCCCTGCGAGGACCGGCGTCAGGGCTGCGCGGCCACGCGGTTGCGCCGCGCCGAGGGCATTTTTAATTATTTAAATGTTTTTACCCCCCTTTTAACCCCTTAGAACCTCCTTTTCACAATAAAAAGTAGCCTATGTTCTTTCTCTGGGCTTAAATCAGTCTGTCATTCAAATCCGTTCAGTAGTTGTGGCGTGAAAGAACGGTCCAAATTTTATACAACCAATTTAATTAGGTCCTTGCATACACAGAAACTTACATCATCAACAGTATTTAGTCAGGTTATGTGGCATACGATAATCAGCATGACTTTTCGACATTACGGCAAATTAGACTCGTTGGATTTTTTTATTATGCATCTCTCTAACAAAGTCGCGTTTACCCGCATCGTCGCACGCTAGGGCAGCGCGTGCGGCGCCCGCGAGGACCGGCGTCAGGGCTGCGCGGCGACGCGGTTGCGGCCGCGCCGACTCGCGCGACGCGTTGTGCACCTCCGCCGTGCGGAGCGTGATGCCGAATATGTCTTCGTGGTAGCGGTTCTCCTCCTGAGGGAGGAGGATAAGTGGGTACTTCTAAGTAAAGTACGCACTATTAAATCATCAGAAGTGTACAATTTTTTTGGGTTAGTGGTCATACAGACTGCAGACGATCACTATGATGAAATTGCCTGCACGCCCATTTAAAAGACACGTGCAACACCCTTTAAGTCACAAGTCCTGCCAATTTGAAGTCCTGTCCCTCATTGGTCTCCGGTTTCCTTACGCACTGTATCACTCGGTTCGAGCAGGCTGTAGGAAGGTGGCTTATTTAGAAAAAGTGGTGACGTACCTAGTACGCTTTTTAAGTGCTATGTCTGAATGTACTTCCATTATGAGAAACACACAAGTATTGTTTGTGGCAGGTTGAATATGGCGTTGCAGTTGCTACACAATAAAACTGTAAAAGAATGGCTATAAAGATGACTATTATTCCATGCACAAAATACTTACTAGTCAAGCACTCAAAAATGCCATTTGTACACGTAGGTACAATGAATCATTTGTTGCTCACTAGTAATTTATGGGCAATTATAATTTTGATGGGGGGTTATGTTGGTTTTGTGCTACAGTTAATTATAACCTTAAATTTATACAAACCTTGAGCATATACAGGAAGTTCTGCACTTGCTCATCCGTCATGTTGCCGTGCTTCTTGACGATGCCCTTCAGCTTCTGGTGCACGTCCTCGGCCATCTTGCAGTCGCCGCACACGTAGAAGTGCGCTCCTCGGTTTATCAACAGATCATGGATCTCGTGGCCTTCCTTCTCCGCTAGTTCTTGAACGTACATCTGATAAAAGAAATTATTTTGTAACATCCAAGTTCATATTCATTTGATATCAAACCTACTCGTTCATCTAACCTTTGTCGCTACTGATGTAAGAGTGCTAATAAAAATGTTACGTATTTTGAGAAAACAAATTTTTGGTAAATAAGATACGGTTACCTATTCAGTCACTTTTAGAGATCACTAATAGTCTCTTTATACAAAAGTAGTGCCTAAGTCCCTATTAATTACGGTAACAACATTAGTTCTTCTATCTTTAAGTCTAAAAGTTAGTAACATAGTTAACAAGATTACGCGTATTTTACCCATTTAACCCATTTTTATAATACCTTAAATTCTAACTCAAACCTTTCTTTATCTATCTTAACTTTCTAAGCTTAAAACTTGAAATGAAACAACTTTTTATTACATTTTATTTCTCACCACTTCGCCAACATTTTATGTCTCACCTTTGGAACATTCTTTTCCCTCGACAACGCCAAAAAGACCTTCGACAAGACACCGTCCTTCAAAGCTTGTTCCTTTTCTTCCCTGTATAAGTCCATGGTCTTTGTTCGGCAGCCGAAGAACAGCCAGACAGGGCCAGCGTTCTGCCGCTTCGCAGACTTTAGCTGGGCTCGTCGGTGATGCCAGAAACCTCTAAAGGGGGCTATCCCTGTTCCCGGACCGATCAGGATGAGAGGCACTGATAGATCTTGAGGCAAGTGGAAGTTTGGTGCGCTGAAATTATATGCATATTTGAATTTTTAAGAATCGATTATGTATTTTCTGCAAAGTGATCAATAAGTTCTTCATGTTTCTGCATAGAACCAAGAAGGTTCGCTTATGTATTATTTTTATATCGACAGTCATCATAGGTGTACCTATCTTTTCCAATTCACGAGTGTGGTAGGTAATAACAATTTCAAAATGCTACAAACGTTGCTTCATCTCAAATTGATTTAATGAATGAGGCTATTAAATTTATGAATATTAAATTACGATATAAAACCTATACAACTATGTACCTTCTGATGAATAAGTAAACTTCGTCTCCTGGTTTACGATCCATGAGGTAATTTGAGCAAACGCCATAGTGTACAGGACCTTCGCCATCTGTTTGGACATGACATCATTTTATTTCATACGACCCAGTTGTAAAAAACAGTCAAGCGCGAGTTGTAATAAATATTGAGGGATTTTCCAGTAAGAAGAAAATCAGATGTGAAATTGGGTGCTTACGTTTACGTACAAACAAACTTTAACGTTTGTTAAGTTAGCGATATCGACGAAACAATCACGTAGGCAGAAACTTCTTGAATGAGAAAGATATCAGCTGTTCTATAACGAAATGCATGGAACACGACCACTTTTTTCTCCATTCATGTGTTATCATGGGTAAGTTTTAGCTTATTAGGTATACCTACCTACAATATATCAATATACTTGAACTCATAATAAGCTTGCCATTATCAAAAACAATAGACTATTAACTAATAGTTTACCATGAAGTTTAAGAAAAAACCGAACCCTGAAATTGATCTATTGCTCATTTACACCGTTATTAATAGCAATCACACTTTCAGATCGTGTACAATATCCCATGTCGGTGAGCACTCAAAATAGCCCGTTGTAATTTCTGCGGAATCCGTGATATGAACATGTAACGTATGTGGGACGTACAATAATAAATTGTAATACATTAGCGAGGTGGTTTCTCCGTAAAACTAATTTGTTTTGGAAGTCAACATTGAATCATAGTATTAGGGTCGATTGATTGATGAAGACCTAAGCTGATATAAGTACAAATGACATTTATAACACAGTTATTTCATTGTATTGCGAGTGTGAGAGAGACTAACCTGAGAAAATATGAAAATCGAAAAACAAAAAAGAATCGAGAAAACATACCTTGAGTCCTGTATGTGACAACAGCAACAGTAAGATGCAGCCGTTTAGGATGAGCAATAGGTGATGAGGAGATCGAGTAGAATCTTGGCTGGAGCGGAGACAGCAGAGCAGCTAAGAGCGAAGCAGCGGGTCTGGCCGAAGGGAACTGCTCCAGCACTTCAGGGAGCGTTGGGAAGTGGAAGTGACGCCAGTCTTCGTATGCTCCGGGATCCTAAGGAATCAAGTTTACTGACATAAATATTAAATTTTGTTTGTAAATGTTTAAAGTGTGTGGGTTGAAATTCCAGGTTGGTCAGGGCAAAGCATTCCTTGCTTGAATGTTACGTGAAATCGTCCATCCTTTTGATAGTGTTTAAAAGGGAGAAGGACCCTTTTAAGAAGTCCTACTCTTACACTTTTTTGAAAAAACTAATCGCATTTTTTGCTTGAATCAAAATGTGTTTTATATCTCATTTTACTTTATAGATCTATATGAAGTGATTAATTAGTAAGTGGTTGGTATACGAGTAGAACAGTAAAGTAAGAAGTAACACTCACAGTAGCCAAAGTATTGAGCTGTTTCCGTTCCTCCTCATTCTCACAGGTCTTCGCCAAATACTGCAGGAGAATCGTTGTTGGGGGAGTGGTTATGTCCAAGAAACGTGTGAAGAGGTCCCGGACGCTCAACACTGGGAGTCTCTCGTGTGGCTCCCAGGACTTTACTGGACCTGATTGGAATTGACATTAACTACAACTAGTTCCTCCATCAACTTACACCTTTTATTACAAAATGAAGACTGAAGTTAGTGATGGTATAAAAATTACGATGTCACTTACCTATATAAAAGTCAATAATGAAAGTGACAGCAACAGCTTTAAACCATTACTAACTTAAGACCACGTTTTGTAATAAATATAATATAGTTTACGATTTGAATCAATTTGAGCAAAAGAAAATGTTACGTGTTTCCAAAGAAATAACGTAAAGCAATAAAGTAAAGCCTCTAAACGTCTTTTAGGTGCGTTGGTATTCATAAAAGTAATTTATTTTTCTATTGTTAGTTGGTTATTTTGATATGGCAACCGTACACCGGTGATTCCAGTTTCTATTCGGTATTTATCACAGTTTATTTATACAGTCGTGGTGGTCAATTTTATTAAAGTCTATACACAAGATATGAGATGTTGTATGAATTCAATCACTTACCACTAGAAGTATGAGTCTCCTTCATGAGATGCAATTGAAGAGGTTCGTCGTGGTCTTCCACGTCCTTCAAACGAGCGAGCAAACTCTCCACTAGCTCCTTGCGGTTGCAGGCGATGATGCCTACGTGATCTCCGGGATCGTACTTGATTTCGTCCTACAAAATTTTGTCACGTTAACACTACTTTCTTTGAAAAAAAAAATTGAAAAATGTATCATCACAATTCACATCAGAACCAATCATAAACTAATTGAACTACTCGTAATGTCAAATAAACTCTGGAATTGGAACTGATCAAAGGGCTTCAATAAAAACAACCTCTATGTTAATTTACTCAGTTATTTTGTTGGCTATCACCCAACAGATCAGTCATGGTCATAGTGACAGCCCTATAGATGGACGCTTTCAATGCCGAAATTTATAAAAAGGCTGACCATTTATTTATAGTTTAGTTTAAAAATACAATATATAGAATAGATTAGTTTTTCGTCTAAATTTACACAAATGAGTTTCTTAATTAGACACACTTAACTAGGCTCAAAATCGAAAAGAACGTTTTCACGCTTGAGTAGCCACATCTCTGCTCACCTTGGGTTCCATGTCAATGAATATCGTGGACCGTTCCGCGGAAGCGTCGCCCAAGTCCTTGTTGGCCCTCACTATGCAAGTCACGAACTGTTTGTTGAGAGCGGACTGCAAGGCCGCCGGGAGAGCGGGCGCGCGCCCTACCGCATGAGCGAACCGCACGGTCTCCTCGCTCAGAGCTACCGTGCCTAAAGCCCTTTTAGCCTCCTGTAGGGTCTCGTCATCGTCCAAGCAGAAGGTTTCGCATGCCACCTAAAACAACAAGCTTAGTTAGCTTCGCAGAGTATCTAAGCTGATTTGTTGTCACCATCGTAGAAGTCTCTCGCGTAATTGAAATGTTAGGGTAAAATAAACTATCCTGTTATTATAGCAGCTTAATGAATCATCTATTTTTAGAAATACATATTCGTGGAATAGACGTCAATTTCTGCACCTATACCTACCAATTAACAAGTCACAATGTAAGGTTCTGTAAACATACAATACCTATAAATAAAATTTATATGGCTAATGGCTGTACTATGGAAAGGACACTATATACATCAGTTAATTTTTAAGTTAATTTTTATAACACATATAAAGATTTGAATGGTGCTTTTTTCAAAATTCGTTTCATTGAAACATTAGTAGAATTTACTATTAATGTTGCTTCCAATCTAAACTAATCAAACTGAAACACCACTGTTTATCGACCGCCTTAATACGCCTGTTTTCTGCAAATCATTAGGCATTAAGGGAGAACATAATTGAGTCCCATTCATGAGCCTCGATTTAATTCGGCAAGAGCAAATCAAATAAAACCTATTTCAATTAATAACAATAAACTTGGCGGAATTGAGTTCCATTTCAGGTTGGGGATTGTAATTGATTAGCGTGAACATTATTTGGACGCAATAGAGTCGACTTTTATCGACATCGCAACAGAATCGTCTTGGAACTTTTTAAACAAATGGTACGATTAAGGTTTAAAAGTTAGCCTTTGGAATTTGAAATTGTTAAATTTGGTATCAAATGTATTGATGGTTCATTGTTGTTGATTTTGGAGTCAAAATGGTGAATTAAAGAAAAACCATCAAGATCAGGGTGTTGGGTGCAAATTGTTTAATTACATTAGAACATAATAATTAATTAGTTAAACGTCATCCACAACAACTTTGTCAGAGTTGTTGAAGTTGCGTCACGGAAATTCGGCTAATTTTAGTGAGCGGATAATTATAACTTCCTTGAGTGGTGCCAACAGCTTGCTGCATTTTTTTCTTTACTTAATTGAAACCCCCTTTATCTAGTGGTTTAAGTACCGGGCCATGATCTCGGGGTCCTGGGTTCGATTCCCAGGGTCGAGCAAAAATGCTTCGAATTTGTTGTGATCACTAATCCGCATTAGGTAAGCGTGAAGAGTAGGCCTAATTTCATTATCATCATGCAGAAAACAGTCATATGAATTTTACCAAATGATCATGAAATTAAAATCAAACCTTGTAATATCAGTCACGATGACATTTTGATTACCTTATCTCATCGATTGCCAAGAACATTAATTTGAAATCTTTAGTACGTTACATAAAATTACCTACTCCATCCCTTTTAATCATTTCAAACTAACGGCCGCTGTCAGAGACGCCATTAAAGCTAATGTTCAATTACTTAAGTATCGGTAGTCTTTATGCGTATTGGAATAAGTAGTCAAAATATTTTCTTAAGTACTTAACCAACTTAGTTAATCAACGACTCTGAGTACGGCAGTTAGTAGCCCAATGTTTGAAAAGCTTTGTGTGATAAAAAAGACTTACATTGAAGACACTGGACGCCCACTTCCTAAACGCTTGATCCTGACCGCACATCTCATCGCCAGTGGCCAAGTCCTCGATCCTCTCGCCTCCCAAGTCACCCAGGAGTTTGTCGACATACTTGCCGAAGTTGCAGAAGTTAGGATACGCGCTAGAGCCGAGAGCGAACACGGCGAAGCGGACGTTGCTCAGCGGACCGAAACTGTCGATGGAAGTAGCGTCTGTCGCGCTTCCTGCAAGAGGTACGAGTTGTAAACTGCGATATAAGAAAGTCTACGTGGAAATAAGAGGTGCTTTGTGATATATTCCACTCAAGTTATAATCGATTGCATAAAACATCACTAGGCGTAACACATCCCTAGTGGTGTTTAACACTAAAACCACAAAATTGTATTATTATTTTGTGCTAGAACTGTCAATCCTCTGAGAGAGATTCACGCGATCTGATTTTGTTAATTAATTATTTCGAGTAAAACTGTGTATTGAAAGTGCTTTTTATTTATATTACTATTGATATCGTCTTCTAGTATTCATAGTATAGGCATTGCCTTAGTTCGCGTCTTGATGAATAGTCCTAGCGCGTTTTTTTATTTGCTTTATTAAGGCCTCGGGTAAGGCCTTTGCCCAGCAGTGGGACAATATAGGCTAAATTAAAAAAAAAATTGGTTATCAATATCAAGTAGTATACATCTTTAAGTATTTTTTTTTATATTTTAGTAATATGTTCTAAATTCAAACTACCTTTCTGAAATAACACTATAAAAACCAATTACTAAGCAATTTTGTCATGGTTCTATTCAAGTACGAGTATGTCACTGATACGAGAACTGTACCGACTCATAAGATGTTAAGAAACATCTCGTACAGAAGGAGGTTAATTATCATTGATTAGCATTGTATTTGTAAAGTCATGGTTCCCGTTATTTGTGACTGTATTGCTTACTGTTACGCAAGGAATAACACTGAATAGAGCATGACCATGTTTCCTAATTTAGTCCAATAAAGCTATGGACACATTTAGGATAATGAAGTAAGTCTTTTTTTCAACTTTACGTAATCAATATTATTATTAGCATTAAGTAGTCCTTCCGATATTACTTTCATTAAAATTGAATTCGGTGTTTTTCTTGCAAAATACTTAAATACTATATAACATTGTTGGTTTCCCATTTACATACAGTTTCTAGCTACTGAATTATTTATCACAGTAAATAAGTAAAAGAAAGCAAAACACCGTACTTCCTCTTCCTAGTGCCAGAACTTTACCTTTAAGTGACTCTAACCGGCTCAGCCGTTTTGGATTGGAGGTGTATCTCTGCATTTCCATCTGGCTGTTCGCCTTTATGAAGGACTTGGGTGTCATCATTTGATTCCTACAAATAATAATGAATATTTCAATATTCTATAAGAAATCTGCTGCAAAAATTATACTGCTGATAAAGTTAATAGATTTTAAAAACTTACCCTGTTAATTCATCACCAACTTGATCGGTGTATAGAATCTCACAAGGTGTTCTCCGAAAGCCTACACAAAAAAAACGTTTAAAGTTAATTAGGGCCATCGCAAATGAAAGATTCACTAGATGGCGTGTATTACGTGAGGTCCATCACAAGATGACTGGTATTTTTTTAGACGTGATGTGGCAAAATGACGAATGCTGTGTATAAAACCACCAATTACGATGAAGTTGGACCTCAGTCAGTTGGATTGAGGTCCAACAGAACGCCAACTAGAGACGATTTTTTCAGATGCAATTAGCTCCAATTCAATGAACATTAGGTCAGAGTCAAAAGCGACAACTGTGGAAAGAAAAATAAAAGATATTAAGTAACCACTAATATTATTACTTACTACGCCATTCTCTGGTGGATCTCCATTGCCGAAGGTAGACGTCACAACAAGCAGAAGGGCCTCGTGTTCTATCGAAGTGATGTCATAGTCAGCCATGCAGTGAACCTACAAAAACATAGCATTATCATTTTATGAAGATTTCTTATTAATTTAAAGGAATTACCGCGAGAACCGTTACTATCTATTTTTTATCAAATTTATGTATCAATCTACGATAAATCATACTGAGTGAATTCTGACAAGTGTTCATAAATCATGATGAGATCATTAATAATGAACTTAAATATGCTAGGTAGGTTCTCAATACTTAATTGAATAAAAAAAAGTCTGACTAAGTTTAGTAAAGCATCATACCGTTGCGTTTCGTATTCTAAATGCAAATCACACGCACTCGAGTGGAGTAATTTAATTCATCAATAATAAATGGTATTTGACATAAGTAGTTTAAAATAGATAAACTGGGAAGTACTAGAGACAAAAACTTGTGGCAGTGAGATGTTCCATTAATAATTAATGAATCTACGGTCTGCCGTAAAGGCTTACTTAAAAAAGACCCAAAAATTATTTTGCATTGTCATCTTGATAAATGGTGGGACTAGATGGAAGCTTTTCCCAGTACTGTAGTGGGACTAAGTAAACAATTCTTCTTAACTTGGTATGAGCTGTTGGCCTCTATCAAGTAACCTGCACAAACCTGAGCATTGAACGCGTGTCCAAATATGACTCCTAGCTCCTTGGCATACTGTTCAGATTTGCCAGTCTCAGTCGCGTACAGGACCGTAGCCTTAATCCTCTTGGAGAGCGCGCGTCCAAACAGCTTAGAGGTGAATTTGACAGCACGAGCGATCTGCTTGAAGTGAAACTTCCTATTGATTGGCCTTTTGCCTGTAATTGGCTTGGACTTCTGCCACTGGTGCGTCTTCCATGCAGGCTCCTAAATACAAAAGATAACGATGTTTTATTTTACATCTATGCTATTTCTTTTTTAGACCACACTAAAACAAGTCAATATTTTTAGTATCTGTCTATTTAATTTCATAAGATCATTATCTAAATACTTAATGAAATAAAAAAGATCACGAAACAAAAACTTCCTTAGTTCTAATTAATTGTCTAGCTTTCCCTTAGCGACGAAAATTCATGAAATGGTATTAATTCCTACTTTTAATTAAGATACTATCTAACGACGACTGCGCTCATTAAAATGCTCATAAATAAATATAAAATATTGTAACAAAACGCTAACCTGGTACTCGTAAGATGGTCTCAGGTAGTACAGAGCCATCTCTTGGTGGAAAACTGGCGTGATTGAGGATGACATTGGGGGCACTATCCATATCCAATCAGCTGGGCATCCAGATCTAAGAACCAATCGTTTTTCAATTAAAAAGGAACAGTAGAAGTTAAAGCTGTATTTTATAACGTAGGTACCCCATATATCTATGGTCTAATAGTGTAATGGTAATGTCATGTCTAATAGTGGCTATTGCGTATGAATAATGTCGTATGACAAATGCGTAATTTGGACGAGTTCCATGTAATAAGTCATAAGTTATTTACATGTAAAAATCAAAATTGCACATAGGTACAAATTATCCGATGGCGCTGAAGTGCGCTCCACATAAACATTTAGGTAACGGATTTTTAGTGCGCATTAACCCCCATTAAATAAAGTGCTAAGATAAATTACAAATTCTAATTTATACCTACTACATCGAGAACTATTTCACATCGTTTATCAGAGCTTGCGACTGTTTTGCGTCAACATGATTAAAGGACGTCAGACTAATTAATTAAAGGAACGAAGTGCGTCCGTCCCAAAGTTCCTATAATATCCATATTTTATAACCCAGATACAGCCAACTAGTATCGAGTGAAGCGTCAGACCAAAACAATCACACGAGGTTTTGTTTACGTATTCTTCGCAACACGTGTGTATTTTTGTTGGGCTTGTGAAAACAATTAACTAGATCCAACGACGATCGTTTAATGGCCCGAAGTCAAAGTCTGGTTGCCATTAACGAGATGTTCTCATCTGAGTATTTAGTGTGACCGAGTTTTAATGCGGTTTTACATTGAATTGCGGTTTTCGTCCCGCATGCAGCCTAGCAGCTATATTTTTTAATAAAACTGTGTTAAAACAAAGACATAGTAACATTATTGGAAAATGATGACTGCTATTATAGTCCACACGAAATCTACATTACAGAAAAAACTCTCTAAAACAGTCTAAACAAATAATTCTGCTTTTTATGGAATACGGGGCAGACAAGTAGACAGATCATCTGAAGATTTTATCTGAGGTCGAAGACTTTAAGCAAATATATAATAACTTTTGCCATCATATTCTTACCTGAGCCTGTTTTCGTTGTCCAAATGCTTGATGAAGCTCTCGGAAGCTGTATGGTGGTCTACAATAGTCGCGTTATGCTGTTGAAAGCTGTGCAGGACGGCCACGTTCACTTCTACGAGAGCTTTGTCCCTCCATAGGTTCACCGGTGTTCTGGTATCCAGACCCATGCATTGGGCTACTTTCTGTGTCGCAAAATTCATAGAATGCTTAAGAAAATGAACTACGTATTCATATCAGTCAGAACATTTTAGAATGTAGCTAAAGGACTCGACTTTGTGATTTGATATAGCATAGAGAATGTATCTCACAAAGGACCATTATGTGCCCATTATTTAGAAATGCATTGCAAGATTTTTCTGAAGCTTGCGTTTATACTCGTAACGATGCAATTTTGAGTGATGATCATAAATTCAAATGTCTTTACAAGAAGATAAAATTGCATTGTATCCAGAATGTGAAACTGTTGTAAGTATATAGCAATGTTAATAATATAGGATTACAATTTCAAATATATAAGCTTTGAGTACTAGTCTTTACCATTGCCATATTATGCATTGTTTTTCTACTAACCTCCAACATATTCAATCGATTCGTATCGCAGAAATTCCTGCACCCAATCTCAGTACTCATGTACCAGCCGTTGAAGGCATTCCCTGTGAATTCGATGCCCCCGCAGTCAAACCTCATGCTGGACACTGCTGGCAGAGCATACCAACGAAGGTTTAGGTCTTCAAACCACTCGTATCTGTTTAACAAATAAATAAAATATTTTTTTTTACATCAAAACACTACACATTGTCTTATAGACTAGACATAGCAGTTACTTAAGACTAGGTTTTTACATGAAGATATAAGTATTATGAATAAATCGAATGGTTATCCAAATTATTCATGGTCATTAGCCTTTTAATGTTTTTACTGCACGCACAGTATATTGAAAACATGCACGGGACACATTTAAATGTGATTTGATGTAGCGATTTTGCATGTAGGTAGATCATAGAAGCTACAGATCGCATGTGACCCCCAACTTAAAAGAGTACTTAGTTAAAAATGTTGTAACTACGTAGGTATATAAACATGTAGGTATCTGGTATGTATTTGTATAATAATGTATATTTATTTCATTTAATGGATTTCTTATTATAGGTACATACCTACCCTTTACGTAAATGTTATTTGATAAGATTATTAATTCTATCCATGATGTTATACCAACCTACTAACTTTATACGTACCAAAGTAAACAAACATTAACTTTCACTAAAAGGACACGTGATCATGATACTTGTACAGCTACACAATGTTTGATAGTTACTACAGAAATAGAAACGAATGAGAGCCAATTAATCCCACAAACACGTTTAGGGTCAAGCTAATGAGGCCATAAGTCTGCACAAACTACACAGTTTGTTACGCGCAAACTTTCTTCTAAAATGTACTGTCTCGGATATTTCGGACTATCTAAAAGTTGACCCCAAGGCTTGACACACTTAACTTTACGAACTTAGCTTGAAACGGGTGGAGCTACATGTCCCTCAGATATCGCTTAGGGCCAAACACTCAATTACAAGTTATCACGCCTTTTTATATCGCATTAAACCCTGTTAACATTATCAATAGCGATACATTATTGAATAGCCGCAGATTTATGGGCAATAAACGCAGATTGGAGATCACTGGACCACACTTTTACGATAAGCAATTTAGTCGGCATGTACGGACATTCGCCTATTTGCGAGCTTTTACCTCTGCTCACAATATGCATTCCCCGACTTTTTATGTCGCATAAATTCGTGATGGAAAGGGATACGGGCAGGGTTGTCAGGGATGTAAGGTAAACCGCGGATTGCAAAGCAGTAAAGAAGTGGTTAATTGTCTAGTGTCGATACTTCATAAATAAGTGGTATGATTTGTATAATAATGTATATTTATTTCATTAATCGATTTGCTTATATATGCCCTTACGTAAATGTTATTTGATTAAGATGATTAATTCTATCCATGATGTGATACCAACCGACTAACTTTAACGTACCAAAGTAAACAAAACATTAACTTCCACTAAAAGGACACGTGATCATGATACTTGTACAGCTACACAATGTTTGATAGTTACCTACACAGAAATAGAGAACGAAATGAGAGCCAATTAATCCACAAACACGTTTTAGGGTCAAGCTAATGATGCCATAAGGTCATGCCACTAACTACACAGTTTGTTACGCGCAGAACTTTCTTCTAAAATGTACTGTCTCGGATATTTCGGACTATCTAAAAGTTGACCCCAAGGCTTGACACACTTAACTTTACGAACTTAACTTGAAACGGGTGGAGCTACATGGCCCTCAGATATCGCTTAGGGCCAAACACTCAATTACAAGTTATCACGCCTTTTTATATCGCATTAAACCCTGTTAACATTATCAATAGCGATACATTATTGAATAGCCGCAGATTTATGGGCAATAAACGCAGATTGGAGATCACTGGACCACACTTTTACGATAAGCAATTTAGTCGGCATGTACGGACATTCGCCTATTTGCGAGCTTTTACCTCTGCTCACAATATGCATTCCCCGACTTTTTATGTCGCATAAATTCGTGATGGAAAGGGATACGGGCAGGGTTGTCAGGGATGTAAGGTAAACCGCGGATTACAAAGCAGTAAAACAAGTGGTTAATTGTCTAGTGTCGGTACTTCATAAATACCAATCCCATTCACACAGTGTAACCTAGTTACAAAGTAATGTTAACAGATACTTAAATAATATTGTATCATCATTTTCAATAAACTTTTTGTTTACCTAAAAACAGACCATTCATCAAAATCATAAAAGCGTAAAACAAAATTATATTTCTCTTTTTGCGAATAACAATTTCGGTGATCAAACCTGAGCTTAACTTTTCAGCAGAAATAAAATTTGATCCCATTTTTTTTCAGTTTAAATCGAATTTACAAAATGCATACACGCATGAGATTAAAGTAACACATCTACATATATTTACCTCTAGAGACATTTGAAGTGGCTGTCCTTTTTCGTACATTATTCGATCTAAAACTTACAACGTGTATGACGTTATAAATATACCTACGCTAATCTTTCTTAAAAAAATTCGCTCAACATTTCATACATCGACCTGATTTCCGTACTTGGCAGCTAATGTTATTGTTAAATTAATTCCGCTTTCTCCAAATATAAACCTGAGAACACTGGCAGGCAACCACGCAGGCAACCCTAGTGCGCCGTGTCTCGGCGTGTATAGCGGGCTGTAAAGGTTTCCTATGCGCCCTTTCGCAGTTTCTAACTTTTGGAACGCGATTGTTGCGATTCTATTCTACGGTTTATGTTTGCGAGAGATTTTTCGAGTTACAATACCGCGGCAGAGTGTTTATGTCGACTTTTGTGTTTTCTAAGGAATGCATTTTTAGAAACCTGTGGTAGTTATTTAGGAGTTGCTTTTGTTATGTTAGGGATCCCCATCACAATTTTTTGTATCACTTTCAAAATGCTCAGTGATATTTGACTATATATTTTAATATTTATATACAGGGCTACTCAGTTTAATTTCACCCAGTATTTTTTGTAGAATAAGTGGCATATTAGCAATCGGATCATCTGATTGTAAGCCGTTGCCCCTGCTCATCAACACCCACAATAAATTTAAACTTTAAGCCCCCACTTCCCTCCCGATTGGGTCTGCGATACCCTCACTCGGCGATATACAGCGTAGGCGCTTCTTTAGTCCGGTTTTTTGTGAGGCTGTAGTATCACTCCGACTGACCCGATTTATGCAAGCCGATTTAGCGTGGCTCTCACACGCTTAATGTTATTATTTAAAAAAGACTTGATAAACATAACAACCGTCACTTACGAAGGGTGTGTCATGTATATCTCCATGACGAGTTCCCGGGGGATCTCGAAGTAGTCGGGATCCTTCCCGTTAGCGGACAGGACAAGCGGCAGGATGTCCCATGCTGTGCGTGGAGGCTTCCATCCCAGCTTTAGGCAGAGCTGAAATAAAATACTACAATTTAGATCATATGTACAAAAATGCACAGGTTGGAATGATTCTAAGTTAATGAAGATGGGCGACGATTTCCATCAAGTGTTCACCTAAAATTAATGAAAAGTCGATAGCAACGAGCACAGAGGACACTAGAATAGTAACTTAATATTCGGCAGACCCGCCGCGTTATTTCCTTAAACCTTAAAACCTGGGCCTCTTTAAGGCAAGAACAAATATGTTTCTCTCGTACAAGCACGACCTTAAACTTTATCTTCATTTAACATCAGGAGTGAGTGAGGTCAAATTCTTGTAACATGAAAAAGATATTCAAGAAAGTTAATATCTAAAAGTAATTTTCGTTTTGTATTAAGAAATTCATCAAAATTATGCTAGGACAATCGTCTAATAGTTTATTTTCTACATGACATAAAACAACATTCTATTAAATGACATCTTAGAAGCTAAGAAGACTCTAGAGGATTTTCTCATACAAAACTCAAGTTAATTATTTTGTGACTGAATTTATATTGATTGGTAATAATAGAAATACCTTATTATAATGTTACTCAACATATAGTTATTACGAGTATAAGATACCTAAATTAAATTAAATAATAGATATCAGACCAAAATAACTATCATAAGCACTTGTGACATGGGTATGAGAATCAATAGTAGAGATGATTATTCCCATTTATTATTATTTGTTATATTGAAGTTTAGGTGCACAACAGACTAAAACAATGGAATTGCGATTGAGTATTCAAGCTCCCTAGTGGAATAAAATAATGCAGGTGCGTGTGAAGTCGGGAAACGTCAGATGTGGAGTGATTTATTCAGAGCCCCGCCATAAATCCGATATTGTTTATTTTTTCAACGTCCACTACGCACTCGAATAACGTCAAAATAATAAAATGTAATCTCCATAAAACTATCAAGAGCTTTTATCTGCTCTTACGTAAGTACAGTTAATACTTGGATTATTCTCCCAACTATTAGTATGGAAGTATAAAGTCCAGAATTTCTCAAGTGGAATTGGGCAGAACACTAAACTAGACGCGGTGATGACTAGTGGTGACGGTCGTCATATATGGGTGGTTCGATGATTACCAAGATTGGAGGAACTACACACGGATCTACCGGTAGCTCAGGGCCAAGTACGTTAAGAAAGCAGTCATTTACTCAGCAGTGTGTATTTTTGGCATGATGATGATGATACAGACATTGTAAAAGTAAAGTATTGGAATTGACAACACTTCGTAAGTTCCTCATTAGATTTTGAACAGGAAGAGGGAAGTAATTTTGGCAGTTTGTGGTAACGCAAAGTGTAGCTATTTTCCGTACATAAATAAAATTGCAGTAGCATCGTTTTCTCAAAGACCACCTCTGGAAATGGTATCAAATTGCAATGTATAGTCTCGGTACACCAGCACAAATACCAGCGCGTCCAATTTAAACGGTTTACAGTCATGACAATTTAGTTGACACTTAGGTATAATGCTGTGTCGCAGGGAACATAACCGAGACGTGCTAGACTTCTTACTTGTATGTCATGGTATTTATGTTCTATGAGAAGCGCAATCCAGAACCGCATTAGATTTTTAGGAAATTTAGAGAAGTATTTTTTATAAGCAATATGTGTGGAAGTCGAAAAAATTATATAAAAGACAATGTCTTTTCGAATTAGTAAAATCTATAAAATCAAAGATGTTCAGAATGATCAGTAAACGATTTAGGAACGTAACAGTTTATAATACACCCTGTAAACGTACAGGTGCATTATATAGGTATAGTATAGGACAGTTTATGCCATAGTGTAGGTACCTCAGTGAATTCACAGTGCATAGGGTCTCCTAGAACTGTTCCGTCAGGCTGCCTGTAGCCGGCGTAGCTGATGAGCTGGCTGTTCCATATTCTGTAGTCGTGTTTGCCGTCTGTGCGTTGAGGAAACACCGTTATCGCTGACCTGAGAAAAAAAAATGCAACACTAAGATACTAAGGTTTTTGATTGACTGATTGATGAACAGAGTAAAAGGCTGCCTTGTAAGCGCAATGGCTAGTTTCAGCTCAATTTTTAGGTGCCTGCAGTTGCACTTGTGATCCCGGGTTGAAATAAAATTCGTGTCTGATTTATTGTGGTAAGTAAGTTTTAGTGCTAGTGTCGAAATGCTTGGAAATGGACTTATAGCAAAAGTATTTCACTGTCACCAACCTAATGTTTCCTTTATTTGTGCTGTATTTGATATGATTGCAGAGCGCTTCAAACATTCCACTTGTGGTTGTCACCTGTCTGCAGTCGAATACCTGTGAACAATAACAAATTACCTAAATCTTCTGTACTATTTATAAAGAGGTAAATATTTTTAGACAACAACATGGCTATAGGTAAACCAAAAAAACGAAACACTAGTGCGATATAATCTAAAACCAATGTCCCAAAAAAAGTAAAGGCGGGTTACCAGCAGAGTATAAATTAGCTATTTAGTCATTATAATCTTATACAGTCTATATTATATTTAACTTTTGCCATAGGTAGGTAATCACTTGTCATCCACGTCCACAACCCCATTTCTCCAAAACTAGAAGATAAGAGTACTACCCCAAATACACCTCTTCCTTCCCGTAATCGTTTTAATAAAAAATCCCCTTTCCACAGCATCGCAATAATATTAGGGAAAATTGGGTGAACTCTTGGTCCTCCATAAGGATTTCCATAACACAGATTCGGGCCAAAGTGGTGTCCTTATAACAGGTTCTCGGGTATTACGCTTGACCTTTGCGGTAGAAATCTACGGTGGCTTCAAGTAGGGTACAACCCTAATCATCTTCGCCGTAGCTTTCATATGACAAGTAGGAATAATCTTAGAAAAATATGCTTAGTATGAAATACCTGCAGATTCGTCGATAAATTTAGGCAAAATTTTGGTAAAATTAATTTAAAGATTATTTAGAATAAATGATATTAATTGACAATAAAACCCCTATAACCTTATTTTACATGAACAACATAAAGGTGCATAAATATCGAATGAATTCCCAAGGAATTTTCCCCTATGAAAGACATTGTTTAATATTTATTTAACACTTAGCCACGTTGTAAAAAACGTCTGGCCGTTTTATTTGAAGGACAATTGCCAATAAATTAGAAACCTCCCGCTAACAAGACATTTACTAACGCCTGACTCAATCAGGGTGTAGGTATCAAAGCGCCTATTAATGTGCCGCAGTGTGATTCAACGATTCAGTACAAATGTATGACATTTCCATTGAGGGCCAATCGTATGGAATTGTGTTTAATTAGTGTGTGATGCGTAACTTGGTGGTGAGCTGTAGGCGTTTGTTGGTCGCTGTTAACTGTTTCGAGAAGAGTGACAAAGTGCTATGTGCGTAATTGGCACGTTTCGTAAAAAACTGCGTGATCAGGTGCAACTTCAAACGTGGTAACTGTAAATTTATCAACGCTAAGTTTAGTTCGGAAAACTACTATTCTACTATTTATTTAAACGATTAAGAACTTTATTTCAATCTAATACCCATTGCATCGATTGACTTCAATGCAATGGGAAACGCATAATCATCATTCTTTTCCATAATTCTAAAATCGTCTTTACAGTTAAAAATAAATCTAATACCTACCTACCAAAACAGAAATTAACCATATTATAATGTTATACAAAACCAATCATCTTCTAAAACTAATGCTTAGTACACAACGTGTATCTGATCTGATTCAAATCTCATGATAATATTTAAGTCTTGTTTCATTAATAAGAATAGTTGAAATGAAGAAAAAACTAAAGTTGAAAATATTAATTTAGTGCAAAAAATCCTAGTCTTTGTTTTTAGATACATTTGTAACCGTTTGAGTATTAAGTACCTATATATACTGAACATACCAACTTTCTGAGACTTAATCAAAATTTGTTTAAAGAAACAAGATTACCCAACGTACCCGAACGAACAAAGAAATCCCACAAAGTTTTCCTCACAAAGCGGGTAAATCAAATAATACCTGAAGGTAATCTTATAGCCACCTGTAACAAATGTCCCTTAGCTTTGAAACTTTCCCCGCGGTAAGGGGACGTCTCAATTAATTATTTATTTCTCAAGTAAACAAATGTCCAATTCCACAGACGAGGAGGTAATCGTCGCTGAGTGACGTCACATCATTCACTGTCGAATTAACAAGCCGACTGGCTGTTAACGAATCGCATCTCGAGAAGGGCATATCCCCACTAATGTAGCGGGAATCGTAAGAAATTGGGGAGGAAATTTTGCGGAAATGTTGGCTAAATAGAAGAGATGAGACCATGCTGGAAAGATAGGCTCAATAAGTATATACTTATTGCAATACTATGTGATTACGGAATAATTCCCGATATTAACACATAGTATTGCTAGCTCTTTATATTTTGAATTTGTTATATTTTATCTATTTCTCTCTATATCTTTAAATATTATATGAGAATGATAATATCCTTTTCTCCCTACTTTAACTCCTGCTTAGGAACATACATGATACATTTAAGTAATGCACTTGTAGGTACTTTAAATTCACTAAGCTATTTGTAACTACTCATCGCGATTGGTTTATTCAGTTTCGATTAATCAAAGCCGTAAAATGGCATTCTGAACATCCTTAGGACGCGGTAATGCCTGTTGGTTAGGGTCCGCCGTATATATAGAACGGTCAGGATATTTAGGAAAAATAATGATATGAGAAAATATTGTATTGATAGTACTTCGTAGGAGTGACTGATAGAATAATAGAATTATCGATATTTGGAACATTATCTAATCGATAACGTTCCAAATTCTATTAAATTCTAGCGGTAGATCGTTCTGCAATGTAGCTACCTTGCCTCAGTATGTATCTCTTTTACAGTATGTAGGAACCACTAAAAATTTAGCTTGAGCTTCCAATTTTATTTCTCTCTCATTTTATAAGGCGTTGCTCGGCTGCACCTTTTCTAGCAAAACATGTTCAAATGTGACCGCCAAAATAAAAATAAAATGTTTATGTATCAGACAACATCTTGTTTGCATAGTGAGTCTAATAAAAAATAATATGTTGTTGAATGACAAAATTTCCTCGTGTACCAAACCAAAATCCATGGTGCCCCTCCAATAAGCGCTCGCGCCCGGAAACCGAATGGAAACGAACAAGTAAGTGAATTAATGCCGTCACTCACTGCGCGATTCCTATTGGCGGTTTAATTAGAAAAATATTGATTCAATCTGTTCAAGCTGATAGTTTAATCATTAGATTAGAGACCAAAGTATGAATAAAAGGTTTTCTGTCCCCAAAACTCTAAAGCAATATAACTACAGTTGTGCCCAATAATTTTATTAGTTTACATAAGTATTAGTGTTTGAACATACATGACCTCAAGAAACCGAGGATGAGTTTTTAAATCAACAAATAATGTCACGCGAAAGACATAAAATGTCTGATGCTGAGGAATGGTTGGCTCGTGTCGATATACTATGACATACCCTGATTGACTAATGGTCTGTATATACACATACGAGTACATTACTCTGATTGGCTAATACCTACTTAGTTCAACGAAGCCGAAGTACCTACCTAACTAAATTTAAGGTCACATGTGATGTAATTCATAGGAGAGAGGAGTAGAGCCTGTAGTAATTCAGAGTTTTTTTTTTCTAAATCCAACCTAGACATTTTTGCCAGATTTTTTAATTATATTATTTATATTTATAAACCTCATATTCTACGTATGCTTATAGGTAAACCAAAAACACGAAACACTTGCGCGATGTAAGCGCCATCTATTGGTACTGGTGGAAGTTAAGCACATAAAAGTAAACTATATAAAAATAACAATTGATGATCCTATGTGTATGTAAGTGCTTCAATTATAAAAACTGATTTCTTAAGAACCTAGAAATAAAGCTGATTTTCCTTTAAGTTTCGTACAGGTACATAAGTACTTACGAGTATGGGATGCAAACCAGTCTTCTCTAGTTAGTTAAATATCAAGGAAAACTACGTTTTTTATTCCTATATGAAAATTACGGCGATAGCCAAATTTTCTTGCCGGTGAGTGTATATCAATTACTATGAATGAGTGAATACTCTAGGAAATTCCTTTTCGTGTGAAAATTTGATGCTTCAGATACAAAAGCACTTTGACTACAAAGAAATTGAAAAGAATGGCGTTGGTACTCTTTTATTCAGTGTATACGTTAGTAGGTAGTTCAAATAGGCCCATGGGGTGAAGACGCCTTAGCAATACATATGCTTATTTTTGTTGTAGCTCTTTTGCAATAGTTACGCATTGTAAAATGGAATAAAAGAGAAATGTCTTTGATGGAGTATTAGTACTTATAGCTTTTTTTCTATGTCAGCACGTTTTATGTAATCTGTCTAACCTAGACATAGTAGGGAAAGTTATTTTTATCTGTACGTTCACTTATATCGAGGAGGTTAAAGATTTGTGGTAGGTAAAAAACAGGACCTTATTTAAGTAGCTTAGGGCTTTGGGTAGTATTCGAATCATTACCCGTTATACCAGGAATTATATATCTCATCGCCAGAGCAAGATTTAACTTTTAAGTGTACAATTTTCTTGCTACTAGCTGTACTGATAATGTCTTAATATTACTACCAAATAAAAACTTTATCTTTCAATTATAAACTGTAATTACTGTTTTAGCAAGCGAAAGTTTTCCAACCCTCACGCTTTGTTAAGCGATAAATTTCATTAAGTATTTTGCCTTCCTGCCACCTAAAGTTTTTATTCTTAATAATCATCAATATATACCTAATCATTAAGGATATTCTAGGTATATATTTTACGTTACATATTTTTTTAATGTTAAATGGACTTTGGTATTGAAAAGGCAAGACCAGTTACTTGTAAAAGAAACCTATCACAAATATTAAAAACGCTGCCCAAAGTAAAGTAGGTAACTACCTTTTTCATAAGGACGAAGTTAGGGGCAAATACTAGAATATAATTTATCGTAAATACCTGTAGCTTAGACCACTGTATCCTGCCTATGCAGCGACTTGCGTTCCTCCAAGCCAGCTTGGCTCCGAAGACCAGCTCTGTGGTAGTGAGCTGATACGTGCCGGTTTTCGCCACCTCCTCCTGAACCGCCTTCCACCGGGCTTCGTGTGCAGGCGTGTTGGCTCTGAGTAATACCAAAAAACAAAAAAAAATAAGAATAAATATAAACAAACAAGAAATTTATTTAAGGTTTGCAGCGCACTTGTTACTCCACTAGTGTTGCAGGTGCCCTTGGGCGGCGGCAATTGCTTACCATTAGGTGATCCGCCTGCTCGTCCGCTACCTTATCACATAAAAAAAACAATATCTCGTACATTGATTGTAGCTTAAAGGGCTACATTGATGAAACTAGAGCCGGCAACCTATTTACACTGATTGTGGCGACTGTGACATATTTTTATTATATCAAGAAATTAAATTTCTACATACTTACATGCAAGTAACAGAAGCCGTAAATTAAAAAAATATGTTATACGGTTTTTTCCTTTCTAATCAAAAAGAAAAAACTAATAGAGACTACTATGTAATTACTTTATCATAACTTTTTTGCTACATCATCTAAATGTGAAAGTATGCAAACATGTCTGATAAGGCCCAAGCAAATAAATCGTCTCTTAGTTACTCAAAAACTAATATTTATAGTTTAACACTATTATTTAGTTATTTCATCATAAACACACGTCGTGTTGATATATGAGACAGTCTGTTGACCTATATAAGTCTCATAAAAGGATACAAAAAATATTATTCGGGTATTTGTACGAGTTTCCCAGCAAGAAATTACAAGATATGGTTTCCAGCAACAAGGCTGTACGTGTGAAGCTATGTTTAAGTTCAGTGGCTTGTAAGTCGTACGTACATTAATGCGACACTGTTGTACTTGAGGTCCCGGATTCGATCCCCGAGTCTTGCCAGAATTTCTGTTCAGATTCTGCTATTTGCTAGTTACCTTTAAAATCTACTGACATAGTTTTTTTTTTTAATATATAAACGAGCAAGTGTGTCACCTGATGGAAAGTGATCACAACCACCCTTTGGACATCTATCAGCTACAATATAATGTTCTAAAAAGTATAGGGCAGTGTTGCTTGTCTCCAACCAATCATTGGAGGAGTCAGAAAATTTTACTGCGGCGTACAACGATAAATAATATATATTGTTAAAAATAATATGAGTAACTTACATATATTATCAGTAATTATCCATACTAATATTATAAATGCGAAAGTAACTCTGTCTGTCTGTCTGTCTGTCTGTTACTCTTTCACGCCAAAACCACTGTACGGATTTAAATGAAATTTGGTGTACAGATGATCTAGACCCTAAGAAAGAACATAGGCTACTTTTTATTGCGAAAAAGGGGTTGTAAGGGGTTAAAAAGGGGGTAAAAAGTTACTTGTCCACGCGGACGAAGTCGCGGGCGGCCGCTAGTTTAAAATATTGGACAACTGAACAGTCCCTCTAGTTATGCATGGCGATCAAAAGTACTTAAAGGGTAACCACCAGGTAAAATTCCGAAACTAACCTTCTTATTGATGCGAAGTATTGTTGGAAGAAGTCCTTGGCGTCGTTCAGTACCTCCTCGGGATCTCTCGGCTCCTCCCCTCGCCCTGGGATGGCCATCAAGCTTCCGAGACATGACTTCTCGTTGCATAGTGTAGGCTGGGGACAAAAAAAAATACTTAAGAGATTTCATTGAAAATTTCGCTCATGAAAACTTAACTTCATACCCTTAAGAGACGTGAAATTTATCTACACAGTTTAAGAATGACAAAGACATGAGACTCAAAAACCTAGTCTAACAGATAATTTTGTATACTGACACGTTTTAAGCTAATCATTTAAATTTCATATGTATTAATTAATATCATAATGATCTTTCCTGGACGGATTCAACGAGTACCTATACTAACCAACACAATCGAAAATGTGCCTCAAAAATTGCAGGTAAGTAGTACCTATTGATATTTGATCAGTGGAATATTGAAGTATTCACTACCACTTAAATAATAAAACAACTGCATCCGCAACGGCCCTAATTAAAATAAAATGTGTTAAATACTTAATTGGATTAATCGCTTGACCGAAAAACCAAAACAAATTTCGAACGCACAAAATATTCATATTGCCAACGCCTTTTAGTTCGCTTGTCGCTTGTTTGCACAAAATTGGCGCGAATAAAAAAATCGTCATTTGTTTTATTACATACTTTTTCTTTCAGAAAAAAGAAAACTTAACTGGCCAGCAATGTAAAGAGGTTGACTCTGATCAAAACATTTTGTTCACGTTTGTTAACCGGTTTACCAAGCTTACATTCTATGTTGGTAGGTACATAGATAAAAATTATGAATTAATTTGTTTAAATAGATTTATCTAAAAATGGTGAAATGAGTGAACATAGCGCGTGAGTAATTGAACATTTAGTTATTTTCTTTGAAGTACTTATGTAGTTTACTAGTTTTATAAAACACTATGCATCAGTATGTTTTATCTTAAAACACCCAGACTCGAAATGCTCTAGCGAAATATCATGTCACAACGGGGTCATTAGAAAACGTGTCTCCGCATGTAGTCTATCTCTTTACGCCCTGGTTTGTAAGTAGGTTGGACTAGTCTCGATTTGAGCTTTTCCTACATACTTACACCTAAATAAAGAACTGTAATAACATTAATATATGTCCAAAAAACTTTACCTATACCAGTCCCGCTTTAAAAAAGTATTTCAAAAAAACAGAAAAATTAATCAAGAGACAAAAATGCCATCAAAAAAAATGTTCTTTTAAGAAAACAGCGTGTAGACTTACTTGATAGTTTAGAATTATATAGTAAGAAGTTAGAGGAAAGTAGAAGTAAGTATGAAGTTGACACACAGGAGCTGCAGGCTGACATCTCGCGGCTGCACCGGTCATTAGAGCGCATGACCGATAAATACAACTCGGCCCAAGGTCAAATAAGCGAGCACATCCTCGCTGCAAGCCGCTTTATTGAACAGTGTAACTGTCACTTAAGTACAGGGGGCGTGGATGAACACCAGGTGATGGACGAACCCCAGCTTCTAGAAGGGGCTAAAAATGATTTGTCTAGTGTACAGCACACAATAAACAATTCAGATAACAACCTCATAATGTTTTCTGATAAGATTGGAGTTGGTTTTGGACCACTTTTAAATGAAAAAATTAATTATAATGTAACAAATTATTGCATGCCTAATGCTTCATTTAATCAAATTATTGCTAGGATGAATACATGTAGTTTTAGTAAGCAATCCATAATTACATTGATGATTGGAAATGCTTTAGATATTAATAAAAGAGATTTAATTCAGGGGTTCTCAACCCTATCTGACCTTAATGTTAATAAAATAATTTTGTGTGCCTTCCCCTTTTCTAGGTATTACACACCTAGCCAAAATAACAGTATTCATTTGTTGAATACATTATTATACAATTTGACATATAATCATAGTGACAAATTTGTGTTTTTTGACACAAACAAATTTATTGACAATAAGTTCTTGTTGACTGGCAAAACTTTTTATTTGCCTAATAAAAATAAAAGAGAATTAGCTACTTTGTTAGCGTATAATATTAATAACATGTTTATACAGACCTTGGAAGTACTTCCAAAAAATAATTTAAATTACAATGTGAGACAATAGAGGAATCCTCTAGCAAACCAATGACAAACGGACACCCTAATTACCTAAACCTTATTCATCAGAATATACAGGGTCTGTCTGGCAAATTACTTGAGCTCGAATTATTTTTAAATAAAATGAATGTCCATGTATTATGTATTACCGAACATTGGTTAAGGCAGTATGAATTAATTATCAATATAGATAACTATAGCGTCGGTAGTTCGTTCACGAGAAGGTCGGCAATCCGAGGTGGGTCACTAATTTTGTTAAATAAATGTATTAAATTTAAAGAACGCAAAGATATTGTTTCACTTTCACTTGAGCGAACTATTGAGCTAGCATGTGTTGAGCTTGAACAACATGTCCTTGTCTGTGTGTACAGGCCCCCATCTGGGAATTTTATTTCATTTGAATCCATTATGGAAGAAGTATTAAGAAAAATATGTTCATCTAATAAAAAAGTGGTTGTGTGCGGGGATTTTAATGTAAATATTTTAGATAATTCACAAAACTCGATGCGTTTACTAAATCTTTTTAGATCTTTTAATTTACATAATCTTTTTAATGAACCCACGCGAATTACCCCTACCACAGCTACTTGTTTGGATAACATATTTTGTAATTGTGATGTATTAGACAAGTCCATAATAAACTTTATAAATTCAGATCATAGTGGACAGATAGCACAGTTGGAATACCGTCATGCACCCTCTTCGTTTAGTTTTGTATGTAGGCCAATTACGGCAAACCGCAAAGAAAAGTTTAAAGACAATATTAATAGGAAGGTGCCTGCATTATCGTATAATGATGGAAATGCAAATATACTTTATGAGAAGCTTTTCAATGTAGTGGAAAAGGAATTTAATGAGATTTTCACTAAGAAAACAATTAAATTAGATACTTCTAAAAGTAAATTCAGTGACTGGGCCACTCAAGGCATCTACAAAAGCAGAAAGAGGTTATTTGAATTATATGATATCAAAGCCAATTCAAATGACCCTAAGTTAATTGAATATGTCAGAGCATACTCAAAATTATTCAAAAAAGTATGTGCAATGGCAAAATCAAATTATTTTAAAGATAAGATTATAAAGCCACTAATAAAAGTAAAATATCATGGAAGATCATAAATAATGAGACTTGTAAAAATAAAACAAAGAAAACAAGCTCTCTCTTAAAATCGATGGCAAATCAGTTGTTTCTGACTCTGAAGTAGCAGAAACATTTCAGTCTTTCTTTTCTAGTATAGCAGTCACCACCACTAACAAACTAAACTCAAGCGCACATCTTGCTGCTTCTCTGCTCAAATCACATGTTGATGAATGCAAGACTACCTTTAAATTTAATCATATCAATTCTGATATAATTTTAAAAACATTCAAAGAATTGAATATGAAACCAACTGAGGATTTATGGGGACTCTCGGTAGACATACTAAAAAATATAATACATGCTATCGCACCCCATCTAGCTATGATATTCAATAAATGTGTTGACGACGGTGTATTTCCCGATATGATGAAATACAGTAAAATAATACCATTATTTAAATCGGGAGAGAAAAGTGACCCGTCTAACTTCAGACCAATTTCTATACTACCAGCTCTTAGCAAAATTTTTGAAAAAGTAATATTCATCCAGTTATTGTCTCATTTGAATTTGAATAAAATATTGCACAGTAAGCAATTTGGATTTACAAAAGGTAAATCCACTACTGATGCTGGAGTGGCGCTTATCAAGCATGTCTTTGATGCGTGGGAAAATAAGCGAGATGCTATTGGTATATTCTGTGACTTGTCAAAAGCCTTCGATTGCGTAAATCATGAAACGTTGCTTATGAAGTTACATCATTACGGTGTCTTAGACAACTCACTTAGTCTAATCAAATCTTATTTATCTGATAGGATTCAAAAGGTGAATGTCAATGGAATTAACTCTTCGGGTGCCCCTTTAGTTATGGGTGTACCCCAGGGCTCTATATTGGGGCCGTTGCTATTTTTAATCTACATAAATGACCTTCCTTACTATACTAAAGATCTATGTGAGACAGTGTTATTTGCTGACGATACATCCTTGATTTTTGAGGTTGATAGACAAAAAGAAAATGTTGACGACGTAAATAACACTCTCTCCCAAGTACTACACTGGTTCACTTCTAATAACTTAGTTCTTAATTCAAAGAAAACTAAATGTGTAAAGTTCACAATGCCCAATGTAAGGCAGGTCAATATTAATATAGTCATGAATAACGAACCTATTGAAATTATAAACTCCACAGTTTTTCTAGGCATCACTCTGGATTCCAAATTGCAATGGAGCCCCCATATTGCTGCCTTGGCAGGAAGACTTAGTTCAGCTGCATATGCAGTTAGGAAAATAAGAAATCTGACTGATATTGAGACTGCAAGACTGGTTTATTTTAGTTATTTTCATAGTCTGATGTCATATGGTCTATTGCTGTGGGGGTCTGGTGCTGACATACAAGCTATCTTCATATTGCAGAAGAGGGCAATTCGCGCCATCTATGGCCTTAGATCACGTGACTCACTTAGAGAATTATTCAAGGAAATCAATATTTTAACAGTAGCATGTCAATACATTTTTGATTGCATTATGTTTGTACGTAAAAACTTGCAGCTTTACTCGCGAAAATCTGACTTTCATAGCTTTAACACACGAAATAAACATAGGCTTGCGGTCCCAAATCTAAGACTTCTTAAAATTGGCAACTCATTTGTAGGATTGAGTATAAAAATGTTTAATAAGTTACCACAAAAAGTAATTGACTTACCATTGCATGAATTTAAATTTCATATTAAAAACTGCTTAATGCAGAAAGGCTACTATAATGTAGAAGATTATTTACATGATAAGGATTCCTGGACATGTTAATCTCCTCGCCTATTCTATTAAATGTATAATTTGATCTTATAATTTTACTTTGACGATTATCTAAACGATATAAAGCATTGTACTCATCATACTGTTATTGTAATCATAATAATATTTTTTATTATCAGAATGAAAATTGTAATGTACTGATCATAATTTGAAAAGAGTGACTACTGAGTTTCTTGCTGATTCTTCTCGGTAGAAATCGACTTTCCGAATCAGCGGTAGCTTACATAATATTTGACATTCATAAATGTTCTTTAAGGACTTAAATTGAATAAAGAATTTTTCTATTTCTATTTCTATTTCTATTTCAGTAGGCAATTTTATTTGCCCTTACACCAATATTAAAAAAAAATGTAAATTTATTGCATCTAAATATATATCATCTAGTCTCAATCTAAAACACTTTCTGTATTATGATACACACACCTAAACCTGAGTAAGTTTTAAAAAGTTATTTTCTTCAATTGGCTAGACCAGGAATCAAACCAAATTTACAGCGTCATCGAGGTCGTATAAACCAGTTATTGTTTTAATAAATCCGCCAAATTCACAAGGTGCTATCCCGCATGGAGCGCAAAGTTTCGCTGTAACTTTGTCACGGTGCCTTGCGGCGTTTTCACTACCACCGAGTTGCGAAGTACGCCGCGACAAGCATAATGCGAAATAAATATTGGAGCGTTTCGGTGCATACAAATGCTCTAGGCATAGGGGTGGGGTTGTCAACGCCAGTCGCCACCTTTAGGTGGTGACATGCATTTTTTTTTGCATTCATCGCTAAGGCATTGAGTTATAAGCAATGTAAACCTAGGTGGGAAGGCTAAGTTTAGATTTGCACCAGTTCAAAATAATTTAATTTGAGAAATTGTATGAAAGTTTTGGTTGATAAGTTTGTCAACCTAAAGTATTTAAACAAAAAAAAAATGTTCATATAGTTTCAATATTTACATTTTTATGAAATCCATTTAGGAGAGCGACTTATGATCCCTTGACGACCTCCAAAGAATAAAAGATCCAATATTTTTTTAAGAAATTTTTTACTCATTCATGAAATAAAAGAACTACGCCACCACATACTCGTAGTTAAAGATAGATTAAGTTTTATGAATGTCACATCTAGTCTAAGTTAAATATAATTTATTATCTATTTCTTTTCTATAATATTTTCCGCCGGAGTCCTATGTAAACGAAGATTATGCTCGGAGCACGCCAAATCGACGGTAATAAAATCAGAAACGCTGTCGCGTGCAATGATATCAGTGTTAGGTAAATAATACAATAAAGATATAGAGTAACTGGAAAGGACTCTGATTATTTTCTTTATATCATATTCAATGTGTAATACAAAATTGCAATAATACTTAACGGTGAAAACATATATCGCGTAGAGGCTTTACTGCCAAAATATGACCAAAAGTGCGTTAATAGCAGATCTGCAGTGCCTCATCCCTTTCAATATCTGTACTTTACCTCTATCCTAACATTGTCTAGAAAAGATCACTATTAGAGATATCGCCACTAAAATTGTTTTTACCTATGCCCATAACAATAAATGGTGGTGTCCCATCGAATCAAAAGAGCAAGGGACTATTTGCCTACCCTACCCTTAATCCGATGGGGCACAGGACAAGTACGGTTAACTCTTTATAGAATGCACATGTGTTTGCACACACTTGAGAACTTTACTAATATATCCTGCGTAGTTGGCTGAAGATTGGCCGTCGCAGAATATCAGTTGGAGGGTTTTAAGTTATACAGGTTGTAACAAAAATAATCCCATAGTGAACCGATTCTGACACACTCTACAAATCTCATATTAGAGTTTTTAACCTGCCCAGTTAATGTTACGATTATTAATATTTAACTGAAATCCGATTCTTCGTGAAATCTATTTCAATTCGCACATCATTAATGAGCCATTGCTGATAGGGATATTAACCTTTGACCGCTTCTTTTTGAATAGTTACCTCCCCTTGCATTCCTGACAATTGTTTGCATACAAAAATTTATAAATGAATTACGGTAAGATCGTTTATCTTTTTCTAAATTATTTTTTTATTAATTTAAAACTTTGCATATAGAATCTACACAAGGTACACATTATTTCCCTTTATGGTTGATACCCCCTTTTTGTTACATCCTGTATACTGTTTTAGCTTTTGCCTGCAGCTTCACTCGCACCCCCCACTTCCCTAAAATGGGGGGTTAGAAAGTAGCCTATGGAGAGCATAGGCTATCCCTTCAACTATCTCCACTTAAAAAGTCACGTCCATTCGTCGCTCTGTTTTGCCGTGAAAGAATGACAAACAGACAGACAGAAACACTTTCCCATTTATAATATTAGTTATGGATTCTAATATTTGAAACTATACTCTGATTCATAATCATGTAAAGTAAACTGACAGATGTCAATGTGTCATCCCCATACATTATCACTCAATTTGACACATGCAAAATGTCAAAATGCATAGAAACTTGTCATTTTCATCTGTCAGTTTACTTTACATGATTATGAATCAGAGTATAGTAAGCAGCCTCATCCAGACGACAGTACATCTGCAACACCCCACTATTTGTTTAGTGGGCGCGTGCTTACAAAGTTGAGTTGTAATCACAAAGCAGAACAAATGTAGACATAGATAATCGGTTTGTTTACTTAAGACTACTTATTTCATTTGCATTACTTAGTTACAAAACAAATCAGATAACGTTCTCATGAGATATGAGATGTAAAAGTGATTTTGACCTGAAATGTCTATAATGGGGGCTACCGCGTGTGAAAATTGCTAATTGTATTTGTTTACCCTTACGTTTATAATACTCTCACTTTACCTAATCAAAAAAATAAGAGGTAACTTCCCAGGACAACGAAAAGGCATAATTATAAGTGTCTAAACCGAAACACTCTTGCAATGTAATGTACATACAGCGCCATCTGTTGGCTTGGTTTAAAACTAATCTCCCGAAACGAAATGAGGGCAGGCCACTAGTAAAAATAAAATGTAAAAAAATACAAACTGTTCTTGTCATTAGGGAATATTTATACAAACAAAAAAAATATCCCGAAATTCTAGCTGATATGGAACATACCTAGGTATTGCTTCATGTCACCACAGAGGATTATACTCTGTGATATCACTAAAAAATCCCCGTTAATCTACTCAGCTCTCTTTTAATATAACCCAAATTTAACGAAATGGTTGTTCATTACTAGTGATCGGATTAGGTAGAGGAATTTGAGTTAATGTTCTCAAAAATTACATTATTATAGACCGGCATGCGGCATTTCGAGATTTCGAAACTATTCTATTTGTGTAAAATACATTTTGTTTTACTAGAGATAAGTATTAAAGTAAGCCTTTTAAAGTGCGGTCAACATGGCCATGTTAAGATTTCGTAAAATTCAAGTGGTTATTACTTACCACGCGAGGGCAGGTGTCATCATACAAGCGATCATACAAGTAGTCGTGGGACTCATGGTTCTTCAACACTTTTGGTCTCACAACCTTCCTTACAGGTTTCTTTATCTCCTTCTTCTCTTCTTTAGCCTCCTCGGCGGAACCATTGATTAAATCGAAGTGTTCGATGGGGCAGGACTTCGGAGATTCTCCAACCATCAACTCTTTGATCAAATCTCCATTGTGAGTAGAAGCGATCGCTTCAAGGGGACCGTTGAGGATGGTCTCAGAATTCTGGAGCACTCCCGGAGCCATGGTTGGACTCGAAAACTTTATTGTTAATTAAAGAACTTGTTATGTTTCGGTCACTACAAGAGTAAAGTACTCAAATAATCAGGCGGACGCGGTTTTGCGAGCGCACTAGTCGCAATTAGGTGCGACTGTTGTATTTATAACAATTTTATCTTGGGACGGACTGAGCAGTGACGATTTACCTTTGTGGTCCAGCGGCTGTGGTTCCAACAAATAAAGACAGTGTGATGAAAGTGAACTGTCGTACTGTTTTGATTTGCGGGGATACTTTATGCTGTTTCTCGTGACTTCATCTGCGTGAAATAGCTTAGTTTAGATCTTTGTTTTTTCATGTAAACGGACACATATTAGACTTCCACAAGCCACGTTTATTCCAAAATTGCCTACCTCTAAAATAAAACCAAGTGTTTTTCCAAACATTTTTGGCAAACAATAATTAACTTATAGACGGCGCGTGTTTGCCTTATTATTTTCTAATTTTCATTTATTTAAATAAAATTGGTACAAGTAGAATGATTACGACTATTAATATCTACCTATGTACCTACTCCAGTTTTGATGGAATTAGGCTAGTGATGATGATATACTCGATTGCAGGAAAAATGCCTACTGCTTTGACAAAAAAATCCAAAAAAATATTCTATACGAATTCCTATTGTGTAAGTTATAAGTACTCTAGCCCTTGGTCTACAATTTTAATAATTACAATATAATTACTATCTTGCCAGGCTTTGCCTTTTGACACTATTAAAACAGAGGTGACGGAATCACCAGTTCGGAAGAGACAGGGTTATGAAGAGTTAATCTCCGAAAAACAGGAGTTGTGGTCGTGCTGTTGTTTGTACCAATTCGGTATGTTGACAAACTAAATTTCTTATCGCCTATGGGACCATGAGCCTTCACGTGCACTTTGACCTTCTGGGACACTTAATATCTAGCCCTTCGTATGTTCTTCTGTTATCTTTACTTTATCATTTACGTCAAATTTGAGTCCAACATGTCGTCATGTCAATCTTGACTACATTCAAGTCTGTCTGTCGCTGTCCTTCCGCTAAAGCCTAAACACAATACTACTTTTCGGGGGCACAACACAAATTAAAGGAAACTATGACGGACTAGCAGCCGCCCGCAACTTCGTACGCGTGGAGTTACTTACCGTCATATTTTGATTAATCACATATAATATTATAACAATCCACATATAATATAAATATTTTTATAAATTGTACCCTATGTGTTATTCTGATGAATAAGCTACATCATTGTAAAGTTTGTGAAAGAGGGCCAAACATCCATCCATCCATCCATACTTACAAACTTTCACGTTTATAATATTAATAAACGTGAATAACTGTTTGGGTACTCAAATAGTACGATTAACTCTAAATCATAGTTTTGAAATACTTAATGTGCACATTTAGTTTTTTTTGTGCCATTAGTAATTTTGGTTAGATTACATAAATTTGATCAATAGTAAAATACTAGCCTTTTAAAATGTTTGCCGGCTACAAACACAACTGTTATATACACTGTTAAATTTTAGTTGTTTTAATCCTAAAATCCGTATATAGGTACACGGAATAAAGCTACATTTAGCATGTAGGATCATCAAAAATAAGCAAATAAAAATTCGTGCGGTTCCATACAATTAACGGTGTATAACAGTAATACCTATCTATACCTATATTACACAAGGTTTTTTACCCGTCAGCATTCCTACATTGAAGAACTATGCCAAACTCGTTTAATATCACAGGAATCGTTTAATACCAAAGAAAAAGTGTCCACTCAGGAAGTATTGCACAGAACGTCTCCTGATTCTAATAAAACATTATGATGACATTACCATTTCAAAACTGCAACGTGCCACATTGAATTTCATTCCGAACTTTAAAATTGTTTTCTACGATATTCAGCGGGGAGGGAACAACAATATTATGCTAACTTTCTATTTTCTATTTTCCAAAAGTTACGAGTTAACAGCCATTCTATAGGTTTGTTATGTATGAATTTATCATAACCTTTCCTACAGTTTTCACTTAAAATGTATTTATTTTCACTCGGATTTACATTTTCTTGCAAGTTTAGTCGGTTACATGTAATTATGAGGAGGGTTGTCTTTTAGGAATCGAGAGTTGATTTGATAGGAACCTATTTTGAAATTATTACAAAAATTAGCTAACAAAAGATGGTGTAATGTGAAAATAAATTACTTTCCATGGAAAAGTGATCAGTACGTTGACGCGGTTAATGAATGGAACTCCCTACGTGTGGTCTTTTTTTCGGACCATAGGTACACATCTATCTGGTTATCTTAAAGGTAAGAGTGAACAGGCATCTTCTAGGCGAAGGCATATCATCCTAGACGTCATCTTTCCATCCATAAACCGTTTAGTTTTTGAATAGTAGGAGTTCTTCATCAAAAATAAACAACTCATAATTTTCATTAACGTACCTACCTATTGTTAGGCACAAGTAAACCAATGCCAGCCAATTACAAATTGTGGTATTTCAACACCAATTCCAAGAATCTCATAATGCATATCATTTGTGTAGCCAATAACGCATTCATATTTTGCAGCTCAGTGACCAATTTTTTCACGCATCGGCGGAATAATTTTTATTAAAACGTTTTCGTTTTTACATGCAGAGTGAGCACAATTTTCTTCTTTTTAGGTCTCGGAAAGGATATTACCCATTCTGAATAAATATGGAGTATTATTGAACACGTTAAAAATATCTAACTTAACTTTGATTTTTGGGTTTGCAGCATTGCCTCATAAAATATTAGTATAGTCAACTCTAAAATAGTACATGTTCATTTTTTTACCTTGCCAAAATACTATACTTACCTTCTGTGTAGGAAAGTAGAAGTAAGAAGAAAATGTCTATCACAAATCTATATTTTCTATACTATTTATAAAGAGATAACTTCTATAGACAACGACAAGGCTTATAGGTAAACCGAAAACACGGAACGCTTGCGCGATGTAATTGGACACAGCG
This sequence comes from Cnaphalocrocis medinalis, assembly GCA_014851415.1. Classification (NCBI taxonomy): domain Eukaryota; kingdom Metazoa; phylum Arthropoda; class Insecta; order Lepidoptera; family Crambidae; genus Cnaphalocrocis; species Cnaphalocrocis medinalis. Next base: position 2,717,778 of record CM026279.1, read on the forward strand.
CCATCTATTGGCTTATTTATGAATTACGGCCCCGAAGCAAAGTGAGGGCGGGACACTAGTAAATAGATAAAGAAAGTCAGCGTTATTAATTTATTCATCCTTCATTCTAGCTGACTTGGATATCGAAGAGGATCATTATAGTTATAGAAGTATGGTAAGAATTGTGTCTCCCGAACGTCTGTCTCTGTAATTCACGCCGAATCACGCCAAGACGCTGTTCAGCTAGCGATGAAGATAACCAGCGTCTTGTGTCTTATTATTTTGTGACCGCACCTTCACACTTTCTACACTATACTTACAGCTACCATCAAAACGTGTCAACCATAGTCACCTCTGACATCAATTACGATATGATTGAATACGCATTAATATAACGTTATCAATCACATAATACTTAGTGATATACACATACGTTGCATAATTATAGTGTAAACAGAGTCATGTGCTTTTAGCAACAAAGTCTATGTTAAAATACCCTTGAACTTGTGAATGAAACGCCATTTTCACGTGCTCTTACTCATAAAGGAGACGGTATTTGCCCCCAATAAATAGTTACATTAAATAATAGATGCCTATAAGTAAAATATAGTTGTAATGTAATACGTACGTATGTATAGGGCATAACCCAAGTAAGTAGGTATCATGATCTAACTATTGAGTTACTTTGTATATTATCAGGAATAGTTGCGATTTTCTATTCATTAAGTTAAGTATTGGGTATTTCTGACCGTAAAATCTTGATGATTATCATCATAGGCCTTCATGTCTTTAGCAGAGGATTGAAGCAGAATCACGCGGTGTGACCTTACAGCAGCGCTCGTGGCTTTAAAGTCCTATGCGGGAGTGAACCAGTCGTCCATATTTGCAGCAGGTGAACCGAGCCGCTGCGGCCGGGGTTGTAGGCACGGCGCTTAGCACGCTTGGCCGCAAGTTGGTTAAACCAGGCTTCATCATTAGGTATCGTTTAATTTAATTGACTAACTCAAAGTCTACATAAATGTCCTCTAGCCAATGCTTCTGCAATAGGGCCATCTTCTTATTTTGAGCACATAAAACTAGTGCATTTTGTATTTCATTATCTTCATATTCCGTGTTTTGTAGAGTCAGATGGATGGCACGTTTTTATCTACTAAGCTACCATCGCGCAATCCAATGTAATCGCTTCAACAGACTCATCTAGACGCCTGAAGATAACGAGCAAAACTAACAACAAACAAATATTATGATCACCCAAACTTTTGATGACGGAAAACTACTTCTTTTTAAGATTAAGACAAATATTTATGTTTCATACATAATTTAATAATTGTACTATTTTTTTTTTTGACTAGAAATCGTTTCTAGAAAAAAAAACAAGTTATTCCACGCCACGAGAGCGTATCCACCTCTAGCTTGGCGGTCAGGAATAATGTCCCGAAGAAACCTTCACGTTTCAGACACGAACAATATATAAGTAGTCGATAGTAGATAAAGTAGTAATAATAGTTCAAGCACATGCAAGCACTCTTCATTTCGAAGCGACGGCTTTAGACGCAACCACAGAGTAACTTATAATATGGACGCAACTGAAAATAAGGCTGCGTTTCTACTGAAGCTTGCTCGTTGACCAGCAAGCGATTCTATTGGTGGATGTCTCAGCTCCGCCACGCTACTTTTCCACGCTCAGTGGAAACGCAGCCTAAGACACTAAGGTGATGTTGATAAACCCTAGTTTGAGCCAGGCTGTTGAATGTGTAACGCCAGGTGCATTCACACGCAAGTATTACTCACCTGCCTTGTTATCGAATATCAACTCAGTGGTCTAGTCATATGATCACTAACAAAATATTTACCCATGCCGGCGCATGCTCAACTAGATCACTCTCCAGCAGACTGATCGCCTGCAAAACAATACTGGGATTCCCATATTTACTCAAGGAGAGCAATTATTTACCATAAAACATTTGATAAAAAGCCGTCCACCTTAGTAACGCCATGCCCTCGCCTTTTCGGAAGTAGCATTAGGCAAATAATTTACATTTATTGTTCAAATATGGAGCAGATAAGGCGATTTGTTATTGAAATGGCTTATGTGAAGCAAAACTTTTGTGTACACTTTTTATACGAAGTGTCGATTCTCTATTTCTCATTTCGTTTGGCTGGCTCAGTGACCTAAGCCGAGTACTGGTATAAAAAAAAGAGGATTGCACTTTGGTTGTTCCTGCACTATTTGTTAGTCATTAGCTTGAAGTTCTCGCAGATCTCTCGACGACGTCAGCCAACAGAGCGTCAACCTATCGGTCGGTTCTGGTATGCTTTCTTCACGAAACGATCCATTCCAGTCTCTCGAGGTGGCCAGCGAAGACTATGCGCCTTGGTCTCTCCAATGATGTTAAGTGTATCAACAATCTTCTCTATTTCTGCATTCGTACCTATTCTCTAAACATCGTATCGTCCAGACTTGTGCGAAAGACCTTTCTTTCCGCCATGAGGAGTCTTCTTTTAAAGTTAGCCAAGCCTCAAAATTCGCAACTTCGTACTTCTGCTCTAAAGCTTGGATAATACCTAACACATGCATTAGTATCATTGAAACTTGTTATATCTTTGTTACTTTAGGCAAATGGTCTTATTTGTACGGTAAAATACATTATTAACTTCCCGCGGACAAATGTGCTTGCGAAATGCTAATACCTATCTAACAAAACCGTTTATAAAACTGAAATGCTCCCTCTAAATCCTATTTTACAATGGACAGCGCTTATTGTCAACGTAAAAACGGAGTACCTAATTTTGTTCAATGCTTCAAAAAAGAAAACAACAGCTTCAGCAGCAATTCATAAAAGCGAAATTTGCAAAACATTGAATTGCAAACGGCATAAGAATTTATCAGCGCCATTTTCATGCAGAGGTGTTTAAAATAATACGGCTACATTTTCTGGAATATATTGCAAGAGTCCAGACTAACATGAGACTATTTCTCTCATATTACATAACGGAGATTAAAATGATACTATCACTTATGTATATATCCTCAGATATCAATTAAGATATTATAAATATCAATCAAGATGACCTCATTCCGCCTGATGGTAATCGGCCGTGAGATTCAAATATCTATGTGGTCACTTTTTCAAATGCTTTCAGTATGGTGTATGTAGAGATTTTATGATCAAAGCTTTAGTGTTACGACGACATACCGATGTACTTTTGCATATTTCAAACACACAACAGACAGAATTTAAATTTGATCATGCTACCTTTCAAAGTTTAGATTACATGTAGTAGCAGCAAAACAAGTAATGAACGAATTCCGTACTATCGCAAAACTTCCAGTTAAAGGGTAGAAAGCTGTTAGCAGAACTGGTTTTTACATTTGTCGGGTTTTAATTTGGGCCCCGCTGACCCGCGATGAGAGCAACAAATGAGTTCATTGTTTGCTCCGTTCGGCTCCATTCGCCCCGTTTTTGCGCCCAAATGTGGGATTAGTAAAACAACAAACTGTTGAAGTTACAAAGGTAGAGGACATAGTAATGTAGCTACGTGACACTGTATCAGAAGATATTGTCGCTGGATATATAAATTAAACTTTTTACAGTCAGCATTTGAACCTACTTTGTACGGATATCTAATTTGTACGCTTACCTCAAGAAGATATACCTACGTATCGTATACGTAAAATAGTGGTCGGTCAATCCTAATAACAAGCCATTTGGCAGATTGACACTAATTATAACCCAACATAAAAGATTGAACCCAGAAATTTTACCTGAGACTTAGTTGCTATTGAGAATTTCGACCCACGCCTAGTAAAAGGAATAATAGTCTAAGAACCAATTAATGTTTCTATTCAAAATAATCTCGTACGATCATACTATAATTTAATTTCATAAGAGGAGAGTTTACGGGAGTAAAATTTATCCCTAACTATATAACTTGGGCTAAAGTTAGTTTTAGTTTTAAAACTGTTGCTGTCACTCTCATTTGTGACTTATATAAGAGTGAAAGCATCATTTATAAACCATGACATTATGTTTAATGATATTACAAAAAAATATCTTAAAAATGATTAAATGTATTGGTTAACTACAGACTGAAACAATAGTAAGCATTGTGATAGGTCTACTCAAAACTAAGTAGACCTATCACAATGTTTATTATTATGTTTCAGTAACAGATAATTTTGACTAAGACCTAATCACAATGTACACTTTTATGATAAAAGCTGAAGATAGCACGACTATCATCATAACCATGATTGGACATTTGGTGAAAGGTTTGTCGATTGATTAGATTGGGAAAATGGCTCATCACACAGCTAAAACAGCCAGTCTGTTGTTCATACAGCAAACACTAGCCGTTTACGACAAGATGTAGGATGTAGTAACATTTTTACGGCGTGCTTTATGATAAGATCTATAAAACTCAGATTGGATTATCGGTTTTACTCGCGGTCAGCTGTAATCCTCATCTCATATTCTGGGGATGACTTTGGTTCCCTTAGAATTATGTAAATGCAGCTTACAGAACGAATTATTGGGGCTTACTTTGGTACCATTGAGTTTTGATCGAGTAATCGGCAATACATACAGTAAAATCAATCAATCAACAGCCAGTTTGTTACAGATCTTATTCCATGTGCTACCCGCAATTCTCTTAGTCAGTGGCCCTACTGTATCAGTAGTAGGGCATCTTAAACTTCAACTTTGAGCATAGTTTGTGCAGATGAAACAAAATATCGCAAAGCAAGCAAAGTCTTGATTCATCTATAAACAGCGTGAATTTTACCCAGTATTAAAAAGGTTATTAAAATGACTCGACTATTTTTATTTGATAACTTAGGAACCCTGTTAAAGAATCTCAGTAAAGCTTTTACTAATATTTGTAAATATTGTATATTCAATTATAAACTTAATTACATACTTAAGTTAATTAAAAATGTTTAAGTAAGTAAATCAGTTTTCATAAAAAAAACTTCACATGAATATGATACTTCCTTTCCTTTAACATACTGCTTTTAACATACTTTGCTACAAACCTAACTTTGTTTCTGTGCATATTTTACAATTTTGCGGCAAGAAGACTTTCAAGCTTCCGTTTTTAGAAAGTTGATGTATGGTAAAAGTTTCCATTAGCATTGTCAAACTCGTAATATGGTTCATATTAAATTATGACTGTCAAAAGTTCAAAGAATATTAACAAATACATAATTGTATTCATAGACAATGACACAGAAATTGGTAAGTCCGGTAAGGTACAGTGTTATGACTGCCGCCAAATTTTCGCAACCCTTGGTATCCAGAACCACTGGATGATGGTTACACCTTGAGAATTATTATCACACAGTTTGAAAACCAAACTATCTGAGATGCAAGTACTACCGGTTTCTTCGCGCTGCTTGTAGTTTTACAAAATAAATACAGGACGTTTATATTTACGGCACCACATAGCATAAAATGTAACTCAATCTCACTAATATATTATAAATATCGATTATATAAACATATTTTTTTGTAAGTATGCTAGTATGAGGTACTTTATTAAAATCGCTAGATTTTTTTAAGTATTATTTACAGTAACTACTTTTGTACTCATGTTTCTCGCGATCACATAACTCTTTTCTCCACACCATTATCCTCTTTGTATAACTCAAAGGTTGACTGGTAGAAAATGTCTCTTGGCATTAAGTTTGCCTTATGTATAATATTTTGTGTAATTATGTTTTAAATAAACAAACAAAACTAATTTAAGCAAAATAGTGAATATGAATACATTCTTTATTGTTTCTACACAAAGTAACTAGAGTAAATTTAGATTTTGACAAAAACTACAAGTCAAAATCTAAATTTAGCTAACTACACATGCTTTTCACGGACTTGAAAGACTAATTCTGTAATAGCGAGTTGTGTGCTAGTTTCTGATCAGCGCGATCATCTCCCTGCGCCCGATGCGCACAGAGTATTAATAAAAAAGTTAATCGGCCGTGCTGCTCGCCGGCTGCCCACGGATGTACGAAACAGAAATACGGCACCTCAGCTCCATGTTATCTTTATTACAATAATATCCTACAACCGAGTCGGCTACGGCAGCCCATCTTAACGTACAGCCATGTACGAAAGATATGCTATAGTTTTCAAGTGTGTGCGCAAACGGATGTTTGTGTTGCGTAGTGCACCATTGTGCACTCTCACACTCTCTATTCCCTTACATGAGGGCATAATTGCCTCATCGAATTATTCGAGTAATTTATTATTCTTCCGTAGAACACGATCGTCCTAATGAAGACGCCGTTATTTTTGCACGACGTTTTTTGTATTTGTACAGTGCGGGCCTGCCTAGGGAACGTACTGTGAAGTAAGGTTCTTCAACCCGTATTCACCTATTTTTCGATGGCGAGGCTCCGGCCGCTGCCAGAGGAGAACCCGGCATAACCCGCCAGCCCCCCAGCAGGAGAGTATGCATAAGGAGGATAACATAAAAAGGTGTCGATTAAGGAAGCTTTCCTTTAGGTGCCCCATGCTGAAGACACGTCATATCCACCCTTTAGATACTCATCGTCTTTCGTAATTAATATCTCGGCGGCGACACTCAAAGGTTGCGACATAAATATTCAACGGCCTCCGAGACGTCGCCATCACTGGCTAGTTAGCGATGTACATTCGTAACGGAATTGCTAATCATTCGCCGATTGCTCTCGCTTTCGTTGGAGAAGAAACATGTTTATGTTTGAATTTCGAATTTGTCTCATTTTCAATATTTTATCTACAGATTTATCTTTAGGTTTGTCAGTTTTGCATAATTTAAGCAAATTATTGCTTGCTTGCTCTTGAGTTATCTAAATATAACTCGTAGCAAACGCCTACGAATAACACGATATCGTAGTTCGCTACGAGTTGGCTGACTACGGTTTGCTACGAACATTTTGACTATTATTTTCAGTATTATTATAACGCTAATTTATTCTGTTGTGAAGTAAGTCTTCTCATAACTTCTTGGAAATATTTGGTTTCCTAGCTTATGCCCGCGGGTTTGCCCGAACTTTTTGTATCAAAAATATCTCCGAACTTTGTTTTATTTTGGCAAAGGGCGAAAAACTAAGGATAGAAAAAAAACTGAATACTAAAGCTAAATAACATGTTTTGCATTTCTAATTTCCAATTGAACCTTCAATTGGAAGAAACGCCACTTTTTTACAGATTCAGTTTTCTACGCATTTACATACTTTAGACGTAGCGCTTAATTGTGAGTTCCACAAAAGAAATTTGAAGGAAATTTGGATCTATTCCCTTCTTTCGATTGGTACTTCAATTTACGAGTACCTACTTTTGTGTTCAATTCTTCAATCTTAAATGTTTTCTGTGAGGCCGTGGTATCATTCCGGACCATCGCACCTACGTAACCTTATACCGGGGGAACCAGATGAATCAGAAAACTTCCTTGTAGGTCCTTACGAGCTTTTCCTTCACCGCCCATTTAATGGTAGAAATACATAGATTTAAAAAATCCAAAGATACCAACCATTCCCTTCTCCACTTTTGAGACTGGGCTACCATATCGCACAAAATTGTTAGTTATTATGAATATCACGTATTATAACTAAATCATATTTCCAAGTTAAACGCAAACCATGAAGCTCGGATGATCTCAAGAGAAATGTTTGTTTTAATATTGGGAAATCTCCCGTACTTTTTTTCCACGGTTGCTTTACTTTACGTTATAATATTTGGTGTCAAAAATAATCAAAGCGGTTCGGCTATGTCAATATAATTTGGGAGAGCAAATATTAGACGATATTACTTTTTGCATATTTTATGAAATCCAACTCCTAATACGACATCTTAGCAAAAGCAGATTTGCCTCTAGAAATACAAGATGTTTTATTAAAATGAAATTGTATTCTGAAATCTCAAACTAAATAGCTATGGACATTATTTTTAACATAGGAATACGGGGTAAAAAATATATACCGGTGGTAGAATCGCATTATGTCTATTTATTTTTTAGTATATCTTATGTCATCATCATTTCCCTGCCCTGTTCCCAGGTTATCTGGGGTCGGCGCAGTATGTTTTCTTCTTCCATTCGTCCCTGTCATTCGTCATCGTATCATTCCACCCCCTTTTCGGTCTTTTTAGTATATCTTATGTATCAAGATATATATTTAATTTCATTTAAATTATATACATTATTTTTAAATAGTTTTAAATATTTTCTTTATGTATGACGATTTGTAAGTGCTGCGTATAAGCCTATGCAAATAAAGAATATTTTGACTTTGACTATTAATATTAAAAATCAGCCACGTACATATGCAGGATATTACCTACATATTATAGTGCTCATGAGTGAGCGCAAACACAGATGCACTCTCTGTTCACTTACCTTCTTACCTACACTCTTAATTCGATCCAATCCAATCTCTCTTCGGTCGTATCACACTGGTGTCCCAAAATAACTTATGTGTTGAATAGCTATTTGATGCTTTCTTTTTACATTGTAAAAGAAAAAAATTATTTTCCCAACACCTACTGAAAAAAATAACAATATAGTTTCAACATTGTGAAACAGGCCCTTAAAGCAATATCATGTTCTCCCAATACCTACTGAAACAAATAAAAAATATAGTTTCAACTCAGTCAAGTATACACGAAATAATAAATTAGTAATTATTCACGTTGCCACACCGGAATCGTCGGATGGCATTCGAAAATGAGCAAAATTAATTAACTGCAATGCATTGTTAATCAAGGCGCAATGTTAATTTAAAAAATAATGTGTCATTACCAGATCAGTAAGTTTAATGGAATTTGTGTTCTTTGTTGATTTTTTTTTTTTTGTGATAGGTAGCAGACGAGCAGGCGTAAGCAATTTCCGCCGCCCTTGGACACATGCAACACCAGTGAAGTCACAAGTGCGATGCTAACCTTTTATCCCCTTCCCCCCCGATGGGCCTCCGGTACCCTCACTCACTCGGCGAAACACAGCACATATATGGAGGGCTCCATTATTTGTCTAGAACTTTTTAAACTTTTTTATTTCTCAAAAGGGATTACGTATGAACATCTCATACATTTACATGTGTCCTCGGAAGGTTTCCTCTCCTCCAGAAAGGTAAAAAATTCTTAATTATCATACTAAATTATTAATGTATTCTCCAATTATCCCGCAATTTAAATTATCCCCACTAAACTTTGTTTCCATTTAAATTTATGCAGAACACAATTGTTCCACGTATGCTTCGAGGTCAAGGCGGAGTAACCATAGGGCCTACAATGAAAACCGTCTAGTAACGATGACAATATACCTGGTAAGCAATTTTCGTACATTCGACATTTTGTCCTTACAAATATATAATTCGACTACAATGTCGAGTTAACGAGAATTGCCCCTCTGGTCGCCTCCAAAATAGACGCACCATCATCATAATCATCAGCAACCCACGCTCGTCCACTGCTGGACATAGGTCTAGCAAACTGAAGTGGCAGTGGGCTGGTCACATTAGCCGCAGAACTGACAAACGTTGGAGCCATAAAGTCCTTGAGTGGAGACCGCGACTCGGTAAACGTAGTGTTGGACGCCCTGCTACAAGATGGGATGACGACATTCGAAGGCTGGCTGGAGTGAGCTGGATGAGAGTGGCCGAAAATCGGGAGCGGTGGCGTGCATTGGGGGAGACCTATGTCCAAATAGACGCACATTCCGTCTGAAAGGGATAAATATTCTATCGTAATTTTTTTGACTATAGGAGACACTTCTGCATGAATGAGCCAGCTCGACCGGAGTGATACAACGGGCTCACTCAACATCGCCGTCGTGAGGCAGCGCCTGCTTCGCACTTAGGAGGTACCGGAGGTCCTATCAGGGGAAATGGTAGAAATACGCACCCTGATTTATAAAATCAAGAGGTTGGATTCAAAACATAACCCCCCGTATAAGTGTATTCTTATCCTCTGAGCTGCAATAGTTCTCCACATTATGGTATCTTCTATACTATTTATAAAGAGGTTAATCTCATACTCCACGCCAGGGCTTATAGGTAAACCGAAAACACGAAACACTTGCGCGATACAATCAACGCCCAGCGCCATCTATTGGTAGACAGTGGAACTACAGTCCCGAAACGAAGTGAGGGCAGGCCACTAGTTATTTTATAAAACTTTAATACAATTATAGACCCCTCATAACTTTTTAAGTGTTTACGTTACAAACAATGTAAAGACATACCTAATGTAAAATGGAGAAAGCTATTATCTTACTCAATAAATAAAAGTAGTAGAAGTATACATAACATGACACAATGTATGTCATATGACACAATTCATGTCATTTTTCGCTTAGGTAACTATGTAGGTATTACCTAACTGAGCAAATATTTTGGAGATCATGTGAGATGATGAGTCGTGTAGATATCATATTTCATCATGCCTCTTCTTTTCTTTTATACATAATTAGGTCATATTTATGACGTAGTTTTTGTTTCTATTATCCTCCAACCGATATTCGGCTACGGCGGCCAATCTTAAAGATCAGCCACGTACGCAGGATATATTATAGTGTCAAGTGTGTGCGCAAACACAGGTGCACTCTCTATTCCTTACCCTCTTAATTCGATGGACACCAGTGTGACATGACCGAAGAGAGATTGGGTGCAGGGCCAACGGCTTAACGTGCTTTAGGAGGCACGGGGTACAAGACAGCCAACTTTCAGACTTCGGGCTGACACTGAGAATTTCTGGACAGAAAAACTCAAGTACAAATTTTGGCCTGACCCGGGGATCGGACCCGGAACCCCAAGCGCAGCCGTCGCTTTAAAGTGCGACCCACTACCGACTACGCCACCGAGGTAGTCTAAATTGGTTTCTATAAAGAATATACAGACAGACAAAAAAATTACTGATAGCATTTTCCATCAGTATCGATCACTAATGACCTCTTGATAGTTATTTTGAAAATACATTTCATGTACATAATTGACCTCAACAGAGAATTATAATTAAATAATAATTGTAACTACCTATATGAATTTGTATGAGTTGAAATAAATGACTTCTATTCCTTTCTATAATACATTTTTTATTTATGAGTAAAAATCCAGACCAACTTGTACGCTCTACACTTGTAGACAGTTTTTAGTTTTTTTAGTTTTTACTTGTAGACTTTGTAGTAAGTTCTCTCAAAGTACTTAAGATAGTTAACAAAATAAAATGTTTATTTCTTTAATAATTAATATAGATAAGTATCTAGTAAGTACTTTGAGAGAACTTACTACTTTAATTATTGTGTTGCAGAGCTAACTCTATCGAGTTCTAACACAAGTGGAACAGTATATTTTGGCCTGACCGCGATAAGATTCTCTTGAACAAGAAACGACGTTACTGTACATACCCACAACAATTTTTGTGGGAGAAAAGTCACAAACCACGAAATGGTGAAATCATGTTTGCTTTAATGCTATGTAGATGTCTAGACTAGACTCAAATTTCAGACAGCCCGCAACCAAGTTACAACATTTGCGAAACAAATGATAGTTCTGACAAAATTTTCATCAGACTAGATAGAGAATTAAATTTTCCCCAGTAATGAGAACCAAATCCTTTAGTCTTAAAATAATTACCACACTTAAGTACATTTGGGTAATGAGATTCTACTTGAAACCTTCTTTGAATTAGTGTCGAAAGTACGGATTAGGTACCGAAATGAAAGTATACGCTGTACTGTAAAAGCGCTAGATAATCTAATCATTAAACTGTATTTTTTTTTTACAAAAAACATCTCAATCCCTGTTACTGTCGTTTTCTTGAACATGGTTCTAAAATGAAATAACCAATTGCTAGCTAAAAACAAGACGCATTCTGTTCTATTGGTCGGTGTAATTTGGTCAAGGAGACCACTTAAATTATTTTTACAAACTAAGAAAACTATTTTAATTAAAATGTATATTTTCCATTCGTAGGTGAGCTACAAAGATAGCAAAAGCATTTTGCCCCTGGGTACCAAAATTAGCTAAGCTACTTAAATACTTTTGCTGATGTTGGGATACACTCACAATGACATGCCAATTTCTGCTGTAATGGTGCATGCTTAGGGTGCATGATTTATCCATCCGTAAGATATTATTCTTTTGTTGTTTCAAATATTGTATGCATCCACACATAAATTTGTTACATATACATTTAAGTTACACATAAACGATTTTTATCGGAATGCACAAATACAAAAGGAATGTTTAAATAATTTTGTTGTTACCGCATTGCGTCTGTAAAACTGGACATGACAACCACAGATTAAATAAGTGACACGTAACCAAATTCTGTGGCGAGTAAAGTTTACATAAGCATTTTTACTATCGGTATCAAAATCCATGAGAGGACTTCAACTGCATATTTATTTAGAAATTATATCATCCACATTCCAGACAGAAACAAACACAGGTATCACACCACACGAATATTTGTCCTGAGTACTAAAAATGGAAACTACATTAGCCGTATGAGGCTGAGTCAAAATGCGCCATCGACATAATTAAATAACATTGTACTTTATTATACGACAGCCGCTTAGGGGGCAACTTGGGCACAAAAACTCGGGCAGGTATTCCAAGATTTTTTAGCCGGTCAGTGTTTAGACTTAGCCCTGCCAAAATATTTCTGATGATATTACATACTAAACTCTGTGAAACAAAATACATTGATTAGGTTATGTTAGAACAGTGACCAGCTAAAAAATCTTGAAATTCCTGCCCGAGATTTTTTGCCCGAGTTGCCCCCCTAAGCCCGACAGCGATAAGACAACCAAAATTGTTCACTTACTATCTCTACTGAAATAAGGTGGAGGTGATATTGTTCAAAATATATCTTTATTGCTTTTCTGAAGATAATTAATTAGTTTGCACTGCATCTAAGACAATCTAAAAGGGAACTATCCTCCAAAGCCTAGGATAACTCGTGAGGTCTGGACCCTCCTTACTCTATATCCTCGCGGTTCTGTGTTTACATTCGAAGTCCGCTCCCGAGAGTGAATCTGTTTATTTTTCAATGCATGACAGATTCTTTCCATAAAATCAGCCATAAACGGCGGCCAGTATCAAAGGAGTTTACCATCGTTACAGTACCTAAGTTTTAATTGTGTGTGTTGTTGTGTGCAATAAGGAGTATCAATCTATCTATAGTTATTTGGTTATTTACAACGACAAATGCGTTATTATAATATTCTATCTGTGTGCACATCTCACGTGCTTATTACAATGCAGTAACCAAATAAGGCGGTTTGACAAGTATTTACTATTCCGATAAACATATTAGGTGAGATAAGCATATTAGGTATGTTTTACTAGCCTGATATGATATAGCAAGTAAACAAACTTTCGTTGTATCTGCAAGTCACGAGCAAGATGTTTGTTTTTGCATTTCTAAAGTCGACTTTGGTCTTCGCGTGCTTATTTTTGTTGACGAGAGGAAATTTTCAACAATTTTCGACTTTGTGGGGACATTTTGCAATACCTCCCTCCATGTAGCTACAAAATAGGACATGATGATGATGATAGGACATGATGCATGAATGGGCCGGCTCGACCGGAGTGATACCACTGCCTCACAGAAAACAGGCGTGAAGCAGCCCCTGTGCTGTGTTTCGCCGAGTGAGTGAGGGTACCGGAGGCCCACCCGGAGGGGAAGGGGATAAAAGGTTGGCAGCGCACTTGTAACTCTACTGGTGTTGCAGGTGTCCATGAGCGGCGGCATTGCTTAGTATCAGGTGATCCGCCTGCTCGTCTGCTACCTATCACATAAAAAAAAAAATATTCCCTCTCGACATTATGTAGGAGGTACTTACCTACAAAATGTCGAACCACTGATTATTTCACTAATACCACAGTACCTAAATCAAACATGTAAGAGACTTTATGCTACGTACCTATTGCTCTCATTCGTACGATTTAAAGATTCAGTGGTCCTAAACATGCTCCGGACAAGCTGTGGAAGCCGCACTAAGATTTAAGACTAGAAGACGACTGGAGCGATCTGTAAAGTTGTTTTAGCCCGGCGCTCCAATAGACCATGTATTTTTGTTTTAAAGGAAAGGAGAGTAAAAGAAAATAAACTAAATATACAGTATCCGAGAGCTAAACTAAAGTTTTACCAAGAAATTATTAAAAAAATGTATTAAACATCAAACCTAAACCTTTTTACTTTAATAAAAACATTTTTGAACGAAGTGAATGTGATCATTATGATTTTGGCACCACGGCCATTTTATAAGTACAGTCACTTTAAAAATAATATGATTGTTGTTACAATGAAATCGGCAAGTAAAGGTAGTCAATTTTTTTCTGTGGCCAAAGTTTTTATTTTAGAGAATTTCGTTGGCAACTGCGAGCTTGGTCCATATTGTACTACTAGTATAAGTAAGATAGATAGATATTCTTTATTGCACAAAAACAGAATACATGAGAGAAACAACAGCAACAAACAGTACTATAAGTTGTTGTGGACACTGTATCCTCGTTTTTCTTTTTCATTAAAAACTATCGATCTAGTTATATTTGTATTTAGATGTACAATGCAATTTAGTACGTACAATGCTGGTCGGCAACGCCATTCAAGATAGTGTAACCAACAGATTTTAAAACTCACCTTACATGAGTACATCTAAGTAGACCTTTTTACACATTAATAGGCAATTTGAAAGAACGCAGCTTAGATCCGAGATAGCGCACGCAGAGATGGCGTCTCTACACCCCCGCGATAGAGCTCGAGAGCTTGTGAGGGGTTGACGACTCCTCTCTATGACTTGATTTTAAGCCCCAACGTGAAAGAGAGTGTTATAAACTTCAAGATTGTTTTGTGTCTGCCTATGTAGAGTATATTCTAACCCTGTGTGTATTGGAATATTCTATTTTCCCTCAAAATAGGCCGGCTGTAATTGTACTGATACCATTTCGATTCGATTCTTTCGATCGAGGTCGTTTTTTTTATGATTCTGTGGTCAGACTCACAAAAGCGATAAGACCACCTTATGATGCTGTTTATTGCTGTTATTTTTTTGCAATAAAGAATACCTATCTATTAAAATTCTTGCATCGACTCTAAATCTATCCAAGTCCAATAATCGTCTTTTGAAATTCTCTCTCTACTCATACCCTAATTCAGAAACATGGCCTACTATAAATCCAGGCTATAAAGATAAAATTGCAATGAAACCTGTTATCAAATGCAGACAACGAACAATAACATTGTAAAGATGAACCATTCGCAAACGGAGTGTACAATGGGGTAAAGTAAACAATGTCAGCTCATATATTTAGACAGGGATTTGCGTGCCAAACATTAATGTTATTTGCCATAGAAACAAAACTAATTACACTTGTTGCGTAATGCAAACAATGATATCAACATTGATAGTTAACTAGTTAGATTTTTATTTTTTTATTTCTTAACCATCGAAACCTATATAACAGTTGCTTAAATAGAATATAAATAGACAATTTCATAAAAGTATAAATCCGGCGCAAAGCAACGCGTGCGCTGTGTTTTGCACAGGGGATGAGGGTACCGGAGGCCCAATAAATAATAAATAAATTCACACAACACCTAGTATATTGACCTGACTCCGTACTAAGTAGCTTAAGAACTTGTGTTACAGATATCAGACAACACAGTAAACCCAAAAATAATACTTAAATTATAACAACCAGACACTGAACAAACATAAGTATTCATCACATGAATGTTTGTCCAGGGTAGGGATCGAACCCAAGACCTTTGGCGTATGGCAGGGCCACTACCTAATGCGCCATCCGGCCAGTCAAGAAGGGGGAAAGTAGGTTAAAACCCCGTAGGTTAAAAGGTAGACAGCGCACCTGTGACTTCGCCGGTGTTGCAGGTGTCTATGAGTGGCAGCAATCGCTTACCATCGGGTTATCCGTCTGCTTGTAACCTATAATACGCTGAGATAGTGACAATAAAGAGTTAAGGGAACTCACCTCCAGGAAGGTCTTAAATTTATTCCAAATATTTCCAGAATTTTTTAACGAAACAAAAAAAAGCAGAATTTTACTACCTGATCCATTCGGGCACAATCAAAATGTTGCAAATGGCAGATTTACTCCCAACTGTGAAATACAATCTTCGGCACGGCAAGAGGTACCACTTACCTGCCTTTATCCAGCTTTTCATTTTATACCCTACTAAATTAATCAAAATTGTGAACCGCCTATGAAGTGTGCCATTTGTGCCTAAAATATTATTCACATCATGTTAATACTACCATTATATAAATCACAGTGAAGTAACAGAACAGTGAATCATTAATTCCAAAACAGCAGAAGTCCATTTTGTTAATGTTATGACATCGACGAAGGTTCTTAATATATTAATATAAATTTTAGTACAGTAGATTTTTAGGCTAGAGGTGACATATGAACTAAAGGTCATATTTTGATGGTAAGTAAACTCCGCCATGACTATCAGTGAGAACAGTCCATACAGAAAGAAGTACACCTCGTCTCTTGAAGGTAGTATGAAAATTGGTAAAATTATTTATGACTTTTTTATGAAATTCTAGGTACTTGACTACTTTGTTGGGGACATTTCGCAGAAATAGACTTTTATTACGCAAGCATCCAAATAGATTCACCAGTGCTAATCGTCGTATAAATACGGTAGATAATAAACTATTAAAGATATCAACGAACGTACATAACATCAATGAACTGTGAATTGACAAACATATCTAGATTATGTATTACTGTCATCACACTATAGGATTAACTGGTAATAACCTGCATGTAGAACTGTCGGAGGTGGGCCCACTGCCAGTCATGAGCCTAAGACCGCAAAAATCCTTTTCAACCTCATCTTTCCAGCGTACCTTGGACGAACAGTTATTTATCACTATTATTTTACACTGTGGCACAGCGTAAAGCTGTCGCTGCAAAACGCCTATGTTTACATGCGACCATCCTCAAGGTTTACTTAAAGAGCTTATGGCTCCACGGGGAGCCTCTTAAAAGCTGGATAATGATGAATTATTACAATTAATCGCTTGCCTTGAAGGACCAATGCATTATTTAGGAACCACGGTAAATTAAGGTTTATGTCCACAATGTTGGTATTACGAGTATAGTCAACAACAAAAGCTTTGCATAATTTTAGCAGATATTGACAAGTCTACTAAGAAGTTTACCCTGGTTACTCTAGTAGTAGCTCAGTAGCTTATTCGTACTTAAAATCTTATACATTATATTGACTTTGAAACTTGTTCATTAGCCCCTTGGAGAGCCAACATCAGATCACTGCACGACCAATCCTTGACGAAAAGAGAGAGGAAGAGAACGAAGTAATTTAAGTTTGTCTGTTTGTATGGAAATATAATATATGTGTTTTTATTTATGTGGTCATCAGTGTATATGGCAAACATTTATACAAACTGAAATGTTTAATGAGAAAAACCACTACTACAAAATAAAAATGTTTTTTTTTCTTGGTTTTTTGTTCGTGGCCTGCCCCACTGCAAGCGGGAGGCCCCTGCAAACGCGAGACTCCTGTAATCGCGGGGCCCCTGGAAGCATGAGGCCCCGCGTGCTTGCCCCTAGGCCACCACTGACAATAAGCTTTTACCTCGAAAGTTCTAAAAGCAATCTCTATTAGACAACATTTGAACGTACTAGGTAAGAGTCAACACTATCGTACCTGTACTGAATCGATCTGGTTTACCGATTTAATAATTTATTAGCCCTCTCCGCTCTACTTTGCCTACGTCCTGTTACTAACTAAGTCTGTAATAGTGCTGCCGATAAGTTTTTTTATCGATTGTAGACAATTAAAAATGCACCTCATTTCGATGTATGTAATATGTCGTCTTTGATTACATAATGTAATGATATTATATAAATAAATATGTCGTATTGTTTTTTTATTTCCCAGTAATCCGCTCTCACTTCATTTCATAATGTTAGTTTCATCACCACCAATAGATGGCGAGGCAATTATTTCAGATTGCCTATAGGCCTTGTTGCTGTCCTATAGAAGTTACCTCTTTATATAAACAGAAGTATAATTTTAGATTTTTTTTGCATCGCACATAGCAATTTAAACCTTAAATTAAATTCCAGTACATTGTACACTTATCCCAACCGCAAATACATAATACATTTCTTATTGCATAATAATATCCACAATACCATTGAATTTAATTTAAAATCAAATCTACAGAGGTACATGTAAATCTGTCATAAAGATTTTTATCGATATCCCAAATGCAAGTGTTATCATGACAACACTAGCACTAGATCACAGTCCATCTCCTATTCATTAAAAAGCTTCTATCTAGTTGCGGCAAATTGAAGCAAATAAAAAGCTCGATTTTTATCTGTTTCTAATTTATTGAAAGCAAAAAGTCATGATTGGTACGATTATGAGTGCCAACTATTTTTGAATTGGAGCTTGAAAAGCTTTTCAACATATTTTATCAAGCTTTTAGGAGGTTGGGTACTTAAAAAGTTTGTACCTAACTAACAGCATAATCTATGAAGTTTTGAAGTTTGAGTAAATGTTGGTTCCTCCAAGAGATGCGACGCTTCTCTTTGCTGTGCTATATAGCGCTTTAATAATTGTATTTTATTTATTTATTTGATAAGATATACTAGTACACTTTTGTCAGTGTACAAATTCGAACATGAAAGTTTATGATTAGGCACAATACTGCACTAATAATGTGCTCATTTATCAGTCCCCAAATCGAAAGTTTATATAATTTTACGTTTTTAAGGCAATGTAATAATAGAGTTCTATACACAATAAAGACTTACTTACTCGTACTTACTTGTTAGTATATCGATACACAGTTACTAAGGAGATTAGAAATGAAAAAGGTATTTATTTTTTTGATATCTCTCTCATCAAAAATAAACAATCACCGTGTCGATAGATGGACCTCAGTTCTGCAGTACGCCATCTAACGGATTTTTCACTCGCAATAGCCCCCATTGGTGGTCACTGCTGTTCAAGCATGCTTCGCTCCCTGCAAGGCCATGTCGCGAATTAACAGCCCTTGGCGCCCCCTATCAAACGCGCCCAGGTGCACCACCCCTCCCCCCTGCACTATAGATATAGCCGCCCTTGTCTAGATGCTTCCTATCTCCATCATAATTCAAATCACATTTTGGTAATCGCATTAGCGATTCCTATGCAAACTCCAGCTTTGAAATGTAAACTACTCTAAGGGCAGGGTCACAGATCAAGTCTGCGGCAATGGCCTTTATAGTTACAGCAGCTGTTGGCTGATTAAATTCCTACCGTTCTGAGGTAATCCCAACTTGTGTGTGACGTCACAATTCGCCATTTATTGAATTAAGTTTATAGTCTGTTAATCAAATTTGGATTATAAGTTATTTATGAGAATTGTTCTTATAAGTTATGCTGTTATTGTTTAGTTAAGCCTAGT
This sequence comes from Cnaphalocrocis medinalis, assembly GCA_014851415.1. Classification (NCBI taxonomy): domain Eukaryota; kingdom Metazoa; phylum Arthropoda; class Insecta; order Lepidoptera; family Crambidae; genus Cnaphalocrocis; species Cnaphalocrocis medinalis. The sequence goes on from CM026279.1 coordinate 2,737,194, forward strand.
CCTACTTACTACGACCACGTTTTGATTTATCTTCGTACGATTGTTATTGTAAGTTTAATGTACTGTGTAAGACGCCCTCAGGCCAGATGGAGAAACTATTCGCGCAAGATGGCTAGCAGAGGAGGGAATTCTCATACATTCGACAATGAAGTCGTATTTAGAGATTTCCTTCATTCGACCATATTAAGTCTAATTCGCCTTCGGAGTCGAGTGCACGAGAATCGCCCCCCCCCCCCCCCCCCAGGAGTGGGATGCGAGTGACTAAAATTCAATCGGAGTGACGAACGTTTTGGAGAGTGCAGCAGTGGAATGCAATAGGCCGATGATGATTATGATAATCGTTAGTGAATTAAGGACATGGGCCTCAAATGCTGGCACGGCAAAACACATAAGTACACAGTCTTATCTCCAATAGCTACTTTGTTGAAATCAGTTGAAATAATAAAGTTTCCAAGTAATTGTGTTTATATGTCCTCGACAAATTGAAAGAATAAATCACGATGCACAATTTGAGCCCTCAAGAAATTATGACGTCATATTACAACGTTTTAGGCCCAAATGAAAGTAGTAAATTCAAGTGTGTGTTAGTCCCTACGCACTGTGTTGGTACCTAATACTGCTGCTTAGGTAGTAAATACCTCATACAATCTGGGTAAGGTCGAAAACATGCGCTGAACGTCTCGTCGTCCCACTATACTTACTTGTTGACCGTGATAAGTACAATATTTCTCACTTAAGAGATAACATTCAACCCAAATACAGTAACATTTTCTTCCTTCGAAAAACCACAAACACCCATGGGAAACATACAACCGCCTCATAACAATAAACATTTCGGCAACGATTGGAAAAGCACTAAAAAACGAGTCCTCTCCTAAGCACCGCTGTGTTGTGTTGTCACATAGGTATTTATTTTATACGGCCCATCCGTATAACCGGATAAAAAGGGTTACCTTCTAAACAGATAAACCGATTTTTCCGAGTTACAGAGGGTCGTTACACAGTATTACACACACAACGACGGTATAATGAAAACTTTATTAAGCCCACGTAAACGTAAAGTGAATGGTGTAATATTTTGTTTGTGACTTGTACGAGTATGAGTGTGGTACTTATTTTTTCAATTAGACCATGGTTTAATGCGTTTACACTTTGACTCTGTCCCATACTTCGGTAGAGGCTGGAGGACTATCTTGTATGTAAGTGATAAAGCCCTCAGCAAGTGATAGGTTCAATCAAATAACTAATCATAAGTTAGAAAAACCGTTGGAGTACACGAGACCACTTCTCGCTAAACGTAATGTGGACCCGCTCAGGTCAGATAGAGTAACGATTTGCGTAGGATGGCTGGCAAGAGCTGGATGCGAGTAACGAAAAAACGATTGAAGTGGCAAATATTAGTCATTGTAGAAGTAGTTTAATCATAATATTTATTGCTTTCTTGTAGTATACAATATAATTAAGACAGGCCTCCTATGTCCATCAGTGAACTGCAACAGGCTGATGAAAATGATGATAAAGTTTAAAAACAGCTAACCTAGACCGTGCCCCTACACGACATGGTCAAAAACAGACCTTGGGCTTTTACGACTGAGCTCCAAAACCTTTCAGCCCCAAACGCCTAACTCCGTAAAACGGCCTGTATGGCATGCGTCGTTCCCCATACTCGCGTCTTGCCGTCAAAACAGCCGTGTGACGGGACTGACGGGTGTTATCTCTGAATGAATGTTCCATGTGTCAAGCCCAGCGCTGAATAGGGTATAAGGGTTAAAGCTCTCAACAAGTGCTCGCAAAAATTCAAAGGGAACGCTATTTTAACTGTCTACTAGCTTTTATAAATTTATCACGGGTCAGTATTCTGCGCTTGCAAAAAATTGTTTGAGGTTAGATGATTGGTATGAATTGTTTGGCCGTTCAATAGCTAATTTATCGTTATTGAGGGGTTGTGTGTTTTATGATAAGGTTTTAAAATGACATAAATCAACTTTATGCTATTTGGTTTTCTGCGATTTCAACCCTTGCTTATTTTGATGATCTAACATTATAAAGGTGCTTTATTCGTATTATGAGATAAAAATAACTAAAATTATGGTGTATGAAAACTGCTAAGCAAAACATAATGATAACCTCAAATTGATCCTTATCAAGTTACAGTTACCCGTCTAAAATAAAATAATGAGCAGAATAGGTAGTATAGGTACTCGTACTACTGCAAATTAATCAAAACTTTGTTTTAGCACCTAAATTGTTACTACTGTCATTTCGGAATCCATCTTTTGCGAAATTCGAGTGTATTATGCGGAGGGTCTCGCCGCAGCATGTCGGCGAAATTAAACCGACCCTAGATCGGCGAACAGGTGTCATTGTACACGGCAGAGGCTTCCAAACTGTTCCCAAACGCTCTGATGCACCGAACAGGGCACTCTTTGAGGGTATTGTGAATCTCTAAGTGTTATCATTATCTTATAAGTAACATTATAATTTCGTAAATCTATCCATAAAAGTAAAATTATATTGCAGTGACACTTGTTTACACCTAAACCGAAAAGACGAAACGCTTGTACGATCTTATCAATAAATAAATTAAGACAACATCTACTAAGGTTTTCCCTTGTGCTATAGAAACGAAGGAACCGCAAACAAACACCGAGACCCAACACAAATATCTGTTTCATCAACAAATATTTGAGTTGGTGCGGGAATCGAACCCGCGACCCTTGCATCTCAACCGGCTGAACGCCGCGGCGTTCACACCACTACGCTAAACGGGTCTTTATTTTTAATCGAAGGGAGCTGTAGCTTTTTTTTAATTCTATACTAAAATTTCCACTTCATAATACTGAGTACCTATAGATGAACTCATAGTTACTTTTTGGTTAAAACCACCCAAAACGCTCTATACAAATAACTATTGAATTATGACGTCAGCAACTCAAACTTCTGTGTGTGTATAGATACAAACTTTTTTTGAACTTTTGCGTTGCATTATACAAATACATTATATAAACGAGACAAAACGCGAGAATTACATTATATCACTTACTCCGCACTGGAGCCCGCTTGTGACCACGGCTGTTGTAACGCAGTCGAAACATCAAGCAGTAAGTGCTATAATGTATTTATATTTAAGTCCCGTTTATATTATATACAAGTTATAATAGATTGAGAGCCAGTGATGTTAGATGTGATACACATACCAGTACGGTCTGCGGCGGCATAGATATAAATCGCCTTCACGTGTATGAGCCGGATTGGGCAAGGGTACAATGCGTTAGTAATTCACACTACTGCTGTAACAATTTCGCTCACTTATGTTGAGCAATAAATTGTCTGACTTTAGCTAATATGAGAGTTAGAAGTACCGCGTACAACGTACGCGGGGTACGTTGAAAGATTAAGTTTTGTTTAAGTATTTGTAATAATTTGCACGTTTTAAATGACATGATCATAATTTGGACCAGGAAATTGTTTATAATAGTTGTAAATTTAACGGTAAAATTCCTTTTTCATCTTTCTCACTGAAAAACTTTTTATTTAGATACTTATTACCTGCTCGGGCATAGATTTCATAGATATAGTCAATAAAACAAGTACCTAAAAAAATCAGGTCCATGATCTAATTTTAAATAGACAAACTCCTCCACCTTATTTTTTAAGTGCAGCCGATAAACTGGAAAGATCAATCTCATCGAACTTCCATTAAATTCCTGCTACTATTCATTAAATACCGGTGCCCTATTCAGGTACTTACACTCGCTCAAATAGTTACCAAGTGGCGGACGCCACGGATGCCCAGAGTCGTCTCAAAACTTGCTCCGTTCTTCAATTAAACTTCACCTGGCATTCTTCACGAGAAACCAATTTTTATTATTCATGACAGTGGATTTCTGCGATGCCGAAGTTTAGAAATAATCCCGGATATCGCGGTGTTCTCTGTGAATAAATTTAAAACACCGAAAGAATTACCCTGTTTACCATTTCTTTGGGATTTAAGTCAAGCCAATGTCGGAGATTTTTACAACCATTTTTTGGAGGCTTAAAAATCATTTTGCGCTGTAAACTGGTGGTCTGGGATGTTTTTAGTTTGGGTTGAAATTGATGGAAAATTGGAAATGCATTTTTTATTTACGTAAGACCCAAAGCTTTTAAAGTACGTAGAAATGGAAATAATATATTTATAATGAAATGAACTTTTATTTTGGCACTAATGGTTTTATTTTGGGCCTAATCATAACTATAAGTATGTATGTCGCCTTATTGGATTGGAATAAACGCACAAAAAAATTTCAACTTCTCATAAAAAGTCGTTCACATGGTCGTTTTGTATGGGGAGTCAAAAAAATTACGATGAATTTCGGAAAGTCATTGAACAAATGTTGTCCAAAATCGTTGTTAGAATACTTGGTTAAAGGAATGTAAATGTTCACACATACACCCTGTATGATTACAATAATACGTGATAACTTACACATGTTCCCTTACCTTCTTTATTTGGTCAAAATGTGTGACGCACTCCAACAAAGGACATCCAAAATCCGCAAAGGCACAACAAAAGAATATAATAACAATAAATCAGTGGGATGTTTAGTCCGTTTTAGGTAATACCTGGCAATTTATGAAAAAGAAATGTTTCTATAGTCCGGGCAGGGAAATGCGGCCACTCAGGCCTTATTATTCATGAGTGTTAAGAATATTAAGACCCGCATAACGAGACGGCAGAGTTCTTTAAACAAACTTTAATATATTTTGCACCTTATGAAATATTATACAAGAATACCAGAATTGGGACCGTGAAATCTAGCTTCTTGGAATGAATAATGAGAAATTAGAGAAATGAGGAATTATGGAGACTTATTTTTTTCTTTATTATAATTTAAAAAACCGTTTACTCATCTGCTGAGGAATAATTTTAACGTTAATAAAATAATTAATTGAAGATTTTTGCAGTAATACAAATAAAAAAATAAAAGAATAAAATTGGGAATTAAGGATGTTCTTTTTTTAAATTCCATAAAAAAGTCATTTCTTCATAACAAATCGATAATTTTACGGTAAGGTAGGTAAGGTGAGATCTAATTTTAATGACGACATAAATTATGACCCCATTAAAGCTTTTTAGCCAAGGCGGCAGTGACTGATCTTTGGAAATTGAATTATTCTGTTCCCCGTTCCATCATGCATGTGATATTTTATCAAACGCTGCGACATACTCATATATTATGATGTAGAATAGGTAATGTTATAACTAATTTATTAATAAACCCTTATTACAAAATGTGGTCTATAGTTAGTCATGTTATAGGTAGCAGACGAGCAGATGGATCACCTGATGGTAAGCGATTGCCGCCGCCCATACACACCCACATTCGGATTTTACCGTTAGGAAGATCCAAAGAGCTAACTTTGGTCACTCTCCATCCCTTCACCTATCTGCTACTTAAAATCACGTGAATTCCTCGCTCCGTTTTTCGGTGAAAGACGGACAAACAAACAATCACATTCTCATTTATAATATTAATTATGGGTAACATACCAGCACAAATAACCTGGGAAAAAGACAAAGAAAAAAGGAAAAAGAAAAGAATAATGTAACTTGCAACGTAGTTTTTTTAAGTAGATAGGTATGAACCTAAACAGAATAAAAATATTTCTAGGTACTTGTACAAAACTGTACGAAACAGTTTGAATACCTATATCAAACGAAAAGTTTTAATTGGAATGCAAGATAATGAGGCAATACAATCATAATTACAAAAGTTAATGAAATATTGTAAGCGTGTGATTTCCGTATTTATTCAGGGCTCAATGGGTCTCGCAATACGCACGTTCATTATATTTGGTCTATAAAAGGTCAGTAAGCAATAAACTTCTCAGTAGGTAAAACATTAACGAAATATGGGTAATAGAACGCTTTTAATCCAGTGAAACGTATTTGGTGGTTCACTTAAGAAAATCTAAGTCTAAGTCTTTTCTTCAAAAATGTCATATTTTCGCCACAATCAGTGTAAATAGGTTGGCGGCGCTAGTTTCATTCGTGTAGCCTCTTAAATCAATTTGTTATCTGTGCAAGACAAAGTAAAGACATAATGTTCAAAAAGTAATTACAAAAACTTTATTTGAAATATCTACAATGAATATTAGGTAACAAAAGAAATCTATAGTCTTCTGCGTTGATCAAGTTACTCGTATTGTGTGTGAATCGGTATAACTTGCTGCAATCTTGCATGGTACCTACTATTTTTCCCACAATATTTACAGTTTACGTCACATGAAATATATAACATTTTTTTTATGTACCTAGTGGATGAGCAGACAAATGTCCTGATGGTAAGCGATTGTCGCCGCCCATAGACACCCCATAGACAACATCAGTAGACTCACATGAGCACTGCCAACAATTTAACCTTCTCTCCGTCCCGATTGGGCCTCTCCGTCCCGAGTGACTAAGGGTTAGTCACTCAGCGAAACACAGCGCGAGCCTGCTTTACGCCGGTCTTCTGTGAGGCCGTATCACTCTAGTCGAGCCGCTAAGCAAAACTCAGCACGGATCGCTAAAAATCGATCGATCACCTCCAATCTGCCAGTGGAGCACGAACCTAATCGAGAGATTAACCTTCTAATTAAGATCGTGACGCCGGGCTCGCTGCTGTCGAATTAAATTGTGAATTCGTTCGGAGTTAGTGGCCCTTCGACAAACAATGACGATTGTGTGCCCAAACCCGGGACACGGATGGGGTAAAAATGAAAGCAATATTTTTCTTCTTAGGTACCTAACGAATGATTAAATATCAAACAAAATGTACATGATAAAATTTATGAACATGATCACAAACACACGTCCACATGTCATACTTACACATAGTTGTTAGGTACATAAAACTATAATAAATAAATAAATAAACAAATAATAATGTACTGCTGAAGTGCATCGCGTGGCTCCCCCACTGGGACTCTCACACTCACAGAAGACCAGCGTGTAGCAGCGCCTGCACTGCACAGCGCGGAGTGAGTGAGGGTACCGGAGGCCCAATCGAGGGGAAAGGGGGTCAAAAGGTTGGCAGTGTACTTGTGATTCCACTGGTGTTACGGGTGTCTATGGGCGACGGCAATCATTTAAGTACCTACCATATGGTGATCCGAACGCTATGTTTACAGGTTTCAGAAATAACACCGTCGAAATAATGATAGAAATACGCACATATTATTTGAAAAATGAAGAGATGAAAGGAGAACGCAACTGTTTCATACAATTTTGGGCTCAAGTGTTATACAAATTGAAAATGCCTTATTTTTTGAGGATGCTTTTTATTTTGATAACTTTGGGCCCAGAGATTCCCTCCTCCTTTACCTCCTCCCCTCAAAAAACCAAGTATTGCTTTACTATCGCAACAAAATTCGTTCTCCCCTGTTTTTTTAAACATTCCAAAACGACCAGAATTGTCGTTAGAAGAGTAAATGTTGTGATACAAAAACCGCGTACCCAATTATCAGCAATAACCAACGCTGTACATTTCACAATCTCTCCCAATTTAACTTCTAAACGGCCACTTTACAAAGACCCCCGTCCCACAGACAATGCTCACTCCCCGCGTCGGAACCAGCTGGATGCGAGGGCCTCCTCGATTGGTCAATGAAGATGTCTTTGAGGCGGAATCAAAGAAAAGCCCAGTGCTTTGGCCCGGAACGGTTTCCCACTGTGATTTCTAATTTCGTTAGCTACACTTTTACACTGGCTGGTAGCGACTTTGTTCCTTAATGTGTACAGAGCAATGAAATGAAGAGAATTCTGAAGGTACGATATCATTTAGTAGTACAAATTTACTTTGGATTATATCAAATTGTGTAGCGTTGCTTCTATCTTCTGTTCACTTGTTTTATCACGCATTCACAATACCTACCTAGATGATATTTTGTACATACATTCGTCAAATTATTTGGCATTGCCATAATCATCCATTTATGTCGCCGTCACACAATACAAGTGTTTGTGCGTTACATACAACTTTAAACAAATTAATATGATTTGAGTTAACACTAGTTTGTATAGTGTTTGGAATGTTTTGATCTTCCAAGAAAATTTAACTATCTGTCTAGACAGCTAGACAATTATAATTACGTGGAATTCAATTCTAATACATTAAACCAAACCACGTATAAATCATACATTCAACTTACACCCATGCAACATTTAGAGAGACGTTTTCGACCCCTATGGTGAGTAAATAACAGGGTGCTGCTAGTGGCCGTAGCTCCACTGAACGGGAGAGACATTGATTTGACCATAGGGTCAAACCAATACCATACCATACCATACCATAGGCTCTCATAGGAGAGCGTGTGCCATTTGGGGGCGAGAACAGTATGTTGCTCGTAGCTGTTGGCCCCCTGAAAGGAGATTTTGTTACAGAACTTATTATAGCATGCATCATCATCACCATCATCATAGGCATCTTTAACAGGTGATTTAATGGTATTTAATCGTATGCATGAGGGGGTATGCTGATGTACAATTTTGATAACCAACCCGTTTATTACAAAACAGAGACTAAAGTTAGTCATGATTTAAAAACGATGCTGTCACTTTTTACAAAAATTGCAGTCAGTTAAAAACCAAGATTTTAGACTACGATTTGTGATAAAGGGCCAAGCTTTTTGTTTAAGTATCAGAGACTAGACAATCGGTTCCTCTGTGCGTTTCGGAGTCAAGTGCCCTCTTTCGTGTGACTTGTAAATGCGACTAACGAAAGGCAAACGTTTGAGGTTTTCGTAACAAAATTGATGTCAATTATTCTTTCAACTCCCCAGTAATTGTGTACGATTGTCGCCTTGCTGTTTGAACTGGCTTTGTTATCCAGTTCAATAAGAAGGACACAGTGGGAATAATCCCAGTGGCTTTTTTTTACATTGACGTCGTAAGACCCAAAAGCCTTTTAAAAGGCATAAAACAATTGATTTTCCATTGTGTCCGTTGTCTGGGTCTTACGACGTTAAAGCGGCCAACGAGCAAATGGCTCACCTGATGGTAAGTGATCACCGCCCTCTGATTGATGGCTTGACGTGATTAGAATGTTGGCTAGACAATGGCGTATAAGGAGTGTCTCTGTGAACATTCCCATCCCTTTAACCAAGTCTTCTACCATGAATTCAGAACATAATTGGTCTATGGTTTAGAACATTTGCATTAAAAAAAATACTTTCCACAAAGTCGGTCATGATTTTCAAAAGCTTTAGAACAAATAGGAAGAACGTAATAATATTATAATGGATGTAAATGTTCACAAATACATTTTTCTTACAATATTTTTCCTCGACACCGAGGAATATGCACAAAATCCAGAGGTGCATGCATGCTCGTATTAAGAACCTCCAACCTACTGGTAAGAGGGTTCTTATATCTCCTTAGTTCTCATCGCTCACCATTTTTTTTAATACCCATCCTTCGTCTCGCGTTTTCACAGAGAGCGCTCGTCAAAACGTCTTGTCTAGCTTCTGACAATATTTGTGCTGTGGACTGGTACACGATTTTGCTTTCATATCTTAATGTGGAAATAAAATGAAATTGGTATACTTTACTTACTTTTGTCACTGTGTGTTGGATTTTTTAAGTTAATTAAATGTTCGGCTCTGATGTGAATTGTTGAAAGCACTTACTTTGTTACTTACGTTAATGTTAAAATTTCATGTTTATGATTATTTTTATTTCCTAAAAATTTGTTAATCTTCTTAATACGTACTCACTCATTACATACTTATATTTTCCCGTCAGATTTATTTTACATCCATAACTACTTACATTTATATAAGTTGTTATGCAACTAAGTACGTCATAGCTCCCTTGGGGCGGTTCGGAACTTTGGACATATGAGTGTGACAACCGACGTGATAAGAAGATAATAATAATTATTATTATATAACATTAAGTAGGTGATTACACATCTTCAGACTTTATAATTAGAATAGATATCTTGAAGAAATGCATTGTCGTTGCTACTGTGCACGATGCACTCATGCGCAGCCGCGCCGCGCGTTTGTATTGCTGCAAAAAGTCACATCGTGTTCACCCCTTACTTTCCGGTGCAGTGAAATCTGTAGCTGAATCCAGAATTTCAAACCAGGTAGAATTTCCAAACGGAAATTTCGATTACATCAGAACAATTTCGCAATATCATTCCATTTGAACTTCCAACACTGTATTTCAGTTTGTGATTTGTCAAGCACATTAGAACTAACGTTTTATAATCCTCTTACTGTGATAATATACCGATTATATTTGTACACTGTAATGGTATTGCATGTTGGAACTATTCTTAATATTACAACTGTTGTTCACAATATTATGTTCAATAAAATAAAGTATCTTTGATACGTGAAAATTCCGACGAGATTTTAAATAAGATAAGTGCATAAGCTACTTAGTACAGAGTCGGATCAATATATGAGATGTTGGGTGAATTTATTTTATTTATTCGAAAACGTTCAAATATTTCAACTGCTATTGTATTAAAACTTTAAAATTGGTAACTTAAGCGTGGTTTCACGGCAGATCCATACTTAAGCACAATCTGAAACGTGGCTTCGAAATTGTTGTCCGAAATAGTAAATTATGCAAAACTGGATCGAGATTGCATCCAGTGCGGGTCGTTGTACTTTACGTTCGCTATAGTATGCTGAGTAAGCCGGTGCTGGAGAGCCCCATTTACGCTGACAGCAAGCTCCCAGGATTACTAACTTGGTAGTACTAGACAGGTTTAAATGTTCTCCTATGCTCCTAAAAGTACACAAATATTATTTATACAGCCAAAAGAGCCCTGTGCAGCTGTTTTTTTTTATGTGATAGGTAGCAGGCGAGCAGGCGGATCACCTGATGGTAAGCAATTGCCGCCGCCCATTGACACTTGCAACACCAGTGGAGTTACAAGTGCGCTGCCAACCTTTTATCCCCTTCCCCCCGAGTGGGCCACCGGTACCCCCACTCACTCGGTGAAACACAGCACAGGGGATGCTTCACGCCGGTTTTCTGTGAAGCAGTGGTATCACTCCGGTCGAGCCGGCCCATTCATGCCGAAGCGTGGCTCTCCCACAGCTTAATTTATTGACATTGATTATTTTTTCACAAACTTTTCGAGTTCATGAACAATGCAGTCTACACGGATCTGAACGGTCGGTCGAAGACGGTCTGGAAGTTAATGAGATAATCAGCAGACATCATCTCGGCTGACGATGACGATTAAAATCAAAACATACACACACACGCATACATAAAATACTTTGATTATTCATTGCAAATACCTAAGTTTTATTAGATGGAAACTGATACCTGTAAATTTTACTCGGAGATGGGCGCTAATGACTGCGACACAGTTGTAAAACTAATGTAGCTACAACGTACACATTGTAATTGTACATTTTACAAGTTCCAAAATAAAGTTTATAATTATTTTTAAAAGATATCTTTAGGAAACTCTTGAGTTGAAAATTATAAGGCTTAATAGTTGTGTCCCACCACTATGTATGCAAAGTGATTTTCGTATTTACAGTTGAATACCAAACTGTAATATTGCTCTTTAACCATGTTAATAAGCAGGGAAATTGTATTGTATGAAATGAATAGGAAATGTAGCAATTTTACATTTCCAATCTGGGCACGATTCGCGATTCGAATTTGCATTTTATTGAAATATCTTGCCAATATCGCACGATTTCAAAACGCGAAAATTAAAAAATGCACAACTAAAAGTAATAATGGCAAATAATCGCAACAAGTGCTACCCTTACATTTCAATGGGGCAAGAGTTTGCCACGATTGAAGAAGGATAATTTAACCGTGAGACAGCTACGCTTCGGCATGAATGGGTCGGCTCGACTGGAGTGATACCACAGCCTCGTATTCGTCGAATAAGTAAGGGTACCGGAGCCCAAATTGGGGGGAAATGGGGTTAAAGGTTAGCAGCGCACTTGTGACTGTACTAGTGTTGCAGGTATAAATAGGCAGCGGCAATCGCTTACCATTAGGTAATCCGTCTGCTCGTCTGCCACCTGTCACATAAATAAAAGGATCAGGTACAGGGCCAATAGCTGAACGTGTTTTCCGAGGAACACGGTTGGTACATACAAGACCTCCAACATTCAGATTTTAGGATTACACTGAGAAATTCGTACCAGAAAAAGTATTAAATTTTTACGATGATATTTCTTCCAACGAAATGTAATACATTTTCCTATCCAGTATCTAGGTTAAAAAACGCAACCCGGAGGTTACTTCAAGAATATATGATTTCCTTGATTTGATCTACGAGCAGCTATGCTCTGGTGAAAACTTGCTTTAACATAAAAATCTTGAAGCATGTTTATTTATTTAAATAGGTAGCTATATCTGCGTGTTCTTTTTAGACTCAGCGCACACTACAAACTTTTAATCGGCCGATAGTTTGGGCGGCTTCTTAATCAGTATGAAAATGTATGCAGAAGCGCACGTTATAGTGATTCTGTACCTATCGGCCGATAAAAAAGTTTGGTACGTACGAACCGGCCAAGCCAACTAAACTATCGTCTAATAGTAAGTCTGTAGTCTGCGGGGACTCTTAGAGATAAAAAAATGGGAGAAATATCTGCACAGGGGTATCGGACACGTATAGTAGACTAAGTAACGGGAGTCCAAGTGGACTCCTGTTTCCTCACTTAGACTCAGTTCAGTATCAGATCCGGCGATACGTTCACAATTAGAGAATTGAAATGATTGGAAATCTTGGAATGCGTTATACGCATGCTTTAAATAACAATGCTAAATAGTTATGTTGAAATATCGTAAAAATTGTATCATAAAACCTTGTACAACCACTTTCAAAGCAAATAAAGTATATATATTCTATTCATTACTGTTAAACATGAACTGATTCCTATGGGAAAACATTATTTAGTCCCCGCGGGAAACGCTGAGAGACTAAAATCGCCTGTTGTTTTCAATTTGTAGCAAATTACGGATTAGTTGTCCGAACTCACCGAGTGCAAAGGTCGGCTGTGACCAATTAGTTAATGGTGCAGTAGGATTACCCCTAATTGATGTTCCTGATTAGTAAATATAGAATTCTTTGCAGGTTTTTCTTTCAAAGTTTGAAATTATACTTACATTGAATTGAATTAAATCGGCGTTAGGCTGCTAACTAAACCGTCATGCCGAGGATCTATTTTTGGATATCTTTAAGATGAATTTCCAAGTCGTAGAAGAAAATTTCGTTAAGAATGTTTGGTGTAAGAGACGTGGTTAAAGGGATGTAAAAAATTATCGATATCCTATCTACATCCTGTATGTGCTGTGTTAGAGTATAGGTACACCCTATGTATGTACATAAGTGTGGGAGTTGGTTGAGGTTGGCAAGCCGGAATTCCACCGAAAAATTACAATTAATATATTACATTGGAAATATATGCATTTTCCCTATTACGCACATAATTTATTACTTACAAATTCCTTTGCCAATAGTGATTGATCATACAAGGATTGGAGGAAAATTGTTTCCGCGCACTATTTTATTAGAAACGTGAGATGCCAGATTTTCTGGCTGATTTATGAAAGGCTCTTTGACATTATTTGTTTTTGCATCGATGTGAGGACCCGAGGGGCCACCGTGATCTTGTTTCATACCTGTGCGATTCAATATCTGAAGATACGTTCTGTGATTACTAACTTAACTAAATGGGTTTTCTGGTACTTTTACTTTAGTAAGAAACTGTGTTTGTCGGATTATCAAATGAAAAACCGACCAACGGACTCACGCAGGAAGGGTGTCCTTGTTTTTTTGCATAAGGTTTAAGTTAATGATTTTTTCTTTATTCGTTTTTTTTATGTGATAGGTAGCAGACGAGCCGGCGGATCACCTGATGGTAAGCAATTCTACCACAGAAAAGCATTTGGCCTCGATCACACCTGACGTTAAGTGAAGATGAGGTCTAAGGTGGGCCATGCTTGCCAGTGAAAAGCCTATTCAGTCTTGCCTTAACGAGGTCCAGGTTATATTGTTCAGGAAAAACATACAAGAGTTCTCCATTCCTTGGCTGTTGGCTTGGAAATCAAATGGTTTTTTTATTCATATTATATTTGATTTTCTATTATGTTTGCTTTCTGGGCCTTACAAGGTGTATTTCAAAAATAGAATGAATTTCAAAACGTATGTACAAGTATGTATTAAACTACTTAAAAGAAGCGAAAAGTGTGACCCTCGATCGTAGCATCGGAAGGAAATCTCAGCCTAACCCTCCAAACTTCGTAACTATCGGAAATCGCGAAAAAATACGCAAAGATAAAAAATACAAAGCGCAAATATATCAGCGACAAACACCCGCGAATAAATCTGTCGTGTTACTGTCGCCGCGCGAAATATGGACGCGTCTCCAACCGCTCGGAGCGACTTATCGGGACACAGTTAAGATAAGAACACCTAAGCTTGCTTCTTATTTTGCGTATGGATTTATTGTTGCACTCTAGCATATTATCATGTACAAATGTTTTTTTTTCTTCTAAGTCTCGATTTGACCAATCTTTATTTATCCTAGAATAAATCTATGGTACGAGTATAACTCTGTCATATCAATATATTCGTAGCGACTCATCGGAACTCAGTTAGGATAAGAACACCTAAGATTCGACCAATCTTTATTTATCCTAGAATAAATCTATGGTATAACTCTGTCATATCAATATATTCGTAGCGACTCATCGGAACTCAGTTAGGATAAGAACACCTAAGATTGCTTCTTATTTGTTTTTGCGTACCTATGGATTTACTGTTGCACTTTAGCATTTATACAAAGTAAATTTTTTTTATTGTTTTTACCCCAAACTTATTACCCCAAAAAGTTGATGATATTTTTGCAGGATTACTGTCCTAGCCCAACGTCATTACTTTATATATTTTTTGTTTTATAGAATTTAGCAAGTATTATCATGACAAAAATATTGGTTGGGTTATGTCAAAACAGTGACCAGCAAAAAAAAAATCTTAAAATTCTGGGACGAGTTTTTTTGGAACGAATTGCCCCTAACCCAAGTTGATAAGACGCGAGTAAAACGTTGCGCTTAGTAAACGGTTTAGCTGCGTAATTTCATTAACAAGAGGCCCGTTAGCACCTCCAGTAGGGTCGATATGGTTGCCCCACTTTTATTATTGTGATGATGTCGATAGATGCAATATCTTTAATTTAATGAACTCACAACTACTGTGAACGCTTTTTACTGTCACTTTGAATGCCATAATTATATTGATCTGTTTTATAATAATATTGTAATATTTGAAGACCCTTTTTTTATATGCATGATAGGTAGCAGACGAGCAGGCGGATCACCTAATGGTAAGCAATTGCATTTTTTTTTATTATAAAAATGTATTTAGAAAATAATAATGCATGCACTAAACTACTGCAAAAAAAGGTACTATTTTCAGCAAAATAACGAATACTTACGACCATAGTATAAGTTCGATAACGTTTTTTGATAACGCTTTTTAGCTTGCTTTTTATTTGCCGATAAATCTATCGATACCGCGCTATCAGCAACACTATAGTAAGTTCTTGAAGAGGGAATATTCATCGGGATAATCATCTACTGGCGCCTGATTGGAGCAGATTAAAACAATGGCCGATGCGTTACATTTTACACAGTTTCTTACTTAATTATATATATGAAGATTTTTTAATTGTTTGCTTTTTTCCAGAGTTATGCCAAGTGGGTATTGACATTTCACTGTTTGTCCCTATGTGCTTAGATCTTTAAAACTACGCAATGAATTTTCATAGATACATTTCTCATCATAATAGCGATGACTCTATTTCTATGATGGAGGCCTTTGCCCTGCAGTGGGACAGTATGTAGGCGGATACTATACTTTTTACATGGATGTAAAACATGTTAAGAATTTTACATCTGCAAAAAATCTTGTCGCGCATGCCTTTACTCTGTGGAAATAAACTGAATAAACTCCAATTTCCAAAAGATTAACTTGCAACTCTCAGCATTTCGATAAGTTGTTCCAAACAATTTCTGTTCGCCCATACTGTTGCTAAGTGTATCAAGAAACGCGCTAACTTCGCGAAATCAGGTAAGAGGAGCAAAAACAATTTTGTTACAAGTCTGCATTCCCCAGCGAAGGGTTACCAAGTCTCCTGCATTCGCAAAGGTGAAGTCCCAGATTGTATGGAAGCTCGGCTAGGATTTCGTACAGTTTTCCAAAAATGGACCAATAAATGCGGGAATGACATTTTGTTGATGACAGTCTGTCTTTCAGCTTCGTCAGACGTATTTTTTTATATTAAAGACAATCAAGATGACCTCACTCTGCCTGATAGTAAGCGACCGTGAGACCCAAATATGAGATTGACAGGCACAAAAGAACAGATAAAGTGTCTATTGAGTCTGTCGTCCTCACCGTGAAGGTCTGCTGAGATGCCGTTACCAGCATATTGGTTGTGCCAAAATGACAAGTAATATTCACTAACAGTGAATGTCATTTGCAGTCAATGGTTCTGCTCTGACGTCATATTGAATGCTTTTTTTAATTTCAGATTTGTAACACGTAATCATAAAGTATAAAATAAGGTAATAATACTCCGGATATTAAGTGTAATTTATTTTTCCAAAAATAGATTTTAGACATAATTTTTGAAATACTGTACAATGTCCTAGCCAGGTCCGAGATAGGTCCTTTTCAACTGCGACTCGGTGTAACAGATTCTAACAGAGTGATTGCGGAGTTACACTGAATATTTTATACTCTAAGATTGGTTTGCTCTGCAAGCGCTCTGTTGGCGGGCTAAGTCGAATAATAATATGCTGCGATTATTCCGAAATTTTATATTCTATTCTTTTTATTAATTGCTACGGTTGCAAAAAGGGATTTTCATCATATCGTGTGTTTCCCAGTAGCATTTAAAGCTCGGTTTGGAGCCTGGGGTACGCTTGTATCATGGTTAAGGATATAGGAAAAAACAACTGCAGTTGGAATAATTCACAATGTATAGAATTTTAGATTTCGTATACCTACTTCCTCCGGCACCCTCCTCATTTACTCAGCGAAATATATATTAGGCGCTGCATCACGCCAGTATTTGGTGAAGCCAGCCCATGTTGATGCGAACTCTCTCACAGTTAAACGATGACGCACATCTTTTCATTCATTTATTTTCATCTTTTCATTTATTAGGTATAGCTAATCGTTTGCTCGCCGACGGTAGGACGAGTACCTTAATGATTGCAATTTCAGGTCGTCATTCGAATCTTCCCAGCTCCCACAAAATTAATATCGTTACTAAATGTTTAAACTAGATAATTGGCGCTTTGCCGACGTAAAAACAATCTGGGCATGGATATTGGCAATTTTCTTATCACCTTCTATTATTATTAAAACAAACAATCTGCCTCATGAACGAAAGTGGTCTTTGAAGGAATGGCATGGGAGTTGACAGATGGTTATGGAATCTCATTATAAGTATTTTACATCACGTTTATTCTCTCCATGGGATTGCAAAAATGCAGACGTATTTTATACGAAATTACCTCAGCGTATCTACATACTTTAATATCGACACTGTTTACTGTTTTCATTTTAAATTATTCTTAAACAATTCCCTTGCAAATTATTGCACTTTTCTATGAAACCGCTGTCCTATTTTAACATTTTGTATGGAACTTGGTAAAATAACCAAATAGGAGACTTTTATTTTTAATAACCTCTTTATAAATAGTATAGATAATCTACGCAAACTAAACTGATATGATGACTCACCGATATAAATTCAACATCACGAGTAAGTTAGAGAAAAAAAAACAGGTACACGTATAGAAATAGAAAAAATATTTATTCAAGTTAGGTCCATACAGAACACTTATGAATTTCAAAACATAAAATAATCTACCACTGGTATGGACAGACACCAAAGAAATCACATTATTTTTTGAGGCACGGATCACTTTACTAAGTAAAAGTAAAGTGGTTCTTTAGACTACGTATTAACTTGCAAACTGATAAGCAGGGTGCAAACGAAATCATTGGCAGGCGGCCAAACTTTAAAAATATCCTGCAAAAGTCATACTTGCGCTCGTTTCCGCTTTTCATACGATCGCACTCACTGCTGATTGCTAACTGGGGTTGCAGCAAAAAATTGTGACGATTAAGCAGATTTTCCCGACGTCATCGTTGGTAACGTGTTGACGTGAATATTTCATACAGCTCAGCAACAGAATAACGGTTGCAAATTAACAAACTGCACAGTTTACGAGCTTTTCATTTTTTTACTACAATAAAAAGTTGTAGAACAAATGATGTACAAAATGGTTGATAGAAGACGTTTGGTTATGGAAGGACGGTGATGGCTTCATAATCATCATCATTCCGCCAATAGACGTCCACTGCTGGACGTAGGCCTCCCCCAAAATTCTCCACACAGATCGGTCCTGTGCCATCCAAGGGACTCTCGCGACCTTCACTAGATCGGCGGTCCACCTAGTGGGAGGCCTGCCACGGCTGCGGCCTCCACTCAAGGACCTTTCCACCCCAACGCCCGTCTGTTATCCTCGCAATGTGTCCTGCCCATTGCCATTTGAGCCACGCAATACTTTGGGCTATGTCTGCGACCTTAGATCTCTTGGTGATGGCTTATGAGATGAAAAAGTTTACGCTGTATATGCTTTGCCACCTATGGTGATAGATCACTTCGTTTATTCCGAACATTATTTAATCCGATATTTAGTTTACACATACATACATACACTACCAACATTAACGCCAAATTGATGTGCAAATGTAGATTAATGGTTGTTCAATTGTGTCAGCCTAAACAAACAGAAGGGTCTCATGCTCTCAATTAATGATTAACCTATAAAATTACTTAGGATTATTATGTTACGGGACTTCAACCAGTACCAATAGATAGCGCTGGGAGTCACTTACATCGCGCAAGTGTTTTGCCTTTTTGGTTTACTTGCGCCCTTATTTTTATTAGTACTTATACTTTAAGGGCTGTTCTTGTAACACTCGCCCACACTGAAGACGTGGTGTGAAGCAGCGAAGGTTGGAGGCCCAATCGGTGGGAAAGGGGGTTAAAATCTTGGTAGCGCACTTGTGACTCTACTGGTATCTATGGGCGGCGGCAATCGCTTGCCATCAGGTGATCTGTCTGCCACCTATTACGAATAAAAAAGTGTCATCATGAACAAACAGAGTGTTCAATGTGCATATTTATAGAGCGATAAGATAGGCCGTTGAACTCGAACTGCATAATATTAGAAGAGCACTAAGCAAAGTTTACGTCAATCTACGTTGATGTAACGATATGATAATTTGCATATGTCGTCTGCACCTATTTATAAATCTAGGTCGTGTAAATCACAAGATACAGTCATCGTAAAAAGAGGGTGAACTAAAACTAATTTTCAAAAGTAGGTAGGTACATATTTTTTTACTTAACTTTTCATGTTGTGACAATTTAAAGACAAATCTTTTAGCATGACATCATTCATTATACTCGATGTAAACCTACTGCAAATAGACTCTTTAATACATAACCTAGATACTTTAAATCTATTTTAGTGTTCAATTAGCATTATGTAAATAAATACCTACCGCGTATCTGAAAAGGTAACAAAATTTATTATTAAGTCAAAACGGATTCCTCAAGTTCATCAAATGTTTAGTACATTTTGAACATTGTCATATACATAATATAATACATAAAAAGTCGGACGAAGAAATTTTATTTATTTATTTTTAGTTAGCTTAAATGAACTTTAAAAACATATTATCTTCATCTAGCAAAATATTGTGAACTAACGGCCGCCCGTCACTTCGTACCTACGCGTGGAGTTAATTATTTGCAATAGAGTAAACATATTTTTATAAATTGTAGCCTATGTATTATTCTAATGTAGAAGTGTAGTTTCATTAAAATCTAGATACTGAGTAGTTTTTGCGTGAAAGAGGTGCAAACATCCATCCATTCATACAAACTTTCACGTTTATAATGTTAGTGGGATGTAGATACGCGTTATTAGCAAAGTGACATAAGCGGTATTGAAGCATCATCGAGGGTGATACTTGCAGCTAGCAATGGGACATGGCATAAACAAAGCCTGCGATTAATCCTCTCGCACAAACGCTTGTTGCGTGCCGCGGAACAATTACGTAACTAATGACGGGGGGATCGCCTCTGTTGCCTTCCGTTTTGTTCTCGTAATATTAAATTCATAGGTTATCTTTATTGAGTGCGAAACAAAAGGTAAAGTTTGGCAACAGGCAGAATAAATATGAAACCTTACTATCAAGCCATTACGATCTATACTATTTATAAAGAGATAACTTCTATAGACAACGACAAGGCTTATAGGTAAGCCGAAAACACGAAACGCTTGCGCGATGTAATTGGACACAGCGCCATCTATTGGTTCATTTCTGAATTATGGTCCCGAAGTGAAGTGAGGGCGGGCCACTATCTTTATATAAAGACATAAAAAATATATTTAATTGATTCACGCTTAATCTATATACAGAATGAGATTTCGTATGAATTTGTATTAAAAAAAATACATACACGCCTGTGTGACCTCACCGTTTTAATAACAATTGTGTTTGTGCAGTATTTTACCTATTTAAGTATCATATAATTGTAATAGATATATGTGTGTAGGTACCACAAGTGCTCAAGCTACTTAGTATGGAGTCATGTGTGATGTATGAGACGCTTGTGTGATTTAATTATTTTTATGTCTGTCATTTTTTCCATAACCACAGGCAGTTATGTCCCGGACTTTTAGAAGGTGTGCGTGGGGCCGAAGCCAACACGTAGAAGCCCGTTCAATAAACATTTATTCTAAAAGTGATACTATTATCATTTGCGATCATTAATTCAACCAGCCAGTCTCCATGCGAACACGTAATGGATCGTCTACTATGCGTTACATTTAATTAAGCGGTACATCCAGGCATTCGTGTGACATCCCGAATTCCGTGATTCCACGCGATGTTGTTCGCACTCGTAACGAGCTGACGCAAGTCAGCGGTATGCCAGAAAGCGTTCGCGAGATGAAAGGCGATTCATGGTACGTCTTGTTAATTAATTTCAAATGTGAAGCGGGGTTTATTTAATAAACTCGCTTGCCGTTTACAAGCTAAATAAGGAGTTTGTAATGTTGTTCGAATTTGTTTTACTTAGGCCTTATTTGACCAATCTTTATCCAAGAATAAATCTACAGTATAACGTGGTATAACGCTATCACTCGCTAGGTCCACTTATATGCGTGGATAAAAACACTTAAATCTCGAATTATTCGTTAAAAGGAACTAAATTTTTGACTTGTGTTGCGCGGTTTCGGATTAGCGCTTAACACTATGGGTATTAAATTAATTATTATGGGAATATGTAACTATAACGAAATCAATGAATTAACCTTAAACATTGGGCGCAAGCGGACACTATGGAATGAGCACGTTATCGCCTAGATTAAATTCCCGGATAAAAATTGATCAAATCGGGTTTTAGTATGATTTTTTCTAATCTTACTTTATTCCAAAATTAAATTTAGAAATAGCAAGGATACAATGCCTACATTGAAACTTTTTGGAGCGATACATTCGGGAATTTTATACATTGCTTAGGCAATACATAATATGCCTGAATTTACCCACATTGCCGGTAACTTATACAACTTGAACGAAAATTAACGTCCTAATACACTTACAAAGCGTAATCACTTTTCTCCTACAAACGCTTGTCAAATTATAAGACAGTCACATAAAGCGTAACACTTAGTAAAATGGTTCTTGCGTATATTCAGCCGCTGGCAAAGAAAGGCCCATCCTCTCACACGACATCTGCGCTCCAATGGGCACGAAGGAGGAGTTAATAAGGTGTTATAGCAGCTGTCGGACTGTTTACAACACTCATAGCGTTTTAGGGCCTTCGCACATAGCGACTTGATGCAAAGAAACGGTTGAAATGAAATGCTAATCTTTGTCACAATTGTGTTGTGCTCGAATAGTAGGTCGGCACTTTACAGCAGAGCCTTCGTTTGAGTTAAGTTTCGTCCCAGTTTAGTTTCCTGTTTGGGCCGGTGCCGCGGTGTCTTGTAAAAGCATCTATTTAATATATGCAATCATCATCTATACTATTTTTATAGAAATAAATTCTATAGTTATCGACAAACCTTATATTATACAAACCGCAAAAAAACGAAATACAAGCGCGATACAATTTATGCTCAGCACCATCTATTGATAAACAGTAGAACTAATGTCCCGAAACGAAGTGAGGGCGGGTCACTAGTTATTTATAAACCTACACATACATCTAGATCATAGTCATAGGCATTTATTCACACAATTTGTAACAGCTATCTTTTCTTCTATTGTTCGTAGGTATATATTTTATTTACCCAAAGATTGGAAGAGAATTTCAATGAGATAGTGACATGGCTGTTTTCGTTGTACATTCCTTCTGATATGTAAACTAAACTGGGACGATATCATAAACCGTCCGTGCCAGTAAAAAAAAGCGCTACTTACTTACATTTAATCAAATAATTTGCGACAACATCCTAATCCAGAATATATCATGCGTAACTATCCTAAGGCATTCACTTACGCTCGAGATCCGGAATTGGGCGAGAAACTTTATTTTTGTTTGATGCCGGCGGCGTTTCACTTTTTACTACACAATACATAGATGAACGACAACGAGCAAAAACGAGTGAGTTTGTCAACAAATTGGGAACATACTCGTAAATTGGAAGTGCTTACTCACTCTGACGCTACAGCCTCCTTAACCTCGACACAAACAAAAAAGAGAGATGGGATAATTTTAGTACTAGTAGTCTTATCGACCAGAGTGATACCACTGCCTACAGAAAACCGGCGTGAAGCAGCTCCTGTGCTGTGTTTCGCCGAGTGAGTGAGGGCTACCGGAGGCCCATCGGGGTAAAGGGGATAAAAGGTTAGCAGCCCACTTGTTGCATGTGTTCATGGGCGGCGGCAATTGCTTACCACCAGGTGATCCGCCTGCTCGTCTGCTACCTATCATATAAAAAAAACCTAGCGATGTTAACTCTGTGGAGAAGACGTGTGCTTTCTAAACACCGTGAAAGAGCCACGCTTAGTCATAAATAGGCCGGGTCTACTGGAATGATACCACGGGCTCACAGAAAACGTGAAGTAGCGTCTGCGCTGTGTTTCGCCGCCAATCGAGGGGAAAGGGGATTAAAAGGTTGGCAGCGCACTTGTGACTCCACAGGTGTTGCAGGTGTCTACGGGCGGCGGTCATCGCATACCATCAGATGATCCGTCTGCTCGTCTGCCACCTATCACATTTATAGTTCTGATGTTATAAATGTAAATAAAATGGCAATCAATTAAACCTGGTCATCAGATGATGAGAAACCTATGCTGCCAATAGGCAGAGCAAGAGCAGGCATTGTAGTCAGATGTGTTTCAGACGTTGAAGATCCTACTTTGCGCTCCTTTTTAAAAGCTTCATATTGTAAGTCTCTGGTAAAATGAATTTTCTTCATTTATTTAACGAATGAGATCTCATTCTTTATGAAGTCTGTTTCAAGCAGTTTCATATCCATAACAAAAAAACTGATTTACATTTCTCTCTCCGAGAATAACAAGCATAATCCCTAGTTCCGCGGAGTATAATTTATGTCAACAGCATGAAGAAAGTAAAAAAAATAGTTGGTCACAAATTAGTCCAAGACTAATAAATACTGGTTTTCATAATGCGAGCTAGCAAACGAGTCAGCCTACTTAGTAGCTTTTTTTAAGCAGACGAGCAGGCTGATAACCTAGAGTGGAGAAGACGAGTGCTTCTAAACACCGTGAGTGACACGCTTCGTTAAGAATGGGTTGGCTTGACCGGAAAGATACCACGGCCTCAAAAGACGTAAAGTAACGCCTGCGCTGTGTATAGCCGCTAATCGCCAGGAAAGGGGATAAAAGGTTAGCAGCGCACTTGTGCTTCCGCTCGTGCTGCGAGTGTCTATGGGCAATGGCAATTCTCTGCTTCATTAAAAAAATACTTGCACTATTTGGACATCACGAGTAAGTCGCACGAGTGATCGAGACAGTAACTCGCTTGACAAGTCGAGTAACTTTTTGTTTTTGGTACAGCAATTCTTTGCAATTTATTCTTAAGTAAATAAGACGAAAATGTATACCTACTATATTGATGAGACTAGAAATTCTTCGGCTTAGTAAGGGGTTCGGATCGTATTTACTGGTAGTACAGCCACCTAGACTGTGGAAGGTTATGGGTTCGAGTACCCTTTTAAGTTTAATATTTACTTAAGTCGAGTATCTGAATACTGACTTAGTTCGAAGATATTAAGCTCTCTCAGTGCGTACGTACATACTAAAAAATTGCATGCTATTCAACACAGCTAAACAGACACAAAGCAACATAATGTTTTAAAATTATCATCTACAATGTAAATACCCTGTTTAAACAGCAATAAAAGTATTTTGTTTGTTTCTTAATTCCTTGACTTAAGAATACCTACTACTAAAATAATTTTGGTGGTTATCTAAGAAATGCTGGTGTTAAGAAAACTAAACAACGCGCATGAAAAGTATGTCAAACAACGATAAAGTTGTTGACACTTTCTATACGCTGACTTGGCCAATATAAACTAGATACCAGCGGATATGGGTGACATTGTCTGTTCTTGGTCAGTTTGCCAAAGAGACACATTGAGCTTTTAAGGCAAATAGTTCTTACGGCACAAGAATTTTCGTGGGTAGTAACTTCTCACAGATCCAATAGTAAAGTGTAAGAAACATTGTAGAAATACAAGTAACGAATTATTCGTTCAGCAGTTTCATCTTAACTAGTGGTCAAATATTTGCAATAATGTTTCCACTGGATATTGTAATGTATACCTACAATATTGATGAGACTATCGTCAGCTCATGGCGAGTTAAGCACTTACGAAATTCCTCGGCTTAATGAGGGGTTCGGATGGTGTAAAATGGATAGCATATCTGCCCGGTCTGTGGAAGGTTGTGGGTTCGAGTCCCACCTGAACCCTCCGAGGATTTTTTTTTAAGTGCAATATTTACTTAAGAATAAATTGCAAAGAATTGCTGTACCAAAAATAAAAATTATTCATCTCATCTTAGCGTATAAATCCCAGTTGCGTACAAAGTGGATACGATTAGACCATGATGCAGGATTTGTAGAATCTTTTAAATACGAGTACTATGAAGCGACTGCCGTTTGACCTTCGCAACCCTTTAACAGGGGAACCAGACCAACTGAATCACATTCCTCTGTGCACTTGTGCAGATTTCCTAACATTTTTTCCCTCCCAGTCGAGCTAATGGTAGTGATACGAACATAGATTTGAAAAATCCAGAGGTGCATCGACCACCACCACGACCGAATCCAACGCGTAAATTCTAAGGTTTATAAAGTATAATATGCCATTGGGGACTCAGTCAATGAGTGCAGAAGGATGGCCTCGAGCAAGCAGCGGTGGCGGACCCTAGTGACGCGGATCACAACTGCCCCTACCCAGACTACTACGAGTAGACGATCATGACCGCTCTGCCAAGAGTGTACCGGATAAGTAGAGGATATGTAAACAGCTTCATGAACACAAGGCATAGCTACCTAAACAAAACCTTTAGCATAAAGTTTCCTCACTCCACAAACAATCGCTGTACCGTATGCAAACAAACGGCTATTCAGTCACAATTGCGACGCAATCCGGCCACCGCAACCGCACCGCGTGCGGCGCACCTGTAACTGCATTACACCCTCAGATGGTGCTTCAGATGTTCCAAATTGCACTGTTGTGTAGAGGATTGTCTTTGGTCTGCAGAGGCAGTACTATTAAGTATTCTGTGGTAGAGGACCAAAAACAATCCTGAACCATCCTAAGCATGTTCTCGCGTAGGTTTAACTGTCTGTCATTCATCAAGGGGTTCAGATGCCGACTAATGAGCAAATTTAAAATTAAAGTATCAGCCTATATACTGTCCCAGTGCAGGGCAAAGTCCTACATCATAGAATTTGAGTCATTGCTACTATGATGGGATTAGGTTAAATCACCACACAAACAAGTATAATGTACTTTTCATTTGTAATTTGAATTGTTAATGGTTGTGGATACAATAATTTACTTAATTGTATGTGTTAGGACTAGACTTGAAAACAACGGGTTTTCTGTGGCATGGTGTAGCAAGGCTACTAACATCCAAACTCTGAGCTGATACTTTTCGCATGAAATTTCTTAATGGTCAAACTATTTTTATGTGATAGATAGCAGACGGGATTAGTTATCTCTGCGTATAGCAGGAAAGATGTAAACTTAATTATTAAAATAGGCAAACTTTATACCACGAGCCGTCCTCTACCTGTCAAACTTTGAATCGTGAGGATATCTAATAGTGCGGCAAAAATAGACTTGGTGTATTAACGCAAGAAACAAAGAATGTTAGTAACTGGTCCTTCCCTCTTAATAATAGATCTTTCACTACTTAAGTAAAGCCTACTTCCTAAGTAAAACATTATCACATCCCCAAAGCTATCTTCATAATCCTGACCGCTCCCACACTGACCTACCTACGCGTTTTGCCATTTTCCTCTCTAGAACAACGGGTTCTCTTGAAACTATTCCATCAGGAAAGTTGGACGTACAAAAACTAGCGGATTCTCGCATTTGTGCAAATAGTTTGAAACCGTGCCGAGTAGGTATTTGTGAGAGAACACTAGGTCTACAGTCTTAGCACCAGGAAATGTGCGGAATCGGACTCATGAATACGGAGTTAGTTTTTTTTTATTTTTTGAAGTTTTGCGAGCAAACGTCGTCACATACAGTGAACACCCAAGTTAACATACATTCGTTGCCAGCTTTTAAGAAGGGAATATTCAACACACCTGTTCCTATATACTCTACTGCTTACATAGCAGTAGAGTATATAGGAGGAGGAGAGTATGTACATTCGTAAAGAGTGACAGTACCTTTTTCAACGTAACCATTAAGACGCAAAGACACGTTTGTGCAGGCCTACCATATAAATATTCCTTCATATCAAAATGCTGACACAAAAACCTTGTTTGGCATCCAACACCTGCTCCTTAGGCCCACATTTACATTTACATTAAAACTGCTTCCAGAAACAGGCCACATATGACCCCAAATAAAAATTTGCTGTATTATAAACCAGTTGTCTAAGAAATATGTTGTAGGCTAGGCTTCGATCGATGGACTCCGGCTGATTTCGACCACTGTGACCGCTACAACATCTACCCGATTGTCTTTTGAGAGCTTGCTTGTGCCTTACAAAGCCACATTTTTTTAAAAGTGTAAATAACGGAACCCGTATAAGTACCCTTACGGAAACGCGTTTATTGATGTAGATGACAAGTAGTACAGACCTCCACCACCACGCTTGTGGTGATAATATGTAGGTACTGTATAAATACCTAAAAAAACATCTTGTAAAACGAACTATGACCTTTCGTAACAAAAACACACCCTTAACTATTACTTAGGTCATCGCTCTACTAAAGTTTTTGATATCAAATAAAACAAAGCCAACGAACCAATTGCGAGTTCATATTCAGTTTCTATTACTACGAAGAATATAATGACTAAGGCTCATAAAGCTGAGAGCAAAACTTACACGCCCATTAGATTTAATGGCCCCTCTTTATACCCGCTCATGTTATAGCCCCACTCCACTCAACAGAAAAACATGCTGACGCCATCTCGCGGCGATTATTGGAACTATAAGTAACGTACTGAAGGCTTAGATAGAGGTGATAAATGAAAACAATAATACTAGAACTGAAGTTAAGTCAATTTATGGTTATTTGACAAAACTCGGAACTAATGTTTTTGATGTATTCCCACAGAAAAAAAAATTACAACTCCCCCCTGTCAATTCGCTCAGATGCCTTCTGATCGTCCTTTATAAGGCTAACAAAATGAGAAAAAATATACATAAGTTACCTCTCTCTCATCTCAGCATGTGATTCCCAGTTGCATCTAAAGTTGACGCTTTAACAGCGATTAGAGTGGAGAATCCAGAATTTATTTAAATTAAAATAATTCGACTCCTCAAACTTTCTTTTAATGAAAAAAGTATGTGGTTGACCTTACTTTAAAACAAAATCTTTTTATCTGATTGTTAATTCTATAACCATCCATAAGCAAACGTCTAGAAGTTATTTCGAATCTACTCCATCTCAATAACTCGATCCCCCCTCTCCCCTCCTCTTCACTTAGTCTGGAAACAATCTACAAAATGCACCTCAGTCCATATTCAGTACAAAACGCAGTTTACTCTCCGTAACAAAATATGAAATGAAAGTCCGACCCAAGTCATAAACTATGAATGGAATACTCTCTTGGACTCAATTTCTTTAAAAATTTGAACTTGGATCAAAGTTTTCCAATTCTGTTATACGTCGGGTCCCTTGCCGTTGAATGGTTGAATGTAGTAACTGAATATGTTAAGTTCGAGATTAAATTACCTTTATCGACATTCATGTCATAATTTTCAAATTAAGAACTCAATAATAAAACACATTTTGACTTGCTTTTTAAATGCCTTAATGAAAATTAAAAAAATATATAACATATATACTATTTTTGAGCAGTTGTATGAAAATCAGTACAGTAAAAGTTCAAGTAAATTAAGATTAATGTCCTATGTTAATCTACGTCTCTGACATTGTAGGCTGCTTTATCAAAGTGTCACCAGTTCACATTCTTAAGTCTTACCTCAGCCAATCACAATATTTGAACAGGCTCTCTACTCTGAGTACATGCCAGATTAAATTAATCTCAACTTAATCTAACTTAATGAAATTGATTGCGCTGTTTTGATCAAATTTTAACTAATCCTTCTCACCTGACAAGAGAGTTCTAAATTCTAAATATTGATACTTAGTACTAATAATTATTCTAACTTTGTACTAGATTATACAAGTCTGACGATAAGACTTCTACGAATTATTTTAATAAATAACCCGTGTTAAATTGCTTACCAAGAGTTGGTTTTTAGTAGATATTTTAACCAAATATCAACAAAGTGTTTTTAACCAATATGCAATAGTCATGGATGCCACTTTAATTGTCTAATCAATTGGTTAGACAGTTAACTACATGAAGCAAATTCAACCAAAGGTAAGTACGGATCCTAAACTCAGCCCTTATTTTATCTAATTGTACGATAATTGCAAGCGACTTCATTAATCGTAGCAAGTGTGCCACTGGCTACGTCGTAGCTGGGAATTCATAAGCGTAGCAATTTTCGTAGCTGTCGTAGTAGGTATAGTAAAGCAAGAGTCTAAAATAATTTGGGCATTATCTCTTAGTACTTTTCTTTATTGATTAAAATATTATTTAGTAACACATAATATATTAGTCTAGAATATGTCCAAGATAAATAAATAATTATTTGTATTGACTTTTGACTGGCTCACATTTTTTTATTACAGTAGACATTAGTCTAAAATGTGTATTCTCTATTTCTAGCAGTAACCTGTTGCATAAAAGTTAGAACACGGATCGAGCAAATAAAGTACGCAAATAGCCACAGCTCTATATCCCGACATTTGGTCATGGCACACTCAAAATTCCTAAAAAACCTATAAAAAAAGTAACGTTTATTCAAAACCGGCCTGCAAAGCTATAGAAGCAGGTCACTGTTATCCATCGCGGTCACTTTTGGCGATTTTAAAAAAGGTTAGAAACACAAGTGGGAATATTTTTCCCGAAACCCCGAGTTTGGGTGTAAATCGAAGTGTCTCCTTTATTTTTGTATGCTAATCGCTGGTTCTGTTCCAGGAATGAAGGGTATTTTTCGCGAAATACTGGGATATAAACCAGCCGTGGTAATAAATACCCTAAAGTGAAAATTATTGCGTTCGCTCCAGCACATGTTCCCGCGTCTCAATATCTTTCTCTGGAGATAAGTGAATTCATGGATTGGGTAGTTTTGGGTGGAAACATTGTCTAATTTATATGAAAAAGAAAGTATTTTTGTCGAAATAGTTAAGAATGGAATCATACATAATGTAGTTGTATAGTTGTGGTTGGCAGCGCACTTGTGACTCTACTGGTGTTGCAGGTGTCTATGGACGGCGTTAATCGCTTACCATCAGGTGATCCGTCTGCTCGTCTGCCACCTACCAAATAAAAAAATACAGGACATGCCTTAGTTTTAGTAAAAGAAACACACTCCACGCAAGTTCTACTTAGAAATTACGTCATCATCAGCCTGTTTCAGTCCACTGCTGGCCATCTCTCAAAACTCGTATACCCCAGCAGTTCTCAATTCTGCTAACGATATGACCAGCCCACTACCACTTCAGATGACCACTCTGGTGAGCTATGTCAAAGAGTTTGGTGCTTTATCAGATATTTGAAATTGAAGAAAACCTAGTACTTACTTACATAGACTAGGAAATGTGCATAAGATGCGTAGTAGAAATAACATTCTTGTCTTTTTTCGAATAGCCCAAAGAATTACTTGGCTCAAGTGGCAATGGGCAGGGCACGTTGCGAGGAGAACAGACGGTCGTTGAGGTGGAAAGGCCTTGAGTGGAGGCCGCGTGCAGGAAGCCGCAGCCGTGGCAGGCCTCGCACCAGGTGGACCGAGGATCTGGTGAAGGTTGCGGGAGTCCCTTGAATACGGGTGGCACAGGACCGATCTGTGTGAAGAACTTTGGGGAAACCTATGTCCAGCAGTGGACGTCTATTGGCTGAAATGATAATGATGATGCTGATGAAAAGAAAACGCAAATAGATTTAAACATGACGTCAGATACTTAAATTTAAACTGGTTCTAAAGAAATAAAGCTGGATATGAAAAGGGCAAACACGTGAAGCCTTTACAACTCAGTTACAGCTGCTTTAAACGAGTTTATTCTCGCCTTTAACTTTTGAAACGTATCATCAATTAATCTTCGGTTTGATTGCTCCGACGAAGGGTTAAGCCGTCGGCCAGATTGAGACAACAGAGCATCGCCATAAAACAAATAATAAAACCCGAATAGGCAAACGATACTGTCGTTAAATTGTACTTTATAGACTGAGACCCGTGTAAGCCGATGGATCCGGGCTGAAATCAGGTTCTACGGTAATGGACTAAGTTCCGGTTAAGAAATATATAGCTTCAGTCAGCTATTTAATAATAACAATGTAGTATGTTAGATACTTTGTATTTTATATATGACAGGTTGCAGACAAGCGGACTGGTCAGTGATCACCTGTTGGTAAGCGATTGCCGCCGCCCATTGACACCTGGAACACCAGTATAGTCACAAGTTCACTGCCAATCTACTACCCCCTTTCCCCCCAATTGGGCCACCGGTACGCTCACATTAAGGCTCGGATCAAACCGATCGCTCCGGTCACGCCGGCACGTTTATGACAAAGCGCGGCTTTCTCACAGTCAAACAGTGCTTAAAATAAAATGCAATTATATTGTGGTGTTTTCGTTATTTACTACAAGCTTTCGCTAGTTATAAGAACAGGCATGTTCTAGGCAAACGCGTAATCTTAAATCTTATTGATGGTTGTAGTCAAGGATTAGAGTGGTTTCAGATTAGCGTATAGATTGGCGTATAGCGTAAACGACCGTTTACGCGCGAGAAACCTCGTATTTTTTTTTATGTGATAGGTAGCAGACGAGCAGGCGGATCACCTGATGGTAAGCAATTCGTAAACGGTCGTTTGGACATACGAGTGTACACACGCGTTTAAAACGCGCTTCAATAAACCTGATGCGCGTGTTAGTATGATTGTTTTTCGGCGTGAATCGAGAAACACCTAGAGATGCCATGACGTTTCCGTACTACGTTTTCCTGTATGAGCTCAGAAGCACGTCAACCCTCGTACGACTGCCAAAACGCGCTTTAAAAAATCTAACGTACAAAACGCTAGTCTACAATCAAACCTAAGCCTAATTATTTAATACAAAGAATCTGTCGAATTTAATTTTTTTAAGATAGATTTTAAACTCGTCAAGTCCATTAATATTTTAGCTGACTTAAAATATATAAAACAAGCATCATTCACTTTATGTATTCAACCATAAAAATTAAACGTTGCCTGTCCATTGTTTTGGAATTTGACTTTAGAACGAAAATTGCATAAAATATTTTACGTTCGCTATTTGGTCGACACTTAATTTTAAGATCTATAAAGACGTATTCGCATACGTAAGTGGGTAAGCCAAGTAACCCAGCATGAAAACAGCTCTAACATATTCTTGACTGAAACATTGGAAACTACGACTTTACTTCTATAGGGCTTGCTACATGAAAATACACTTAAATTCTTAGTACAATTATAGGTTACGTTTCCTACGTAGCACGAAATAAACCTTTTATCAAACAGTCTGAAAGACTCTTTCGAGGTTAATCGAACTTATTACGAGTTAGCTAGCTGATTCAATTTAAAGGTTTATAATGAAGTTAGTATTTAGTGGTTTGATTTTTTATGCAGTAATGTGTCGCGAGGTGATATTATCATAATAACGCTACAAATATCCGATTCGTAGCGTAATTTTTATATAAGTACAGTCGCATGTCGAGTCATACACATCTCGTATTTTAAATAAGAGCCTGAAACGATTACTCGTAGCATTTAGCTACGGCAGGTTTGCTACGCCAACCGCGGAACTTCGTAGCTCCGCGGATCTCAGAAAAACAATATCTTATTACGCTGTACTAACCGCAAGAGTATATCCATCTACTATGTAGTATAAGTCATTCTTGTCTAACTGTAAATTGTAAATCCAAAATCATACCTAGAGTACAATAAAACATTTATTTCTTGATTTATTCTGCAAACAGAAGTCTTTTGTCGCTGTACGGCGGGTCCTGAACAAACTGTTTGGACACGACACAAATACTGCTCGAGTGTTTATGCTCGGTGTTTGCGCACCTGCCTGGACCCAACACACACACTTTCCTCTGGCTTCCATTAGTGGACATTATGCTACGGCTAATCTCAAAACTGCAACTGCAGGCGCATTAATTAATACGGTTTTCGCAAGTGAGAACTTTGGTAGATGACGTCATGTAGACTTGAGAGGAATAACAGAGGAATAAAGTCATTCTGCTGCTAATATTTGCTATGATTATAATACATACACAACATCTCATATTATATTCCACCTTATTCCGGTAGTTTAAGCACTTGTGTTACGGATATCAGACAATAGAAGAATTACAAATATTACTTAAATTAAAAAAAAAACCATTGTGCCCTGGAGGACTACCTACTTTACATCTTTAAGTGAGCCAGTTTTACTTATGAGAAATTTTATTTTTAGTATTGACTGTAGGTATCGAAAAAGACATTTTAACTTGTTTACACACAATAGTATTTAATACAAGTAGATATGTAGCAGATGTTTGTATCGATGTGTGATGCCCAAAGTAAATAAACATATTTTCTATCTATATTATATTCTAAATGGCTTATGTATTGGAATCATTCTGAATCAACTAAGCAACTTCACGGAACGCTGTAACCACCCAAGAGCGTCGCGTCGTATAAAATGCATTATGTTGTCGTTTCTTCGCATCTGCAATGCATGACTTCGAACACTGTGAGATCTTAGACCCAGAGCTCTTCACTCGATTTTCACAACTATCAAAAGTACTAAAGTTCCGGACATTTAGGTTTTTGGCAGATCAAATTAGAAGTACTCTGAATGTTTACATACTTACTAGGGGCTTGTATTGACTATAGATTTTTGAAATAAATGTGCATACTTCCACCATTCGCTCAGAAGTGAGGGAAATCATCTTCAGATAGTTTCTGAAATGTCTAACCATGATTTAGTTAGTGGGGTGGCTCCCCTGTTAAAGGATTGCGAAAGTCAGACGACATTTGGTTCATTCCTGGATTATAGTCTAAACTTACCCCGGGCCCCGTAACAAATATCTGGGCTATCACCACTTAAATACTATCACCACCATAGATCGTGGCAGAAAAAAAAGAGGTTTCAAAAGAATTGCATTGACGTAGTAAGGGATGACTAGAGTACCGATAACCTCAACATGTTGGATACCAACGCCTAGTCGTTATGAGCGATCACTTTCTCTCTTTACTTCTTAGTATGAAGAAGGAGAAATTAAAATATTGCAAAGCAGTTACCTCCCACAACTTACCTCATTTTTGTTAACTTCTTACAAACCGTCCATCGTTTGAGGTAAAAATGAATTTAAAATATTTAAAAGTTCCGTAACACTCTGCGTAAAAGTTAAACGTTAAAGCTAATCCCTAAACAGAAAAATACTTTTGCAAAACTCTCAACTCTGCACCTTTAAGTTAAAATTGGTTTCATTACAAACTCAAACATAACACTCGGGTCTTACGCCTTCTCCTGGCTACTCAAATAATTAATAGCATCTTTTAGGGTTCCTTACGTTTTAGAAAGTCAGCTTTGCGATCTATCAGATCAACTAGACGTTTTATTTGCGTGTCTGATGCGTGACGCAATACAGAAGACGCAATAATTTTACGTATTAGTATTTCAACGATGGCGTTCACGGTTTCACGCCATTCACTGACTCATAGCTCGCGAAGAGCCTGCACTACATCATTCCAGCGGTATCTTGGGTGGTTGACCGATTGGCTGACCCAAAAAGGCTTTTTTGACATTGCGACCCTCTCTCATCTTTCCCACGTGGCCAAGCCATTGAAGTCAAAAATGCCAAGATTGAAGAGCTTGTTGAGTAGCCTAACATAATCCGAAAAACTAATGCTTTCATTAAGAAGTACAATTGTAATGTAACAACACTACTATCAAAAGGAGTGGAATTATCTACCGGCTGAAGTGGTCCCTGAGCGCTATGATTTGGAGTCTTCAAGAAAAGAGTGGTCATAGGCAGTTACTAAACAGACATGCTTCACCCTTGGCCATATCATCACTTACCATCAGTTTGGCTGTATAGCCAAATGTATGTATATACATACTAGAAAAAAAATAAAAACAAACATTTCAGTCATACTTAGTTAAAGAGAGACTTAGTAACGATATAGGTACAAATGCTTTTAAACTATAATGTAGTAAATTTGGAAATTATTACCCGTAATTCGGCTTTCACTACACCGATTTTAAATGGACGTTTTCAACTGAGTGAAAGCCACACCACTAAAACCCCTAACTGCGAAACTTCAAGCAAATTCTTGAAAGTGTTGTAGCACATAAACACGATATAGCACATTAAATCATTCGGTTTGAATCCATGGAATTTCCTATATACGAAACGCGTCTCCGAAAACCGACACCACGCTTGGATTTAAGATACAATACACAAGAGCCTTTTGCTCGTGCCATGGAATTCGGCTTATCAAAGGAGTCTTTGTGGTGAATCCCCCGGGAACTGTGAATTTTCTAGGATAAAAAGTAGATAGTGTAATAGCTTAGTCTATGAAGTATTTATCTGCTAGAATTTTAAACAGCAAATAAACTAAACTTCTGGGTTTTTTTTTGTTCAATTTGTTCTTTTCTTTTCTAGGACCTGAGAGGCAAAGTACCTACTGTGAGGTATTCTACGTCAAGTAAACTTGCCTATATTCAACAACTTTCAAGCATTCAGACGTAATATGATTGTATATTATATTTTATCTTTGTATGAGAGTATTTTTTATTTGATAGAGGTAGCCGACGAGCAGACGGATCACCTGATGGTAAGCCATTGCCACCGTCCATAGATACCCGCAATACCAGTGGGGTCACAAGGGCGCCGCCAACACTTTAACCCCCATCCCCCCTGATTGGCCTCCATTACCCAGGCTGAACGCAGGCGCTAGAGGCCGTAGAATCACTTCGGGAGAGCCACGCTTCGGCATGGATAAAATATAACAAACTATCAAACGAATAAATGTTTATAATGACAATGTTTTATATTTTAGTTCTTTTAACTACCCTATAGACTGCAAACGAAAATCCTAGAACTAGACCATAGAATATGTCGGTATTCCAAATGAAACACTCACAAAATAACTGATCAACTTAGAATAACGGAGCAAAATACGTTAAATTAATCCACATATATTATGTAGGTATACTTATATCCCACCCAAATAGAAATAGTAAACGTTAGTTTACCTAATGGCGCTAATGGAACCCTTCTTACACCCAGTCTCTTCATTCCTCTAAAGTTGATGCAAATTCATATTAATATACTCCCCTAATAGACCGGTCGTCCCAGGTGTCCCGGGATTTGTACTCGTGATTGGATTTATCGAAAACACGCTCATTATTTGCCATGAATATAAATTGGCGATACGAGTTAGCTCCCGGCCTAGTCCGGACGTATCGAGACTTTGTCATGGAAATATAGTAAAAATACAGCGGATTAGAACCAGCGGGATGTGGTTAGGGCGCTTTGACGAATGTGAGCGAGTATGCTGCATAAAGTAATACAAAAGTTTGGTATAAATACAAGGCCGCTTGCTCTTCATCTCACTAGATAAATAAGCTAAAACCATGAGTACATTTAGTTCATGTTTTATTTTCATAAAATACTAACGGGCATACGCAGTTTCATTCTCGTGAAATTTGTATTAGCATCTGTTTTTCTGTGTAATGTTATTCTGGCAATAAATATTATTATCATTTCATTTTCACGTATGTCATAGAAATACAGGAGCAGTATGCAGGTGAAAATGTTACTGTGGTAAAATATTTTTTGAAATATCTCGAATTTCAAATGTCGACGGGTCTCTCTGAGACTTTTTGTTCTACTAGAGGGAATGAGATATTTTTAATCCCAGCGCATCGGAAACGACATTACGGCATTGCTTGGTACTCTGTGACGTTTTCTGTGAGTTTGAAATACTATCCTCGCTATCGAAAACTATCGCTTTGTCTCTTTCAATGTGATGCATTTGAAAGAGACAGAGCAATAGTTTTGGTTATGTCAGTTTTCGATGTCAACTCATGGTAGCGCTACTGATCCCTATTCGTCGTACTATAGTCTTATTGAAATATGAAAGTAAGAGAATAAAGAGTACCTTGCACAGTCTTTTACAGTCCTGCGTACTTTTTTAACTATATAAGCCATAGAAGAATTATTAAATGCTAAGTGTTATTAACAGTTTTACGAAATTACTAGTGGCCCGACCTCACTTCGTTTTGGAACATTAAATCTACACAAAGCCAATAGATGGCGCTGGACGTCGATTACATCGCGCAAGTGTTACGTATTTTGGTTCAGCTACGAGCCTTGTCGTTGTCCATAGAATTTACTTCTTTCATTTATTTCACTGGAAGAGATCGCTCATAGTGTTTTTTGCGGCAGAGCACAGTGTTTTAACCAGGTTAACCAACCTGGCATCCATGACAAATTAGACAACCCCCACATATTCACACTCCGCTTACAGTAATGTCGCTTTGACGAACCAACCGCGTAGGGATTCGCTGCGGAATTACTTAAACAATTACCGTTAGAGCGCGTACAAACACGGTATTAGTTGTAAATTGTATCGTGTTTGTGATAGTAACGGGTTTACATTGTCGGCTTACATGTACCTCCAATGTACGGTCTGATAGAAGATACTACCGCAATAGGGTATTTGACTAAATTTTTATTTATGTGTTTAATCAAAAGACCCCTCTATTTAAGAAACATTGTTAAATGAATTATTTGATTCTGATTTGAATTACCTGAGATATCACAACTTTAAGATCACATATTTTACGCAGGCCCAAAACGCTCTATACAATGTCTACTAGCGTGTGACGTCACACGCAAGTATCTTGTAAGCGCGTCTAGTAAATTTTGTTTAGTAGCTATATCAAATCTTTCGTTTATGTACATGGTTTTATAATAAAAGTTTGTGTATAATGTATGTGGGTAGTTCAATGATATATAATATTTTATATAATATTATAAACTTAAAAAATGGACTTGCCCATGAAACTTTGAATGCTCACAAAACCAGCTAGAGTTTATATTTTTAACTGAAAATTTATTCTATTGGTTCTTATTTGCCAATATTTTGGTAAAGTATCAATATTTTTTACTATATCGAGATTAGTCAAATACTCTATAATAGTCTTCTTCTACAAATATTTTGGCAAGGGCCTGGCCAGGCCCGGCGATCAGTCAGGACATATAGTAAAGCAAAAATGTGTGCGCACCCACAAGTGCACTCTCTTTACAGGAAGTATCTGTGATCATTTTTATCCTCTTCCACGTCTTATTCTACCAACAATTCTGAACCATATTTGTTTTGTGTCTTTTGGAAAATCACATAAAAAATTTCAACTTTTTATACAAGTTCGGTCACGTGTTCATTTTGTATGGCTATTTGGAAGTATGTGCAATAAAGAGTATCTACTGTCCACCAATAAATTGAAATACCCACCTTTATTTGTTTTATTTTTCGACCCTCAATTTCATCAACTAATAATAGGGGCAATATCGGAAATCAGCAATTCCTGCTTATCCGCACACCTCAGCAAAAGATATTAGCTTTCAAAATTCGATAGGTGGGCACCTTGCGCCCCTCATCCGCCTTTTTGTATGCCGCACTAGACGCCAAGCTAAAATATTGAATAGACCCCGTGCCAAGTCCTATACGACCTCCCGTAAATTTGTAGCCATCTTACCTAGATCTTATAATAAATTATGTAATAACCCTCTTCACCGATTTACCAGAGACGAGCTTATATCTAGGAGCATAGACTACCTTATATATTTTTAAGCAGAAGGACACTTTTTTTTTATGTTATAATACGACAGGCGGATTTAGGTGCAATGCCGCCGTAGGACACTTGCACGCGTGAATCATTGTTTACCCCTTCCCCCCCGGTGGGCCTCCGGTACCCTCACTCACTCGGCGAAACACAGCACAGGGCTGCTTCACGCCGGTTTTCACTGCTAAAGAAATTAAAATAATAGCCAGGAATAAAAGTTAAGTTGCTACTGAAGATGTAATAACTATAAAGTATTAAACCGGGAATTAACGCGACGTTTATTTTAAGTACATTGTATGTACTTACTGCTTGACGTTTCGGCTACGTTGCAGCAGCCGTGGTCACAAGCGAACTGAACTGAAGCGAGCTGCTGCAACGTAGCCGAAACGTCAAGCAGTAAGTACAACAATGTAGGTACTTAAAATAACGTCGCATTAATTCCCGGTTTAATACTTTATAGTTATAATGCAACGCGAAAATTTAAAAACTATTGAAGATGTAATATTTGTTAAGCTGTAAAGTCATTTTGTTTCCAGGAATACTTTTGCTATTTAAGGCCGCCTTATTGTACTGTTAATCGCTGTTGTTTCACTCATGTATTCTATATATTCTTAGAGGGCCTTAACAGCTTAGTGAATTAACTGAAAAATGTTTGTTAACATCCGTCAGTATAAGATTTACATTTTTAATTACATTTCCGTTGCAATGCAACATAATCCGAACTTAGTAACTGGGTTTTAAACAAATACAAATGTGCTAAATCCAGTATTAAGCCAACTCCTCAAATGACAGCACGTTGTTAACGGGTAAGAGGCTTACATTTGAGAATGGTCTAAACAAAACATCCAGTAGGTATGTTCTGGCAAAATATTTTCACACGGAAATATAAATTTAAGCAAAGAAAAATACTTTTTCAACAATCCAAAATCAACCTAGTTATGTATTATATTTCTTTACAAAGAACCACGGAATGCATTGGGGCAAAGTAAAGTAGCAGCCTTTAATACTGTCCCACTGCAGGGCAAAGACCTCCACCGTAGAAATCAAGTCATAGCTACTATGATGGGATTAAGCTTAATCACCATGGTTGCCTAATGCGGATTCCTGATCAGAAACCCGAGCTATGATCGAAAAATTCGAAACATACTTTTGCTCGACCCGGAAATCGAACCCGGTACCCTAAGATCATCGCCAGGTATTTAAACTAGTACACCAACGGGGCATTATTTATGACTTGCATGAGCAAAAATCAACATGAGCAAATTTTAACTGTGGGAGAGCCACGCTTCGGTATGAATGGGCCGGCTCGACCGGAGTGATACCACTGCCTCACAAAAGCGCACTTTCCCGGAAGGGGATAAAAGGTTGGCAGCGCACTTGTAACTCCACTGGTGTTGCAAGTGTCCATGTGCGGCGGCAATTGATTACCATCAGGTGATCCGCCTGCTCGCCTGCTTCCTATCACATAAAAAAAACATTGAAATTAAAAATTTGTGCTCTTTTACAGTACCTACCAAATAATA
The DNA here is from genome assembly GCA_014851415.1 of Cnaphalocrocis medinalis. Lineage (NCBI taxonomy): Eukaryota > Metazoa > Arthropoda > Insecta > Lepidoptera > Crambidae > Cnaphalocrocis > Cnaphalocrocis medinalis. The sequence continues at coordinate 2,777,434 of CM026279.1, forward strand.
TTTTATTTGGCCGTGATCTTATGTAACTTTGCCACTTTTGCTCGACACAAGTATCGTTAAATCCATAGCTGTTCTTACTTATTAATAAGTTCTATCCGAAGAACTTAGTTTCCTCAGAAAAGCTTATTAATAGCTTCTACTTATCTAACAGATAATTCGAGGGAAAACATCGAGAGGAAAGCCAAACGTTGTGGAGAGATTCTCAAACTGTGGAGAATAAAACTAATGTTGAGGTAATGATTCAGATCGTGTCTTGAATAGTCAAGTACAATTCCTAAAAAAATATTTTATGTGACAGCCTTAAATCAATTCAAAATTCGTATTTCCACCAATTGAAAAAGAAAATCCAATGGCAATTGGGGATGGGAACCGTGGAGAGCCACGCTTCCTCATGAATTAGTCGGCTCGATCGAAGTGATACCACCACCTCACAGAAGATTGGCGTGAAGTAGCACCTTGCAATATTACGGCCCGAGTGGATGAGGGTACCGGAGAGGCCTAATAGAGGAGAAAGGGGATTGAAAAGGTTGCAGCGGCTGTACAGCTCCTTATTTGGGTTGTTGGGTGTCTATGGGCGGGTGGCATCGCTTACACCAGGTGAGCGTCTGCTCGCTCTATCCACTCTAGCAGATAACAAATAAAAATCAATTCTACATATTGTTAAGGTAACGTGATCATACTTTTGACATCCTCCGTTATATCTCTACACGTAATGCTAGGTACCGACTCGTCCACAATATCATCCAATACTCAATTAGTTCCCAAAACAAACCGTTGTTCAGTGGTAATGATTTCAATTTTCAATAGACCTAAATGTCGTTTTTCGTGTTTATGCTTTTCGCGAAACACCAAATCCTTTAATTTTTTCTACTAAACAAAAGAGACATAATTTGGCACATGCCATTCACATCACACTCGACTATAAAACTCCGGAGTGCCGTCCCACACGCGCTTCTGAGATATTTCACCGCAAACTGCAATAAAATAAAATACACTCGGCAAAACGCGATCTGCGTTTCTTCAAGAATAATGTGTCAATTTTACTTCAACTTATTTCTCCGCTGGTTTCGAGATGGGGAGAAGTTTGTCATACTCTCATATTTTACTAGTGTCTCGCTCTCATTCGTATCGTGACTTAATTTTATCACAAGTATTATAAGTCATAATATTTATGCTATCATGTATCTTCGAAGTGGATCATTAGACGACCCGATTATCAAACCTATAACCGGGTCGATAAAGTAATACATTATATATGCAATAGTTAATTTGAAAAAAAAAACCTTTTAAGCCACGATTAACTAACTAAGTTGGCGTAGCGACCCACAGTGAGTTATTAGCCTCGAGTCCATGCAAATATTTATCAACTTCATCCCTCCACGGTACCTTGGACGTCAACTGCCCTTCGACCAAAATTTAAAAATTCTCTCGAGGTGGCCAAACTCTACTGATTCATAATCATGTAATGTAAACGACAGATGAAAATGATAAGTTTCTATGAATTTGACATTTTGCATGTGTCAAATTGAGTGATAGTATAGGGATGACACATTGACATCTGTCAGTTTACTTACATGGTTATGAATCAGAGTATAGTATAGGCACGACTACCTTAATAAAAATAGTTTATTTAATTTAAAATAGTTTATTTAATTCCAATAGTTTTTTAACAGTTTATTACAATTAGACCTGGAAACTAATCCAATGCAGTTACCGAATGTACCTTTGCTTAACATAATAAGTGAAAATTCAGTACAACCCCGGACTTTTCCGTAACCTCAAGGTGCCTCAAGACACGAGTATGCTCTTCACTGTAAGAAATATTTAGCCTCTAAAGGGGTTGAAAATACGAGTAAAAAGTCGGTGAAAGGTCTTAGAATGCCGTCCATTCCCCTTCTAGATCCCAACTTTTATTCCATTCAAGTCAGTTTGCACGGATTAGTAACAAACGTATGCTCGGAATATTAATTTTTGTTTAGATTCAAGTTTAAATAACTGTCCTAAAACCAAAGTTAAATGGTTCACTTCGTTTTATTGCCGATTATTTCCTTTGACTTTAAGGAAGTACTGCTCATCATTCACCATTTCAGCCCATATAGATATCCTGTTAGGCATAGGCCTACCCCAATGTTCTCCACACAGATCGGCCATGTGCCACCCGCAACCAAGGAATTTCCGCGACCTTCACTAGATCGTTGGTTCATCTTGTTGGGCCCTGCCACGGCTGCGATTTCCTGTACCTACACGGCCTCCACTCAAGGACCTTTCCGGAAAAGGAAAGGAAAGCAAGTAAAATAAAAAATATATTTTAAAAACGGTGGAAGAGCCACGCTTCGGCATGAAAGGGCTGGTCCGACCGAAGTGATACCACGGCCTCACGAAAGACCAGCGTGAAGCAGCGCCTGCGTTGTGTTTCTTCGAGTGAGTGAGAGTACCGAAGGTCAGATTGGGGGTAAAAGGGGTTAAAGGTTGGCAGCGCACTTGTGGCTTCCTCCACCTTCGCACCGGTATTTTTCCTAAGAGAATGTTTAATCTGCATAACAATGTTCGAAATTTTATCCACATAAGGATTGTCCAGTATAATGGCAGCATAATTTAAAAAAACAAGCTCAGTATTACGCTAATGTGAAGGTTTTTATAAAAGTAAATTTAACCTCTCATTACGTTAAACCATTTACGGCGTGATTATTGTAGCAAGCTTACAAAAATGAAGACAAATTAACACTCTAAATTTGTGCCTAACTTAGAGATACAGTTTTAATCTGCCGAAGATCCAAGTTCATAATAGTCACCTCTAAGTACCACCATTAAGAATTTAAACGAAATCAGGCCAAAGACGCTAAAAGAACATCGGTAGTCGATAGACGGGTAAAAGCAACTCGATTATGTCTTAACCAACTTATTTAACGGATTACTAACTTTGTTAATAATTTCCTCAAACTACGAGTAAACAGTTCGGTGCAAAATATTAATTTTAGCGGGCAATATTGGTTTAATCAACGTGGGGTAAGTGATGGGCAATATCCATCGATAATGTCGATATGACGCCAAGTTTGAGATTTTCTCCTTACAATCATGAATGGGCCGGCTCGACCGCAGTGATAGCACAGCCTCACAGAAGACTGGCGTGAAGCAGCGCCTGCGCTATGTATCGCCAAGTGAGTACTGGAGGGGAGGAAAGGTAGCGCACTTGAATGAATGAATGAATTGCTTTTTATTGCACACAAAACAAAGGTATAAAACTTAAAACTAGTTATAACAGGAGTAATGTACTACAAAGACGGCCTTATCACTATGAGCGATTAGCTCTTCCAGGCAACTTTTGGGTCACACTTGATCAAGGTGTAAGGCGGTGCAATGATACAATACTTATATACATAGGTATAACACAATATACAGACATACATCCCTTGTGACCTTTTTTTTTCGGTCGGTCGTTTTCTGTCAACTACGTGTGGTGGTTTTGTACAGAGTCACCGTCTGGGGTGGGACGAAGGCTCGCACCCTAAAAATTTAAGCAACAGCCTGAGGGCGCCAATGGTGTTGCTGGTATCTATGGGCGGCGGTAATCGCTAACCATCAGTGGTCCGTCAACTCGTCTACCACCTATTGTAAAAAACATACTCATAGCGTGTCATTCCCAGTTGCGTCCAAAACTGTCGCTTCGAAGTATACTTAAACCCTTGATTCAGGATTTAGGGAATCTGATAATTACGATGTATCAACGGCTATCTGACCTCCCCAACCCGTACTACTAGTACTCCCCAACGTGCAGGTTTCCTCATGCTATGCACCTATGCACATTGTTCACAAGAATCGACAGATATAATTTGGGGCATATAAGTTTGACGATGACACGGTCTATACATTTGATTGAACCCACGACCTTCGGAGTTTACGTTCTTATATCCCCTATCATCACTCACTAGGTTACCCTACAGTATTTCCGATCTAGTGATGCTTAAGTTTATAAACAACCCAATGATAAGTATCAATCTGACTGGATTTGTACCCACATCAAACCGATTGATGAGATAGGATCTAAAGGGGATATATCTTTTTCACAAGAATCGAGAGCACTTTGAAACTTATTTTGGCGTTTTATAAACATAGGTTAACATAATGCCTTTTTTTGTACAGTTACACGAACAAATGTACTTTTTACTTTTAACTAGGTATATAAATCTTTATTTATATACCTAGTTAAAATGTAACGTAATGTAATGTGTATATTTAGTGTAAAGTGTACACTTATTAGTCTAGACTGCGGGTCTCTATTAGGTTCTACGACTATTACATCCGAGACATTTTAAACAAAATAACAGCTCTTTAATGTTACATTTGCAATTTGAATATTTTTCAACGTTTAATTTGTAGGATATGTAATTACTCAATATAGAGTATTAGCACAAAATAATTAGACACAGCCTATCGGCTGTCACACATAAATGCGCGCTTATAGTGATCTTAGCACGGATTCGCTACAAATAAAAGAAACAGACTATACGGAACGTGTGCGGAAGAGACATTCGTAAGTATTACTTTTCGATTTAATTATTGTGCTAAGACAGCTGTTGGTTTTCCAAATAAAACAAAATAAATATCAACGTGCAAGATCCAACTCACTTTGTCAATTTATTTTCTGGTGTGGGGGCATCCCTAGCGAAGTGAGCAGCGGCGGGGATTAAGGCAGGTCAATCTATTAGTTTGCTATTGAAGCCTTTAGATGACGGCTTGTTTTCTACAATTACACCTACGTTTAACGTCCATCTTATGGACTAATCCTAATTGGAACTTACAAAGATCGGAAGACGCAAAGAGGATTACGTCTATAAAATAATTTGTAAAATATGGCGTGAAGCAGCGCCTGCGATGTGTTTCGCCAAGTGAGTGAGGGTACTGAAGGTCTAATCTAGGAAAAAGGTGAATAAAGGTAGGCAGCGCACTTGCAACTGCACTGGTGTAATGGGTCTCTATCAGCGGCGGCAATCACCCGCCACCCATCACATAAAACCACCCATAACATAAGGTTAACTCAATAATAGCTGTCCTTTCCAAAAATTTAGTGAAGGGCTATATATTTTTAAATACTTAACGCTTTTTATGTTACTAAAAAGGATTAATAAGTATTCACCCTTCATGATTATTTAAGATAACGTCTAGACCTTCAACCCACTCCCAAGTGGGTTGCTTATCAGAGAAAAGCCTATTTACAATTCAGGTTATAATGTACTGTACTTTGAAAAAATAAACTAAACTAAACCTAATGATAGAAAAGAAAATTAAAGGTAGGTACATACTTTAAAATAATAAAGGTCTTATCAAATCTTTGAGATATTCTGAACTAAAGATCGACGTTCTGCTTAAAGCACAATATAATTTACCGTACAATCTCCCTGGTCAAATTGGCATATCTTTGCCTTGCCTTCAAATCCATTCTTCAAATCCTCATGAACCGGGTAAATGTACCGTGTACGTCAATCAATGCGTTAAATTGCAGCAGGATCCAATACCCGGTTCGTCTTAGCGTCTGTAGCAAATAGTCATTTTACACTCGCTTGGGCTCAACCCACTCGGTGCTAAAGCCCTTTGGAAAAAGTTCCATCGAGTTTAACGCGGATTATAAAGTTGAGCTGCTTTAACTTTTAAGTGTGTTTATGCTGTAGTCTCCGACAAAATTTACACTAGGATTTTCGTGTAAGAAGTGACGAGCAAACCACTAGTGATAAGTCTTTATAAGATAGGACGCAATATAAATTGTAATTTTATCAGTCTTTAATATTTAGGGAGCGGTAATTTCTACAGACTAAGACTATTACGCCTATAGGTAAACCATAAATTTGTAATCGATAGTATTGATTTTTTCAATTAGATATTATTAATGTTTTGTTTATTTGCCTGTATTGTGTTCAGGATACAGGTCATTTTGCCCATGTCAAGTGATTATATAGTGCCATTCCTTTCGATATTGGTCGGTGACTGAGCTAATCCTCTTTAATTAATTGAGTTCTCGATCATTACAGTCGATAGCCTGTCAATAGTCTATCAATTGCCAACACTAGTTAATATAAAAAATAAAACTAGGTTTTTGTCTGGAGAAAAACTTTTAATTACTTTACTTCCATATATTATCGCTTACTCTGTGCTACTTCTTTCATACTTAGCTACTACGTATTAATTAAATTTTGTTATTCTGAAAATCTATTTGAAATAGTCTGTCGATATTTTTATGAAATATTAGGACAACGAGCAAGCTATTTCCTGATGGAGAATAACGAACAGAAGCTGGTTCCTTACAATATATAAATAAAAAATTGAGACAACATCACATACCTACATTGTCCTGATCCCCAAACTAAGACTTTCCCGCCTCTTTGAACATTTTGTCCGTGGGAGAGCCACACTTTGTCATTGAACCGACTTGCTCACAAAACACTAAAGCATAAACTCTCAATTCGTCCTGATATAGTACCTAAAACGGTTTGTGCACAAAAGCTGAGCTATTAATGCTGTAAAGACTCCCCCAAGAAAGGGGGAACTGCAAGCCGCTACAAGGGCTGTAAACTATCTAACTCAAACAGTCTTTAATGCAGCCAATGCTGGGCGACTCTTGACCTGATACTAACGTTTGGAATAATCCTGAGTGGACTACCACTCGGTTCTCCCGTCTTACCGTGTGATTCCCAGTTATTCACCATCCGGGGTATGCTTAGACCGTGGTTCAGGATGTAGGGAGTCTGGTAATTTAATTGTGGGAGAGCCATGCTTCGGCATGAATGGGCCGGCTCGACCGGAGTGATAGCACTGGCTCACAGAAAACCGGCGTGAAGCAGCTCCTGTGCTGTGTTTCGCTGAGTGAGTGAGGGTACCGGAGGCCCATCGGGGGGGGAGGGGATATAAAAGGTTAGCAGCACACTTGTGACTCCACTGATGTTGCATGTGTCCATGGGCGGCGGCAATTGCTTACCAACAGGTGATCCGCCTGCTCGTCTGCTACTATCACATAAAAAAAAAATACAATGAAGCGACTGTCGTCTGACCATCACAACCCAGTTTTGTATAGGTATTAATGTGTGTCTACCTCTACCTATCTATTTTGATGCTACCACCTATGAGCTTACAGGACATAGTGTACCGATGGTGTATCAAAAAAGTGCAAGCAGAACTTCTCAATTTGCAAAGCAAATGCACACTCGTTCCGATGCATCTTGCCCCTCAAACAGTTTTATTGAGCGCGGCTCAATCAGGCCAATCTGTCGCTACGTTGTATTTGCTACCACTAGGTAGGTACTAAGAGATACGAACACGACTCGGAACTTATTTACGAGGACGCAGCCAGGTGAATTTGTGCTTCTGCTGTCTCGTAGAAATAGAGGAGAACTCGAATAGATACGTACTCGTACGCACAAATCTGTATAGAGCCAACAAAGCGTGATTACAAATTTGCGCTTCTGGGAAAAACGAAGATTTCTAGTTCTTTAAGTTGTGATTTTTATCTATCTATCTATTTAGGGTGGCCGCGCACTAGGCAGCCAAACATGTTGAGACAACGGACCTGTTGTGATAATATTGTCGAACGGAATGGACGTTGAAGATGCAATTATTTATCTTTTATGTCGACCCAAAGCAGAAAATAAATATTTTGGGTTCATACTTTATTACTGGAATGGCATCGAAAGGTTATTTAACTGTATTTTAAGGATCTTCTAAACCTTGACTTCTTTAACTTTCTATAAAACTATAAGAATATCTCAGCCGTATTTTGATAATATGAGAACTTAGATTCCTCATTAACTTCGAAATCATTGTCAAAACACGTCTATCCGTGTGGCAGCCTCAAACATTGCCTTGTACCCGCCCCCCACCCCCTCTGGCTGCGGGCAGATATTAGCTGTGGTTGCTGTTCGTGTATAACCTAGCTATAATGGTAGCCTGGTTGCGGAAGCCTGGTGGCGGCAGCCTGGTTGCGGCAGCCTGATTGCGGCAGTCTGATGCCCTGTGCTGGGCCTCTCTTACAGTCCAGAAGAGATCACAGTGCGTTAAGGTAGTAGTATCCGATACTAGGGTTATCACTTCACAGTGTTCACTTGAGGACGCAAACATAACTAATAATGTAACTTCTAAATGTGTAAAGCAAAAGCAAACTCGCCCCGATGCATCTTGCCAAACAGTTTTTAAGCGCGGCTCGAATCAGGGCAATTTGTCGTGCGATGTGTTTGCTGCTACCCGATACGGTCGATACTTAGAGCGGCGAACACCACTCGGAAATTATTTACAACTAGTCGCCCGTCCTCACGTCTTTAGGGATTCCAATTAGTTTCAAACGTGACCAATAGATGGCGCTAGTGTAGAATACATCGCGCAAGCATTTCATCGTCTCAGATTACCAAAAATCTGGTTATCATAAATTTTCCTTTATAAATAGTATACATAAGTAGGTAGCAGAGAGGTGAGTGTATGCTTTTGCAGTCTCGTATCTGACTGAAATACTCGTCTGTGCTATAAATCTACGTAATTCATAGGTACTTAGTTTACTTGCGGTTGCTTCGCACGATCTTTTTCTGATAGTGAATGTATATTTAACAACCCCATAGAACGCAGTACAGAAAATAAATACATACATAGCGGTAAAGAAAGTAGTCTACATCAGCTGTACCCACGATTTTATAAAAAGTAGCCAACATTGTAAAGAGATAAATAAATGATTTATTTATTCTTCTACTTCCCTCGGGTCTAGGTATATTCCGCCCCTTAAGTAGTGTCAGCACAAACAAAATTCGCAGCGCGACGACAAATAGCCCTAATTCGAGTCGAGCTCAAATAAAAGTGTTGAGCGGCAAGATGCATCGGGCGAGGTTTGCTGTGCAAAATCTCCTTAGATATGCGAGCTCAGGCCTACATGAATATTCTAGCTGCTTAATGTACTGGAAAAGGTAGAAAAGCTAAGAAAAATGTACAACACGCGATAGCGTAAGATTAGTTTTAATCTGCTAAATGTGTGAAAAGTAATGTATAGTTACAGATCATCGTTTTCTCGGCTGCCTTAGTGGCACAGTCGCTAGTACGTTGCACTTTCAAGTGATGGCTACTTTTGGGGTCCGGGAACTATGATAAAATTAATATATAAATTCTCACATATCTCAAACATTGACCTGATTCCGTACTAAGTAAATTCAGCACTTGGTATACAGAGAATCACAAAATATAATAGGTCTATAATACATGTCGGTAACACTGAAAAAACACAAGTGTTTCATCAGGTGCCTGCTCGGTCTGCTACACCTATCACATAAAAAAAGGTGGGGGGAACCCATGACCTTTTGCGTATGAGAAAGGGACCTCAATTGCCAAAATGCGACATTCCGGCCAGGCGAGAGTGTATAATATATGGTACTTTATAACTTAAGTAAGTGTATGATACTGACTGATACGTATCAATAACTTAGGATTATTTCAGTTTCCACGTTGACAATATTAATTATGTGGTCCTACGTAAATACTTTTTAATAGAAGAAAGCTACTGTATAACTGTCCTCGAACACCTTTGTTACAAAAAGAGGTAAAAATATTAAAACAAAATCTAACATTTACTTCCTTCATACTTTTATCAAAATTGACAACAGTCTGCGTAGATCCCCCGTGTCTCATATTAATATAAAGACTTTTTCGCCCGAAGTTGTTAAACTTAAATTAAAAGACTTTAATTATTCAAATGTCCCAAGTAATTAAAAGAGGGCAGACGTGGACGAATATAAACTTAAAATTCGTCAATGTTTGAAAAGTAGGTCGAAACGATAACTAGATAATATACCTTACATTCAAAATATTATACCTATTACTTCTTGACGCATTATATTGCTATCTCGATCCTATAAAATTAAGCTTCATTTTTACTCCATTACTCGAACTATCAAACTATTTTAATACGACTTTGATAAAATTACTACCTACTTAATTCCTAGTTTTGGTATTTTACACAAGTTTCAAAATTTCGTACTGAATATGTTGGACTATATTATTTTGACAGATTCATACAGCATTCAATAATATCTCCACATTCAACACAGCTATACCTACAAATTTGAAAAACGAGAATTATAGGCAGGGTGTATCTGTAACATTTACATCCCTTTTTAACCACGTGTTCTATTAACCATTCTGAAACATTTGTTCACAACTTTTCCAAATTCTTCGAAAAAATTTTCGACTCCCCATACAAAATGACCAAGTCAGTGACCGACTTTGTATGGTTAGATGAAAACTTTTTAATTGTCGAGTTTCCAAAGTCATAGAACAAAGGATGTAAATGTTCACAGATACACCCTGTATGATCAGTGAAAAATCAATAATTAGTCAGCAAATATTTATTGCTGCCGTCTACCAATTAACATTTTTGCTGCCATTCGTTGGGTAAGTTAAGTTTTGTTTTTTTGCTAACCTACTAAAAAATATTTTTAAATACTACTCCTCCGCTGAAATCCGATTCCAGTTCCACCCAGTTCACGCCTACTCAAGACGGTCTGCTGGTTTCAAGAATTTTTAATCACACTAAAACCCAAGAATCCCATCCAATTCCGCCCGTCATCTCCACATCCCGCCATCCGTAGCACAACAGACATCCGCAATTAAAAACACGAGTCGTATCAAAGCATTGTGAAGAGAAACCAAAACAAAATAGTCGGTTAGTTCCCGTCGATACTATTGTTGGATTAGCTGTTTGATAAAGCCACAGTGTAAACCTAAGCCAAGAGTTAAACAACAAAGACTAATCTTTGAACGCAGAGATACATACCAACCATTGACAATATAACCTTCTTCTTTATATTCTTATCGTGTGAACTACTATTTTACTTTTTAAATGGAGCTACAAGTCTGTTATGCACTCAGGTAGGCAAAGTTATTTATTAAGCTTAGAGGATAGACCAGGAGAAAGAGAAATCCTTCCGAATATCTACTAAAAGAATATCTAGAAACACAGTATTTTGCCGTATACCTTGTCCTTCTAAAAATTTTACCGATTGAGTAGGTAAGTGCCTACTCATTGTATTTCTATATTTTGATTTTTTTAATAATGTAGTTTTTTTTCTGAGCGTTAGAAGAATGATAATAATAATTAGCCACAAGTTTTAAAAAAAGTCGGTTTATTTTTAATTGTGTTATTTTCAACAGGGATTTTATCAACAACGTTCTACTCGACGAGTCAGGTGGTGGGTGAGCCAACCCACTTCACAGATCATAGCAGTAGCCTGATAGATGTGATATGTACAAATACCAAGCTGCATGAGGTTGTCGTCAAGCACACCCCGGATTTAGGAGGTCATGCGATGATTACTGCTGAAGTCAAATTAAAAGTGGAAAAGCCTCCTCCGCAGTGGGTAACATATAGGCCCCTAAAAAATATTATTTTGGAGACCCTCAACAGGGATCTTGATAGATTGACTGGAGTTATTTCTATAAACACAATGATACTAATACCCTTGTAGACTTGCTTACAAGTTGTATATCATCCCTTTTTGATCTACATGCCCCAGTCAAAACTAGAAAGTTCAAACATCCACCCCACCCATGGGTCACCGACACAATTAAAACAATGATGCACATTAGGGATCGCTATCATGATAAGTGGAAGGTCAGCAGTACTGAGTCAGCAAGGGAAAGCTACAAGACTATGAAGCACATTGTAATCGAGGCACTTGAGCAGGAGAAGAGAGGATATTTCAATAAGCACATTAACAAAAACATAAAAGATCCA